>OX439136.1:23020690-23208190 GCA_949318235.1 Ecdyonurus torrentis | reverse complement strand
GATCGTCATTTTAGGAGCAAAGAACAGGGTTTACGAACAGCATTAGTATTTTCATGCTCTCTTGTGAAGGGACCATGTTTACATTCTTTATTAGAATGGATGTTGTTACCATGAATAAACATACAGGATACGAAAACAATCCCTAGTTCTCTAGTAAATGTAACGATGGTGCTACTAGTAGCAAAATTTAATTTCACCTTGTCAGTGGCGCCACCACATATAACATTTGTTTGATTTAGAGTACTAGACTGATAATCACCATACCTTATTCGTTATTATCCATGAATTAGACACCAACACGTCGATTTTGTATTTATTTACTTTTTTTTTTTTTTTTTTTACGGTTATTTCACATATCTGATGTCACAATGTACCACCGCCAATCACAGTCACCGCTTTGGTCACGTGATAAATTTAAGCCCCTCCTTCAAGTTCTTTACCCCTATCACGGCCCCATCGGTACATTGTGACGTCAGATGCGTGAAATAACCGCTAAAATAAAAAGAAAATAAAATAAATACAAAATCAACGTGTTGGTGTCTAATTCATGGATAATAAGGTATGGTAATTATCAATCTAGTATTCTAAATGATAAATAAGTAAGTTGACAAGAGTTTTAAGGGAACGCTTTAAAGATAGGGCAAAAACATAAAAACTCAGGAGCCTGGTTAGACTATATAATATTTAAGCAGTGATTTGACGGTAACGTAATCATGTGATACCCACATAGCACACACCAACGTATTGTTATGTATATATTTGTCAGACTCTGGCTATGTATCTTCAAGCGCGGCAAACACCGCGATCCCAATCTGTGACAGTGCAGCCTCTTTGCAATCTTCCTCCCATACTGCCAGTCCAGCTGCACATGAACATGGTAAGCTAGCTCTATCTCTATCTGTATATCTCGTCCAATCAACAACCCCCCCAGACCCCAGCCATTCTAACTTGTGCTTTGCAACATCAGGCTGCTTGCATGGATGCTTTTGTTATTGCTTCTTGCAACAAATTGACCTTTATCTTCTCTTACCAAATTTCAGCTGAACTATCTAATAAATAGATAAATAATCGTCTTTATTCAAAAAAATTCATAGGAAAAAAAATACACATTTTTGAAAGGGCGAGGTTTAAGCCTGACAATATGTCTGGCCCACTCTTACACCTAACCCCAATGGGTTTTTAAATAAACTTGGCATTGACAAATTTAGCTTTAGATACTCTTTAAGGCAGCAATTTAAAAATAATCTAATAATATATAATAATTTAATAAAAGGCAATAATCGGGCACCAAATAATAAAAAAAAAAAAAAAAAAAAAATCGTCTTCATTTTTTTTTTTTTTTCTCTCTTCAAATTTTAAGAGTTGAAGATGAAAATGAAATCTAGGTATTTTGTGTTACTGTAACTGCTACTGATCTACATACTTGTATATTATACAGCTTGCATGATGTGCATGAGCCTTATTGCATGTTAATAGTCAGCTTTGCCTGCCTGCATGGCGAGTTAAGTGATAGTAATGCTTGGTATTACCTTGGTATTATTGGTGACATAGCACCAATCAGAATAGCATTGATTCTGGAAAAAATTACATGAAAAATAATTATGCTTTTACTTTTTTTTTTTTTTTTCAAAACAATTGCATTGGTTCTGGAAAAAATTTAAATGAAGAATACTAGTAATACTTGAAAGTTTTTTTTTTTTTTTTTTTTTTTTTTTTCAAAACTATTGCATTGATTCTTGAAAAAATTTAAATAAGGAATACTAGTAATACTTAAACGTTTTTTTTTTTTTTTTTTTTTTTTTTCTTCTTCTTCTTCTTCCCTTCTTCATTGCCTGTAAGAAGCATTGCTTCTGCTGGTTATTCTCAGTTGAATTACAATGTCCCAACCTTGGAAATTAGGCAATGAGAATGTCTATGAGAAATAAAATACTGCAGAAGGGGGGGGGGGGGGGGGGTATGTAGCTAGTAAAAGGTCCTGCAATATGAAGTATATTTCATGTTTACTACAAGGAAATTACATCTTTACTGAGGTGGTTTGGTAATTAAAAGTGAAAAAAAGAAAAAACAAAACTAAACATTTTTTCAAAAGTTAATAATTAAAAAAAAAAAAAAAAAAAAAAAATTGGCATGAACTAAAATTGTTAGACTGGTGTAAGTTTTAAGTTGGGTTCAGCTTGAAATAGAGTTTAATTTGGAAATACACTTGGTTAAAGTAAACTGATATTAATGACAAAAACTAAAGCAAACTCGATTTTTTCAATTTTAAAAAAATAATAATAATAAAAAAAAAATATATATTTTTTTTATTGAATTATCTGATGTCTACTGAATTTTATACTGGGACTGGAGAGGATAACAAGATCACCGAATTCATTTATTTATTATTTTGTCAATAACATTATTCTTACAACATAAAAAGACCATTTATTTTAAATGCTAGAGAATTTAAGTAGCGTTAAATAAATCTGCATTTTTTTTTTTTTTTTTTTTTTTTTTTGCTTTTAAAAATATTATTTTGCAAAGCTAGTATTTTCTCTGCCTAGAAAAAATATCTAAAAGTATGTAAGATCTAAAGATAGAGACGTATATTTCAGTGGGAGGTACCAATATTCGTGACAGATGTGACTCTCTGCCGTGTGCTCCTCGTACTCGTACCACCAGTGAGGGGTTGTTCTTGCCCACTGGCAGTGCTCCTCATCACCCTAGACTGCTGGCTCATCACTCAGTGCAGCACAACTACCTGTCTCCAGCCACCAGGCCTCACTCCATGTATGCCAGGGGGATGTCGCACTCACCACCCATCGACTGTTCTCCTGTCAGGTATGTCTTTCTTATGGTTGTGGGTTGACTGACTTGATGTAAAAACCACTGATCTATAATATAACAAAGATAGAGCATTGCTATAGGCAGCAGTGAAGAGAAAGGTGGTAGCCGCGCATTCTTCAATTTTTATCACAGACGGCAGAATTGCAGGAAATGTAAGGAAGGGTAGTAAAATTTTTAAAATCCACCCTGGCAGCCAGATTGGCCAGATTGGCATGTACAGGTTGATTGGCTGAAGGGTAGCTCAGGGTGAACAAGGCAAGGGAAAACTGATGCCAGATGGACAAGTTTGACAGCTCTAATTTTGTTAAGCATCGGGCAACATTGCAATTTGCCGCCTGCGACTTTCTTCCAGCTGACTAAAATTTTCTTCAAGCTGCAAGAGCCTGTATCTCCCCCTGGTAGAAATAGTTAATTGAGGATTTTTTTTTTTTTTTTTTTACAATACATTGAAAAACTATAATTTTCAAAACATAAAATAAAATGAGATTTAAAAAAAAAAAAAAAAAAAAAAAAAAAAGTTCTGTTCGAAAAAAGTATTTTTATAAATGCTGTTCATAAACCCTGTTCTTTGCTCCTAAAATGACCATCAACTTTGGTTATTCAAATGGAATGCGCATTTTTTGGAGAAAAAAAAAAAAAAAAAAAAAAAAGTTAATAAACAGCACTATCCTATTTTTTTTAACTTAAAAATTTTTTAAATAGTTGATTTAAAAGTTGGCGCTAAAGTTTAAATTTCCACATTTACATAACTTAAATATTTGATCATGTTTGCACATGTTTGACGTAAGACGTAACTAAACTTTTAAGTAACATTTCATCTTTACTTGATGTTAATTTTATATTTTGCGACCGTTCAGTATGTCAGATATCAGACAGTCAACTAGTTACATTTATTAGAATCTAAAAAAAAAGGAAAAAAAAAGTGCTTTTGTTTGAAATAAAATGTTATCATGTTAGAGGATATTGACGTTGTGGGTTGTATGTTTCAGCCCTGTGTCTGGTGGATGTTCTACCGACAGTGCAGGTAGCTCTCTATCTATTGATGAGACAGACGGCAGCAACTGGCTGGAGAACCTACATCACCATCACCAGGTAAGTAACATGGTCTGACCAGTAGCAGTGAGCCACCTGCTACTGAAATTAAAAAGAAAAAAAAATCGCAAAGTTTTATATTCTTGCCTTACTAAGCCTCAAAGATTTTGTTTTCCTCAATTTTAAGTCAATTGATAATAAAAATATTTGAAATTAAAAAAAAAAAATAGATAGATAGATACATAGATAGATAAGGAAAAATTGGAAAATGGGAACTAGTATGAGCTTATACTGACAGGGATGCCGCCATGGTAAAAAAAACACTTTCTAACCCAGGCTGAAAAGCACATCGAAGTTGTTGCGAAAAAAATGTGTAACACGTATTTTGTCAGGCGAAGCAAAATGTGTAAGTCGTTTTTTGTCACGCTAAGCAAAATGTGTATCTCGTTTTTTGTCACGCGAAGTAATATGTGTAAGTCGAGCGCCATCTCCATTACGTTTGGGAACGACTTACACATTTTGCTAAGCGTGACAAAAAACGACTTACACATTTTGCTTCGCCTGACAAAATACGAGTTACACATTTTTTTCGCAACAACGTCGATATGCAAACTGGAGACCATACTTAACCCAACATCAAAGACGATGCTGCTTCCTAAAGCATTCATTCATAATTTTCAGGTATTTGGCAACCCTGAACAGTATATTTCACTGTATTACAATACAATACAATGACAATGTATTTTCTTTAGAAAGCAGCAGTTTTTTTTATGCTGAGTTTACTGTGGTTTTCAGTGGCTCATATTGCTCATAAGCTTCATAAAAGAAAGGTAGTTTTGGCTTGCATAGACGACGTGAGCATTGTGCATAGCATGCTATAATTTTCAGCACCTTATCTCTAGCCATGGAAAGCTGTGTGGGAGTCATGTCATTAGCATGGCAAGCAAAATTAATTAAAAATACTTCATGTACAGTACTAAAAATTGGAAATTCACTTATCCGTGGATTCAGAACGATGCTCTGTTTTACAGTATGAAATAAAATTAAGCTCTAAATGTTGTTAGTGTTTGGCAGTGTCTGTGAGAAGTAGTTGTGTGTGATATGAGATGACGTTGACAGGCACAGAGGTCACTGACGGACAGCGTGGGAGGCTCCACACCTCCCTCACGTTGTGGTCTGGACAATGGTCGTTACGTACCACAACCTCTCTCACCTGACGACTCTATGCCTGGATCAATATTAGAGGAGAACTCACCATCTGACTACCTGCTCTGGGCTACTCATATCTCAGGTAGGCATTCAGCATTGTAAACCATAAAGCTGTTGGAGAAATTTCAGATTTTTTAATAAGTTCGTCCATTGGAAAAAAATTGTCCAGTTGCTGCAAACTTGTTCAAACAATTTCAACAATTAAAAAAAAAAAAAAAAAAAACGCGAAAAGTCTTTCAGCGTAATGGCCACCGTCTTTACTTCAAATAAAATTTGAATTTCAAAAATTATTTTAAATATGAAGGAGCATTTTTAAAGAAGTTTTATATACACCAATATTATTTATTTATCCTGAATATTTTTTAATACCATAAAAAAATGGTATGCAAGTTAGTGCCTTGAAATAAAGCTACGTAGGCTTACCCCCCCCCCCCCCCCCCTATGTGGGAAAACATGCAGGGGATGTCACTTCTTTGATTAAGTTCTCTAAGATATTGCTAACTGTGACAAAGAACGAGATACACATCGTCTCTGTCGCAGCAAAATGTTTCAAGTGAAATTATCACGAGCACGCTAAAGGTTCCATCTGACACAGTAAACCCTATGTAGATGGAACGTTTGACGAGCTGGTGATAATTTCACTTAAAACATTTTGACCTGATAGAGACGACATATTGTTTGCTACAACATTGATTGTATTACGATGTGTTCAGTGATTGTAGTCCACAGTTGATATTTGTGACTTGATGTTACAGAAGAAGAACAGCAGGAGTACATGCCCATGGAGAGACAGTCGAGCGCTAACTTGACGCTGCCTCTAACTTCACGTACCAACAATAACAACAACAACAACAAATACAAACCAGCGTCACCCTCACAGGTCAGTATGCACACATTAACTAAGGGAGTTGTACTGACTTGGAGTGTAAATAGTCAAGAGAGGAACTGTATCTTCACAATAATTATTTTTACGCTATTTATAACCAGCAAAAACAAATACTCTAATTTTTATTTATTTATTTTTATTATTTTTTTTTTTTTTGGTGCTGAAAACAGTTTTAATTATAATTTTTAATTTAAAAAAAAAAGTTTCTAATTTGTCTTATAAATTGGTGCTAAAATTTGACTTTTTTACATTTACATGTTATCTTTCTGAAATATTTGCATGTGTTCACATTTCATCGTTAATTCATGTTAGTTTTATATTTCACCACCAGATATTACCTAGCTACCTTAATATAATTTTTTACCTTCATTTTCGCTCCTTACAAATGTTTTCAATGTTCCAGGGTTCGTATCTTGAGATGAGCAGCCCAGTTGGCTCCTCCCCTCTTGAATCAGCTGGCAGATATATGATGATGAGTCCAGGTGAGAAAAATAAATCAACTAATTTTATTACACAGACAAAAATTAATGACTTCTCGAGCCAGCGGGATAAAAAAAAATAAAAAAAATGACCTTAGAAATATGTCAAGGGTTTTGTTCACATACATAAATTAAACGTAAATTCATTGTTAATAAATCCTAGTTTAAATTTTATAGTTTATCTCTTATTACCAAAAAAGTTACGCGACAAAATTTCAACCCCTATTTTAAAGAAGTGGAAAAATTCATCAGAAAATAAATGCCGGAAATTTTTTTTAAGTTTTTTTTTTTATTATTATTATTTTTTTTTTTAAAGTGATATGAATTGTGATTATTATTATATGTTAAGAAAGACAAAATATCTCAGCTGGGTCAATATTTGTGCAGAACAAAGTGAAGCTCTCATGTTAAAGGTCACCTGCATAATAAATCTTGATTATTTTACACTCAAACAGGTAGCAAAAAAAAGACAAATAGCTGTACGTAATGTAAATTTTGAAGTTTATATTTTGCAAGATAAATATCATGCATGTATTAATATTTAAATTTCAAATAAGTCAGTTGATTATAATTTTAAATTGCAGTGCAATAAGGTCAACATCTGTTTACCTGTATATGACCTTGAGTGACATTTGAAGGTCACAAGATCACATCAATCAAATTATTTATATTTTTTTTTATCATTTTTGCATATTATATAAATACATATTTATGTATAATTTTAATCTGTCATCAATCATGAACAAAAAAAAAAAAAAAAGATTTGCATAAAAAAAAAGGTTTATTGCGATTTTTTTAAAACAGATATCCAACATTTCCTTTCTAACACTCAGACAAAATAAATACTGTACTGTATAATCACACAAAATCTTAAAGAAGAGGATGACCAACTTCTACTAGAAATATTCAAAAGAAAAACTATATTTTCACAACAATTCTTTGTACATTATTTATTTCCAGCAAAACAAACACTAATTTTCAAATGAAATGGAGCAAATTAAAAAAAAAAAAAATGTTTTTTTGTTCCTAAAAAAAGTATTAGTAATATTTTTAATTTTCAAAATGTTTTCTAATTTGACTAAAATTTGCCATTAAAATTTGAATTTCCATATTTGCATGTAATCTTTAAAGTGAAATAATTTAAATATTTGATCATTTGAGTGATAGTAAAATTGAACAGGGTTTTGGGTGTCCCGTTTTGTGTTTAATGAATTAAAAGTTCATGTTGTTAAGCCTGGACGTTCACTTTATTTACCTTACTTCTTTGCTGTGTTTGTGACGTAGGCACTGCTGACGTGACGCCTCAAGCCACGGCCCCCTCGTCGTTCCCTCGTAGTTCAGGCCTGTACATGGTGGGCTCTGGCGCATGCTCTGCTAACCATAGCCGTACCTCCAGCCTGGCAGAGGACTGTGCACTAGGTTACGTGCCTATGGCACCCAGTCATGGCGGCTCTGACGTCACACATCTCGATGACTTTGCCATACATAGAGACGATGGCTACGTTGATATGGAACACAGTAGGGGTACGTACAAAAAAAAAAAAAAAAAAAAAAAAAAAAAAAAAAAAGTGATGAATATGAAAAAAATTGTATTTTTCTTTTTAAAAATAAATTTATGTAATATAAAACCATTATATGACTTACAATTCATATAAAAAAAATCCAATTGAAAATTCAAATAAATAATTTGAAATACCCAACAATAACAAGTGATAGAGACTACATTGTTGTCCGTAAAGCTAGTTTTCTTGATTCAAAAGATGCACCATACATTTGAATAACCATAGTTGATGATTAGTAGCAAACAGCAGTACTTGTAGTACTTGACTTACAGCTGTCTTACTGATGTATGTGATGTACAGGTGAGTCACCTGGAGGCAGCAGCTGCTCCCTCACCTCTGGCACGCCCTCCATGACCCACACTGGAGAACACGGGCCTCACTTCTCGTCTGAGTTTCACCTAGAAAAGGTAAACACAAATACATACTACATTTCCCCCAAAACTACTTTGAGCGGATACAGTGTAATTAACTATGTAAAGTCAACTGTGATTGGCTAGTAGGTTTCTAACACGGACCCTCTGATTGATTTAGCACCGCGGATACAGCTTTTGGCAGGAACGACCTTGTTTTGGCCATAGAGTACTGGTTTACCTAACAAAAAAAAAAAAAAAAAAAAAAAAAAATTAAAAAAAAAACATTTTTAGTTTTTTAGTTTTTTTTTTTTTTTTTTTTCTTAAGTCTTTGAAAGTATTGGTTTATTTTGTTATTATTTCAATTTAATTACGACAAAAAAAAATCAAATTCATTTGATATAAAAATAATAGGATAATGCGGTAATAAGAAAGCGGAAAATGCGAATGGAATAGTAAAGAATGCAGAAATGCTCCCCAAGTAGAGAATAGAACTTTTTATTTAAAGAGATATTTAACCCCCCCCCCCCCCCCCCCCCAAGAAAAAAAGTGTGACATTTCTGTTTTAGTAAATTACACAAATACAGACGTAGGTATAGGAAGAAGTTACCATCTGTGATGTCATTACGGGACTTTCAAAAATTGATTAAAAATACCTAATTCATTCAAAAATTAAAAATTCGCAAATGTATCAATTCAAAACAATGTAATAAAGTAACCCCATAATTTTTTTTAGCCTTCTATGAATGTAAATCTATGTTGAAAATGTTTGTCTTGTATTTTATCACGTGAAGCAAAATGTCTTATCTCGTTCCCGAACGTTATGCAGATGGCGCTCGAGATAGACATTTTGCTTCGCAACAAGATCGAAATGCACTATGCACATATTTAATAACAATAAATATTTACTGAGCTTAAGACATTGTACAGATATGAAAACAGTTCAATGAGAAAGCTAACGATGAGATGTGTGCTTGTGACAGGTGAGCTCCTACTTCACGCCCTCCGAGGATGACGAGGACGGAGGGTCTGGGACGTCAGGGTCCCTCCCACGACAACAAGACGGTCCACAACCTAGACCTACCAGGGCCTACTCTTTAGGCTCCAGGCCTGACTCCATAGCAGCTAGGAGGCACAGGTAAACAAAACAAAGTCAAATATAGGGTTAAAGTTGACGCCATAAGTGAGTACGTACTAAATAACATAGGCCAGTATGTGAAAATGACACATTTTGCCATTTTAAAAATACTACTTTGCAATATTTTTGAGAGCATTGATGCTGTTAACAGGTTGAATTAGTACCTCAAGTATACAAGAAAAATAATAATAAACAAAAAAAAAAGCTAATTTTCCAAAGAAAATAGCCAAAAACTACGTTTTTCCTATCTGTGCAATGTTATTCATTGCTGAAGAAGAGCATCGAAAAGAATTTAGTATGACGTCATGCGCACACACCCTATACAAAACTAAGGCCTCATTTTATAGGCATAGAACATCTTTAACAAAAAACGTCTAATATCCTACCCTACCTAAATATAGACATTGATTTGGCCAAAGTCATTGATTTCTAATTTATTTTATATTCACAAAATGTCAGCTGCGGTTTCATGATGTCACAGCTCATTGGTCCATTGCACGGAAACAAGCGAGATGTGATGTCATAAACCCACACCTGTCATTTTGTGAATGTAAAATAAATTAGAAATCAATGACTCTGACCAAATCAATGTTGATATTTAAGTATGTTAGGATATTAGACAAGTTTTTTGTTCAAGATGTTCTATGCCTTTAATGTTGATTTTGTACAAATATTGTTACAGGTTGATAAATATTATTGTAATGAATGAATGGTAAGCTTCTTGGTTTTAAAGTCTTTTTTAAAAAAAAAAAAAAAAAAAAAAAAAGGAAAAGCGTTATTTTGACAACATTTTTTTCAATTGTATGCCAATGCTGGTTTCTTACGTTCTTTTAATTTTACCAGAACAGTAAAGTATATTACGAAATGTGAGTGTGTAATGGAGCTTATCACAGTAGTTAGTAGTTATCTCCTATACTGTACTGAGAATGTCAGATCAATGCGCGCCATAATTGTGACTGGGTGAAGACTGCAGAACTAGAAGCCGCCATTTGAAGTAACGTTACGTGTCTAGTTCTGCAGTCGTCACCCAGTCGCAATTGTAGCGTGCATTGATCTGACATTCTCAGTATAGGAGATAACCTACTGTATACTATACTGTGTGAGCTTATCAGTGAGGCAAAAGGTAAAGGTGCCGTTATTTAACATTACACTAATAAGGAGAAACACGTTTTTTGCAAGATTTGAGAAAACTACTGCACTAATTAAGGAACTGTTTAAATGAGAAATACTAGACCTACTTTTACATGTTTCAAGACAAGAACTTTTCTTTACTGGTAACCTCCATTTGATACCTATTTTTTCATGGAAAGTTATAAAAGGGTTAGCTAAACCTTGAACCTGTCAGTAACTTTTTTTTTTTTTTTTTTTTAATAGCCCATGAAAAACTTGTTAACATTAAAAATACAATTGAATCTTTCAAAAAAGAAACAATAATAAATGTTGCTCTTGTTTCCACATTGCAAAAGTTATCATGATGTTTAGTTTGATAATTTGTTTGTTTTCAGGTTGGACGTGATCCACCAGGAAGAAATGGCGCCTTCTCGTGCCCGTGCTTGCTCCATGGGCGCACAGCAGCGACCAGTGTCACGCTCTCCTGCACAACCCCGGCACCACAGCCCCGTGCCAGTGACATCCAGACAGCGTGCCTCCACAGGTCCTTTCCTCTCTAGCAGCTGGTCAGGTAGTGGGTGTGCCGCGGTGCGAGTGCCACGACGCTCTCAACCAACCAGAGCTCACCCTCACGCCTCTGTGGAACCAATCAGCATGCAGGACAACCTTATGGAGCTGGATTTCTCCAAAAACACGTCATCAGAGTTCCTAGACAAAGCTCCTACGTCGCCTATATTTGAGGAATACGTGGATATGAGGAGAAAGCCCTCAAAGCCGATAGACTTGCCGAAGAAGTCGAGTATCTTGCCATTGTGGGGCGCCTCAAGGCACGACGTGGAGCGGGTCAGTCCTAATAGAGGCAGTCCTGGACGTGGACAGTCAGACAGAGGCAGTCCGGGCCGTGGTCAGTCCGATAGAGGCAGTCCATGTCGCGGCAACTCTGACGATTACTTGAACATGCAAGGCGGGCACAGATCGCAGCCAATCAACATCGCAGCAAGTCACAGCACGGGGTCAAAGTCCTCCACAAGTCCGGTCATGTTCTCCTTGTCCGGCTTACTGTCCAGGAAGAGCTCCAGTGGGACAGGAACACCTCCCAAACTACCAGACAGATCAAATTCTCCCAGTCCGTTCTCTTCTCTACGTCGCCGTGGTAAGAAGAACAGTAAGAAAAACAAAGACAAACGAAGCTCTATTTCCTCTGATGACACCAGTAACGTGACTACACCAGTAGGGGTCTTCCCCTTCAGTCCTAGCACGCCTTCCAAGTCCTTCGTGCCGGAAGAGCAGTTCGCGAGGTGCTCCATTGATTCTGCAGGAGTGAGGCTGCAAGAGGAAGCTCCCAACCCTCAGCAGTCCTACGCTAACTATGCTCCTATACCGGACCCTGAATTGCTAGCTAGACTGAAGGCTGAGGCAGATACGAGCAAGCGTAAGGTATCTAGTGCACTACGTCCACCAATCCTGGGCCAGTCTGGAGGTAAGACAGTTGTAATTGGTCAAGAAGGTATGACTAACGTGACACGACAACGTAACTCCGCCTCAGAGTGTGAGTATGTCCCCATGCACCCGTCTTCACGACGCAAGTATTCTGACGTGGCGGGCTATGCCGAAGCGAGAGCACTGGATCGTAAGTGTGCCTCGGACAACGTGTTACTGGAGTCCAGTTCCTCGGAGTATGCGCTGATGACGCCTGAACGAGTACAGAGAAGGCTAGAAAGTCAAGATTACGCGATCATGAAACCTGGTGATACCAGCGTCTTGGACTATACGTCGCTGGTAAGGTCTCGTGAACTAGCCAAGTCAAGTGAAAACACGTCACTGCCTAGTCAGGACTACGCTGTAATGCAACCTGGTTCAAGTGAAAATCAACCAGGGGTGCAATCAACAATCAATGAAGACTATGCCCTGATGACAGCTTCGTCAGTAAGGACGACTGAAGGTCAAATGACGTCACAAGAAGCCAGTGGTAGCGAAGATTACGCTCTAATGACACTAGGAACTGCGAAACAAGAAGAAGAGCAATCAAACTATGCTCTAATGACCCCTGGATCAACAAATTTGACCTTGAAATCCACACCAGAATTAACCAAACCCAATGAAGATTATGCCATGATGTCCCCAGGACCATCGAATACTCCCCCAAAAATCACAAAATTACCCCAGGAATCAAAATCTAGTAGGGAAGACTATGCTTTGATGGCACCTGGAGTTGTAAACACACCCCCTAAAGTTGTTAAGGCAACAAATATACTCCCAAAAAGTCCCCAATCAGTAAGTGTGGCCCCCAAAAGTCCTCAAGCAGCCTCCAAAGCAGTGAAATCAAATGAGGACTATGCTCTAATGAGTCCTTCAGCATCAAGAACACCCCCAAAAGTGATCAAAGCACCCCCAACTTCAAAACCAAGTGAAGATTATGCTCTAATGAGCCCGGGAACTTCAAATACACCCCCTAAAATCATTAAAGCACCCACAGCAACAAAATCCAGTGATGATTACGCTATGATGATACCCAGCGTATCAAGAACACCACCCAAGTTCAGTTCCATGTTCCAGAACGACGGCGAGGGGTTCTGTTCTGATAGAAAGCTGGAGACGTTGCCCGAACACGTGGACTGCGGAGACTACGCACTCTTAGACCCTCACAAGTCACACACCACTGACACGACGATCGACGAGTATGCCTTGATGGTGCCTGGTGATGGTCATGTGAGCCCCAGACTGGTGGAACATCCAGAGGAAACATCGCAGCCTGAGGAAGAGAAGAAACCATGCGAGGAAAGTGATTATGCACTTATGAAACCTGGCGAGAAGATAATCGAGTACGAGTCCAAGTTTAAGTGTGTGCAAAATGCCGACAAGACAGACTGCGGGGACTACGCCACTCTAGCACCTGTGGCTAAGCCTGAGGGGGCGGTGGGCAAGTCAGGAAGCAGTGACTACGCACTCATGACACCGGGGAAATCTACAGAGGAAAAGTGCGTCAAAGAAAAGAGAAACAGTGAACAGAAGTCGAGTTTTAAGTCAAAAGCCAAGTCGAAATCTCCTGGTAAACTGAGTGTTAAGCTTACCCCCAAGGAGAGATCGCCTGCCAGAGAAGAAAGTGATGAGTACGTGTTGATGACCCCCGCCATCAAGCCCCCCATGTTACCCCAGGCACCCATATCTCTACACCTAAATAATCCCAGTACGGCACAAAGTCCGCTAGTAGTCAGTCCTCTAAGCAAACCAGTTCCTGAAGCCACAGTTCCTGTCTCGTTGATTCCTTCGTTATCAGTCACCGCAAAGTCAAATCCTGGCGTCATACGCTCGTCGTCCATTCCTCTCCCCAGTAAACCCGCACACTCCACCCCTATACACATCCCCAAGCCGAGGAACTGTGTCACTAACAAGAGCAAAACACTTCCTAAACCACTCGCAAAGTCCAATAGCAACCCCTCGGTGCCTCGCCAAATGATTAATAAACAAAAGACTGTCACTAAAAACACGGGGAAATCCCGTCGATCTACTTCAAAGTCACCTCTACCAGCGTCAGAGCTGAACTACGCGAGTCTTGACTTACCGCAAAACCAGGAGACAGACGAGGCAACTCCCGGACTTGCACGTAACCTCAGCTCGGACTCTTCTTGCGAGAGTGACGTCACTAGCGTGGGAACGACGTATGCGCAAATAGACTTCGTCAGAACACAACAACAAAACAAAAAGTTGCAGGACTAAATTGTGTAAATATCTCTATCTATCTATCTCTCTATCTATATCTATCATCTGTTATATTTGCTTCTCTTGTTAGTCGCGAGTTTTTCATTGAAAACTATTAAAGAAGTGCCATGAGCCGTTGTTGATTAATATTTTGCCATTGAGCAGGCATGCTTTGAGTAAAACATACATACTTTTCAAACATATCAGTTCTGATCAAGCCGCACAGACAAACTATACCCTCAACTAACTGTAACTAGATCTGTTCGTAAACACTGTTTTCTGCTACTAAAATGACGATCGCCTATGGTTAATCAAATGGAATGCGCATTTTTTGGTGCAAGAAAACACGAAATAATATCAATTGCATAATAATTCAGTAAGCTACTCTAAAAATTTCAATAACTACAAGACAAAAAATTCTATTTTAAGTTATAGCTGCTTCATTGCTCCATAAGAAAGTATGTTAAATACTGTAAAATAAAACTTAAATAATGCAATAAGACAAAGTCGTCTGCTAGCACTTTGAATTAGTATGACCTATTAATTTATTTTCACACTAAACCAACTTTCTATTATGAAAAAATAATAAAAAATTGTTCAAGCCATAGAACACTTTGAACAAAAAAGTTGTCTAATGACAAATAATATGCTAACATACCTGATTATCAATGTTGATTTGGCTGCAGTCATTGATTTCTTATTTATTTTCCATTCGCGGAATGGCGCGTCTGGACTATCGCGTCATAGCTCGTTTGTTTTACGTGCGCGTAGACCAGCGAGTTGTGACGTCATAAAACCACATTTGACATTTCGTGAATGGAAAATAAATTAGAAATCAATGACTACAGCCAAATTAACGTTTATTTTCAGTTGTTAGGATATATTTCAAGTTTTTTTTTTTTTTTTTTTTTTTTGGTTCAACGCATTAAAAAAAAAACGGGCAGCTCTTGTTTCAGTTTTTGTACCCATGGTTTGTCATATTATGTGTAGGCTAAAAGAACTTATATATTTGAACTTTACTAAAGTCGCTGTGCACTTTCAATCTGAAACTAAAGTAATTTGTTATTAAGTAAATTAGAAAAGTAAGTAAATAATTTTATGTAGAAATATCCAAGATTATAAGTGTACAGGGACTTTATAATATTTAAAATAAAAATAATAAGCTCAAAAATATCAAACTGTTATGTAAGTGTTAGCAAAATAATCGCAGAATTTTTCTATCAAAACTGGAAATAATAATTAAGTTAATTAAACAAGTGAAATAATTATATTTGTAATTCTAATTGCGTGTTTCAGTTTTTTTTTTTTTTTTTTTTTTTTGTTTAATCAAAATTACTGGATATAAATTTAGATCAATTTTGAAGTTTTTAAAAAGTTTATTATGCCTTAAAAATTAACTAAAATGAGAAAGAGTGTAATAATAATAATAAAAGGAATAATTTTATTTCATATTCTAAAAGAGAAAATCGTTTCTTTCCGAGCAAATTTCTAATATTTGAGTTCATTAAATATTTTTAATTCATTTTTAAAAGGTGCAAAATGACGCCGCGGTCGGTAAATTTTTCCTATACCTACATGCATAAATTGCAGCCTGTGACGTCATTACACGACTTTCAAAAAATAAATATAAATACGTATTGAATTCAAAATTTTAAAATTTGCGTATCAATTGATTCAGGACATTGCCCTCTTTTAGAATATAAAATAAAATTATCATTTTTTATTATTAATATTTCTCGTTGCCGTTTTATCATGACTATTAAATTAATTAATTCCCTTCACTCATGGAAACCATAAATTACGTAATTTATTCTACATTCATTGTCATTATAGCATAAACATTGCTAAATTGGCACAGCATAAATTCTTATTTAATATTTATGCTATATTTAACATTACTATCCAGTTTTGCATAAATTATGTTGTTACTGAAAAATGAGTTAACATAATTATTTCGTAACTTTATTTTTATTCCTGAATATAGAGATGTATTTTGTTTACGTAAATAATTACGATTTGCGCATTTTGTTATGACGTCAATGGCGAACAAGTTATTTAAAAATATTTCCAACGGTCATAAAATATTTTGAAATTTTTTGACTGGTTTTAAAAATATGTCTTAAAACTGAAAAATGACGTTAGAATTACAAAATTAATTTTTATTTGTCTGTTACAATTTTTTTTTAGAACTTTTTTTTCAACTTTTTTTCTTTAATTAAAAACTTGAAATGTGTAGTAAAAAATATTCACTGCCTACTAAAAACATATTTTATGTTTAAAGCCTAAAACACCTAACTATCAGTCACATTTCACGGCAATTTTGACGTTCTAATTTGACTGTGACAGTGGCGCCATGCTACACTTACTACAATGTTGTGGTGAAATTTTGAACGAAACAAACATTTTAGAAGAAAAAAATGAAAATCTTTAAAATTTCATTTTTTAAAGTTTTTTTTCCCCAAGAACTTATATTATCTTGTTTATTTTACCATGGTTACGACTTTATTTATGTTTATCCATGGTTATGACTTTGTTGATTTGTTTTTAATAGACGTCAAAATCACGTGATATGTGATATGATATTCCACAGCTATTTCATGCAGGTAGAAAATTTATTTTGCGGGAAATTTTTGAATTTTATTATAATTTGCAAGTTAAATCAAATATTTTGTCAAGAAAAGATGAAATTTTATGTGCAAAATAAGTTACTGTGTAAGTTAAAGCGATGTATACTATTGAAAAAATGTGTTTTGTATAAAATTATTGATATTATTATTATTTATTTATTATGAATTTAAAAATAACGAAAAGTGATTAAAATGCAAGTTAAAAACAAAAATTTAAGCTCAAAATTTTAAAAAGTAATCAAATTACTCAAAAGTTTAGGTTGTAAGTTCAAATTTGAGATAATTAATAGATGTTTTGTAAAACATCATTATTTAATCAAAAATTTATGAGTGAGAAAAAAACAAGTCAATTTTTTTTTATGTATTTTTGTGCAAGTTTTTCCAATTTTGGCGTTTTTTTTTAACAAAATTGGTGCTGGATTTTTTTGTGCAAAGAAAAATGAATTATATTTAATTCGGTTTTGTATTAAAATTTTAATAATTTTTATTCATTTTATTATTATTTACTTTCAATAATGCTATCCGAAAAGTTTACCTTTTTGGATTCCAATTTTCTCAAATTTGATACTGTCAATTGAAACTATGGATTAAAGTTAAGGTCCTAACATAATTATTTTTATTGCAATTTTTTTCTTCTGGAAATATAATTTATAATATTTTAGCCCAATTTTTACTTTTTTTTTTTTTTTTTATTTTTTATTTTTTTTTTTTTTATGAGAAACCTGGTTAAAGTTATTAACAAGCGATTCGTCTTGCAAAATAACAAAACTGAGAGGCCATGCAACAATACTAACAAAGTGCTAGCAGACAACTTTGTGTTCCTGTCTTCATGTAACATGCTTTCTTATGAGGCAATGAAGCAGCTATCATTTGAGTTAGAATTATTCTCAATTTTACTGAGCCTTAATGCTTTTGTTTTCCTGAATTTCAATTAATTTAGTTTTAATTTTCATTCTTACCCAAATTAACTTAAAATCCAGGAAAACAAAAATTTTGAGGCTCAGTAAGCTACAGTAAAGATTTCAGCTCTGAGAAACAATTCTAACTCAAATTATAGCTGCATCATTGCCCAATAAGAGAGCATGTTAAAGAATAGTTGTCTGCTAGCACTTTGTTAGTATTGTTGAGCTGTCAGTTTGTTTATTTTTAGCTAACAAAAAGTTTGTAAGTTGTCAAGACCAAAAACTAAACATATTTTGAGTTCTTAGAAAACCCTTAAAAAATTATTTAAAAAAAAAAAAAGCAATAAAAGTAGTTATAGTTAGAGTAAAGGTACACGTAAAAAAAATAATGACGTAATTGATTCTGCATTACTATATTGTAAATCACAAATGTTGCTATTTCGTAATTACATAATGTAATTATGCTGAACATCAACAGTAAACAGTATAACTTGATTTCAAGGCACCAATAGCAGCCCAGAACAGGCCATTCTGAGGAACCAATCAAGAGCGTGCGACAGAGCAAAGACGCCAAAGTGTGATTACTCGTTCTCTGATTGGTTCCTCATAATGGTCTGAATGTCACTTCTCTGTGAAGGTTCTCTAATCGTTACTATTATATTTTATATCGATGCTCACCTGTCAAAGCAAACAAATTACACTTTACAAATTTCACTCAAAACGAACGATCTACGTTTGGCGCTTCTACATGTTGTAAAAGCAGAACTAGACGGAAGAACTTGGAAGTTTGTAAAGTGTAGATAGGTCATTTTGAACAACATTTGTCTAGTGTAGTTCGTTCACTTTGACGCGTGAGCATCGATATGTTATGTAGTATAATCCAGGGACCGGAACCACCTCCAATTTTTGCGGTTCTTAAGAACCGCGGTTCCTGAACAAGCGATTTTTTGAACCTGAACCGACTTTTGAGAACTGGCTCTTGGAAGCGGTTCTTGAAAGCGGTTCTTGGCGGTTCCAAGAACCGCAACCGGTTCCGGTCTCTGGTATAATCACTATACGATATAACTTATAAATTGTGATGTAATGCTTAATTATTACGTGTTTATTTTGGTTGGTGTGAGAACAGGTACTTACGAGCTCGGTTTACAATATAATTGTAATCTTGAAGCAGGTTCGACCAATACAAATGAATGTATGTGAAGGTTAAAATATGGAACGTATACGAGACATTGGAAATCATTGTCATTAAATAAACATGCAAGCTTAACTATTTATTATCAAAGTGGTTTTATAAAACAAACAACCAGGTAAAATAATAGATGACTTGCAAAAGTGGATCAATTAACGAATGTGATTTTGTTTTTTACAGAAAAGGATGAAATTTTTAATTATTAGATTGTTTTCCTTTGATATTTGTAATTTAGTGCTGTTTCAAATTAATTATTGATAAATTTGAATGAAAATGTTTGGAGGAAACCAGCGCTGGTCTTAACATAGCTCGGTGAAAATCTTGCTAGCACTGCAGAAAAAAAATAAATAAATAAAAAACTCTGTGCTTACAAGATTATCACCAAATTATATATGGGACTCTCTTCACTATGGTAAGGCCAGTGCTGGTTTCTCCTATCCTTTTTCTATCATACCTAACTGCTATAGTTTTTAATTATTGGTTAGAAAAGTGATATAAATCGCCTGCCAATACTTGAAAAATTATTATGTTGTAAAAAAAAAAAAAAAAAAAAAAAAAAAAACTTTTGCAGGTCTTCTATTTTATTAATTTCAAAATACAAAAAAAAAAGAAAAAGAAAATTTATTAAAAAAAAAAAAGGTCGCAGCTTAAAAACAAAAACAATGCAGCTATTTTTAATTATTTATATATTTTTGGTGTCACAATTTGTCCCCCTCCCTCTCCCCTCTTCCCCCGGTTTTATATTCCTTTAAATGTATCTGCTTTGTTCAATTTTTTTGTCCTTTTTTGTCATCGTCTAATTAATATAGGGTTTTAATTAAAATAATTCTTTTTCTCTTTCTCTCTATTTCAATTTTTATTTGATATATTTTTTTTTTGTTCAATTAATGTTAAAGCAATTCTTTGTTGTTTGTTATTATTGTTAATTGTGTTTATTTCATCAATTTATTTGTTTTTTAGAATAAATTATTAAAATTATTATTATTATTATTGTGCAGTGAAATATAAAAAATACCTATGTGGAGGCAAATTTGCTATGTATATATTATAAAAACAAGAAAACTATTATTATTATTACTATTATAACATTAAAAAAAATATGAATAAATTTAGGGTTTTATTTTATCGTAACCTTTTATAAAAAATAAATAAATAAATAAAAAGTGTATTAAGGGAATAGGGTACCAACCTTATATCTCAAAAACTAGAAGTGTTTTGGGTCTAAATTTGGTGTTATTGTGTAGCTAAGGGTCACAACTAGCCGTGATAAAAATTTCATTATGTTTGACCTTCCCGAAAAAAAGAAAAAAAAATATTGAAATTAACATTGGGCCTTATGAGCTTAAAATTTCAAAAAATCATATGAAATTAATTTGCACGGTGACCCCCCCAAATTTTTTATATATTTGAAATTGTCTCAAGCTGAAGTATTATTGTGCAAAATTTCAGATTTTTTTGATGAGAAAAGTTTGAGTTAAATGACCGACGTCGGTAACCTACTACCTGAAATAAAATATTCTTAGAATGCCAAAATATTAAGGGTTGTAATCAGATGGCTTGTATCTCAAAATTTAAAAAGAAAACTTTCAAACTTTATGCTGCCATTTAAATGTTAACAGTAACAGCTACGTGATAAAATTCTCAGAACCCTTGACCATCAGACGAGAGAAAATAATAACTGAAATTAACATGGGCTCTTATGGGACTAACACTTCAAAAAATTATAATTTAAAATCTAGCATGGTGACCCCCCAATTATTATTATTATTAGTTCTTTTCTTTCTTGTGTAACACCAACACCGGAATCCTACTTGATTCAAGGTGAAGGTGAGAATAATAATAATAGTAATTATTATTTTTATTATTATATATTTTTTTTTTTACATTTTTGAAGATACTTTATTCTAATGTATATCACCGTGCAAAATATCAGATATTTCTTTCTTTACAATTTTTTTTTGTCAAATCCCGCAGTACCTGATTTACTGCCTTAAATGAATATAAGGGATGAATAAGGGAGAGAACATATTGGATTAATTGCACAGAAAAAAAAATTGCAAAATTTTTGTAAGTTAGGCTTCTCTTTTACCTTGCGTGCTGAACAAGTTGCCTACTTTACAGTGTACGTATAAGGTACTAATACATCATCTACACGGTGCGTAATTTAAGCTATATTTATGTCATTTAAGCATAAATTATGCTAAATTAGTACAACATAAATAATTATGCTGTACAACATAATATTTATGCTATGTATTATGTAACATAATTAGTTTGCATCATAGCCTAAATAAAGCCGTATTAAACTAATTGTGCTGAAAATGAGCTAGCATAATTATTACGTATTTGTTTTTCTCTGTGAGGTTTTGTGCTGTATTCTAATATCGGTGATAGTTAGTGAGAACGATCTAGCATGAAAATCAACTTTGTACCAGAGTAATGATATTTTCAAAATAAGTTAACCTAACCTAATGTAGTTCATATCCCTTTTCAAAAAAAAATCGGAAAATTTTTTTCCGGCAGTTATTTTCCGATGAAGTTTTCCACTTTTTTAAAATGTGGGTGCAAATTTTGCCGCCCAACTTTTTAGCTAATAAAGATAATCTAAAAATTCAAACAGGATTTCATTAACAATGAATATACGTTTAATTTATGTATGTGACCTAATGACCTTGACAAATTTCTAAGGTCATTTTTTTAGTAGTAATTTACAAAATTCGATATAAAAATTCCATTAACCTTTCTCATAACAATTCAACATAGCAGTTTTATGCGCACATAATTCAGCTACAAAAATATGTTAATTTGGTGTTGGGGATTTAATTACACGTAAAGATTTAACGAAATATGTAACGCAAGACGTAAGTTTTGCGCGCAGCCGCGCCCTCAAACTAGATATCATGCGCTCGTACGTATACAATATATTACTTTAGGCTGTAAAAACGTTAACTTACAATCTTTTATTTAGAAAAATTACTAATAAAAAAAATAATAATAATTAAATATTCAAAAATTGTTAAATTCGACTCCATGTGTTAGTAGAAAACAAAAAGTTATTAAACCTTAAAAAATAAAAATTTTAAATTTTATTTCTACATGAATGTTCATATGCTATGATTTTTATGACATTTTTAGTTATAAAAAATAATGGTAAAAGTAAAAATATACATCATAAGGTAGCGTAAAAATAGTATTTTTCCATCAAATAGTCTCTAAAATTTAAAAAATAGTCTGCAAAAATGTTGATTAAGTCAGAAAATAGTTTTTGAAATTTTACATATCAATAGTAATTTTATTTGAATTTTTTTATTAGTATAACTTGTCTAAAGTTATCGGGGTTTTAAGGGTTTCCTAGAAAGTGTGCCTTAACAAAAATTCAATGATTTCACATTTGACATTGTGTTTAAAAAAATTCTCAGGGACGCTGCTATTTTTTTAATTTAATTTTTTTTTATACTATTTCAGGCTATTTTTGTTAGATATAGTGCGAAACATCGAAATAAAGCAAAATAGTCCGAGAAAAGTCTTTAAAATCCGTAATAATCTCCAAGATTAAATAGTTAATTTTTTTTATACATTAATAGGCTTGAAAGTGTGAGACATTTTAAGTAAATATAGCTCAAAATAATAAAATAACTATAAATATTCTCAATATAGCCAAACCCATAACCTATTTTACGCTCTTTAATTATCGATAATAAGAATAAATACTAAGATTTAATACTATAAGAGCTTTGTTGTCCACCCTTTTACCAAAAAATTAAAAAAAAAATTGCACTTATACTTCTTACAAGAAATTTAAAAATAATCACTGGAACTCATCAACTGCACCATCTCACTTTAGTTGAAAATAGGAAACTCATAATCAAAATTTATTGTATATAGCGTCCAACAAAATTAAAGTTATGGATAATTGGAAAGTATTTTATAAAATGTTATTAGAAATAGAAAATCTGTAAAGGTATTAATTTTTTTGTTTAACTTTATCAGAAATTATAAGTGCATTTTTTATACATTTATTTTAATAGTAAAAGGGCGGCTTACAAAGCTATTTTATAATTTTTAATTTAAATAATGATAATATTTATTATTTCCTTTTTTTCAGTGTCATTATTTTATAACTATAAATGTCATAAAAATCATAGCATATGAACATTCATGTAGAAATAAAATTTAAAATTTTTATTTTTTAAGGTTTAATAACTTTTTGTTTTCTACTAACACATGGAGTCGAATTTAACAATTTTTGAATATTTAATTATTATTATTTTTTTTATTAGTAATTTTTCTAAATAAAAGATTGTAAGTTAACGTTTTTACAGCCTAAAGTAATATATTGTATACGTACGAGCGCATGATATCTAGTTTGAGGGCGCGGCTGCGCGCAAAACTTACGTCTTGCGTTACATATTTCGTTAAATCTTTACGTGTAATTAAATCCCCAACACCAAATTAACATATTTTTGTAGCTGAATTATGTGCGCATAAAACTGCTATGTTGAATTGTTATGAGAAAGGTTAATGGAATTTTTATATCGAATTTTGTAAATTACTACTAAAAAATGACCTTAGAAATTTGTCAAGGTCATTAGGTCACATACATAAATTAAACGTATATTCATTGTTAATGAAATCCTGTTTGAATTTTTAGATTATCTTTATTAGCTAAAAAGTTGGGCGGCAAAATTTGCACCCACATTTTAAAAAAGTGGAAAACTTCATCGGAAAATAACTGCCGGAAAAAAATTTTCCGATTTTTTTTGAAAAGGGATATGAACTACATTGGGTTAGGTTAACTTATTTTGAAAATATCATAACTCTGGTACAAAGTTGATTTTCATGCTAGGTCGTTCTCACTAATTATCACCGATATATGGTATATACCAAGAATAAATTATGTAATTTATGCTGTATTTATGCCATTATAGCATAAGTGATGCTAAATTAGAACAATATAAATAATTATACCGTGTAAAATTATGCTATATAACATAGTTATTATGCAGTATAGCATAAATTATGTTGTAAGGAACAAATTATGCTAAAAATAAACTAGCATAATTATTAATAATTATATATTTAACCATGTATGAGGCCAGGCCAATATATACACGGAAAGAATAAATTACATAATTTATGCTGCATTTAAGTCATTATAGCATAAATAATGCTAAATTTGAGCAACATAAATAATTATGCTGTACAAGCCCATGTATATATACAATATAATATTTATGATTATTTTAACACAGGTATCATACAGTATAGCATTAATTATGCCGTATTAAACAAATTGTGTTGAAATTGAGCTATAGCATAAATATTATATGTAATTATATTTGACCATGTAAGAGGCGCGCGACTATAGACCCCTTTCACATCCTTGCGCTTTGTCGCCATGTTTGTGGTGCCTAATGTATTGTCCAGCATAGGAAAAACATCATTTCTTCTAATTTTTTACTTAAAAAGAGTTATTTCAACTGAACTAATTTTTCTCATATTTTTCGAGCTTATTAGAAGCTAGAAATAAGTTTTTTATTTGAGGTTTGAAGCTTTTTTTGCTATTAAAAAAAAATGACGTTTTTCCTATGTTTGCCTATGTATTCATTACCAGCAAAATGGCGGCTCTTAAATATGAGTGCAACCGGTCTATAAGTTGCATGGGGACAACTCAACTACTATCTCACACTATAGTGCACATACGTCAATATAACCGGAAGTAGCTCACTGATACATAGACGTCACCGGAAGTCTGCATCCACTGATTAATAATACAGTCTATAGTTTTCTAAGCAATGACTTTTATATTTTATTAAGAGGCATCTGCAAGTATTTAGATTTGATATTTGGAATTTCTATTAATTAATTATACAACTTGCATATAGGGTGGTTTCATTCATGTAATTTCAACACCATAAGTGAGTACTAAATAACATGGGCTAGTATGGGAAAATGACACATTTTTCCAGTTTAAAAATACTTAGTATTTTTTTTTTTTTTTTTTTTTTTTTTTTGAAAGCATTGATGCTGTTAACAAGTGGAATTTAGGTTTTCAAGTATGTGAAAAAAATAATAATTAAAGAAACAACAACTTATTTTTGTAAAGAAATTAGCGAAAACCCACGTTTGTCCTATATATGCTAAGCTATGTTATTTGTTGCTCAATTATGGCATCAAAGTGCATTTATTATGACGTCATGTGAACACACCCTATAAGAACTACATGTTAAAAACTTATAGTCATAAAATTGTTTACTTATATAAATGCTTTATTTCTTAAGGAAAATGGAATCAGCGAGCACTACTATATAAGGTTATAATAACAATGATAAAAATTCCATTTCCAGTTGTGAATAGGTGGGAAAAAAATATTTTTAGAATTTATAAATTTAAAAAAAAATCTCAAGATTTTAAAAATTTATGGATTAAAAAAAAAAAAAAAAAAAAAAAAAAAACCTGGTCAACACTTCAACACTAAAAATTTCAATAACATTTTTAATTAAATGATTTAAATGATTTAATCTAGATTGGCTTACTATTACTCTTGCATGTAGATAAGACAAAAAATTATTCAGAACACCAGTTTCAGAAACCATTAATAAATCAAAGATAAATGTTAAAAGTTTTCAGTCAATATTGTAATAAATTTTATTGATCATTATATTAATATACAAAATATTTTTTGATTTAAGTAAAATTTACAAAAGTTTATAATATGTACATTTTATTTACACGTGTTTTACATAGAAAGAATAAATTACATAATTTATGCTGCATTTATGTCATTATAGCATAAATGTTGCTAAATTAGAACAACATAACTTTAGTATGCTACATATAACATAATAATTATGCTATGATAGTTATTATGCAGTACAGCATAAATTATGCTATAGTAGACAAATTTTGCTGAATATGAGCTACCATAATTATTATTACGTATTTATTTTTTCAGTGTAATAGGTGAACATGAATAATCCTACACTGAAAAAACTAAGGTATATTGACATAATATATTCCCTTTTTTTTTACTCGTACATGCGCTTCGTCGCCATAATTATTGAACAGTAAATAACATTGGCCGGTATAGGAAAAATGTCATTTTTTAAGAATTAGGAAAAACTAATCCTTAACCATAATGTTTATTTGTAAAGATTTTTAATCGACTTGTATTTTACAACCTAGAAAAATGATACAAATTTCTCTTTGAAATTTACCTATGTTTGCTCTATGCTGTTTATCTGCTTAAGCATGGCGATAGTGCGCAATTTCATGCAACCATTCTATATAATTTTAAATAAAATGCATAATGAATCTACACTAAAAAAAAAAAAAAACTTTCATAGTGACGTATCATACATACACTGTAAATAAAATAAAACATTGGAAATAATATTTATATAAAAATAACAAAAATTATAAACAAAAATGATTAATTATCATCATTCATAAAAAAAATAAATTTATGGTACTTAAATGCATGTAAAATCAATTGTTATTATTAAAGCCCTTGTCAACTTACTTTTTTATCATTTAGAATACTAGATTGATAATTACTATACCTTATTATCTATGAATTAGACACCACCACGTTGATTTTGTATTTATTTTCAGCTATTTTCATTTTGACTGTTATATCACGTATCTGACGTCACAATGTACCGCCGCCAATCACAGTCACCGCTCTGGTCAGTGACCGGCAGTGGCTCTTTGTGAATGGAAAATAAATTTGAAATAAATTACTCCGGTCAAATCAACGTTGATTTTGAGGTTTGTTAGGATATTACGCAACTTTTTTGTCCAAGGTGTTCTATGCCTTTAAGGTATTTGGTACAGTACATTCTGTCGTTTTACGTTATTTTATTTATATATATAATTTTTAAAACGTAGAATCAATTCATATATTATACCTTTGTGTACATATATTTTTTTTATACATTAACTAATTATTATTATTAGGCTATGTTAAAAATGTTATTGTATATATATTAAACTTAATAATTTATTATTTTTAAATAAATATAAAACATATATTTTATATATTTGTAAGCATGACGGGATGTATAAGTGAATATAAACGTACGATGCATAGCAGGTTAAACTCCAGTCCAAGTTAACATTGATAAGAAGGTAAAATATTCCTATTTAACAAACTTCCCCTGATTTTTAGTTGAAGCTGTAAATCTGTTTAGTGAAGTCCAATTTTATTTTTGCTCCGCGTGGAAGTTAAAAGTGAAATCTCTTAGTGTGATTTAGTTATTTTTGTGTTTAATTTTTTAAATAAATAGTTGTTATAATATAATTCAATGTGGTTTGTGTTTGTATCAGTTAATTGTAAGTTATTACGTGATAAGTAAAGTTTTAATTGCAATTAATTTTTACTATTTTATTAAATATAACATAATGAAGTGCTAAAAAATTATTCCATTATTTATAAAATACTAACAATAACCAGGATAACATTAAGGATTGATTTTTAAAAAGGTTAGTATTTGTTTCAAACGTTATTTAGATAGGTATGTAGAACACATTTCAAATAATTAGTTATTTTATTGTTTATTAATTTATTATAGTGTTATTTTATTAAAAAAGAAGAATCAATA
Organism: Ecdyonurus torrentis; assembly: GCA_949318235.1. Taxonomy (NCBI): domain Eukaryota; kingdom Metazoa; phylum Arthropoda; class Insecta; order Ephemeroptera; family Heptageniidae; genus Ecdyonurus; species Ecdyonurus torrentis. The sequence goes on along the minus strand of OX439136.1, from coordinate 23,180,578 downwards.
ATAAGGCCGCCACCACCTAACATGTAGATAATGTAGATACGCTAAATGTAGATACGCGTTTTTAGGGCTGCCGCGATAAACGTAGTTATGTGAAAGTAAGCTAACCTGCGAAAGGTAGATCCGTTGTTTAGCCGCAACAGCATCGCATATAATATATAAAACTTTTTTTCATCCAAAATTTAGCTTAATTTCAAGCTAAACCCGGGTTTCACTAGCAAAAAAAAAAAAAAAAAAAAAATGGTATATATATATATATATAATTATATATATATTTCACAGGTCTAAAAAATGTTGCAAGGCAAAGAATGAAATTACATTAAATGTTACAAATTAAACACTACGTTTTGCTATAATAACAAACAATATTATTTTATTCTGAGTGCTGCTATAGTATAGCGACAACTTGGTGACCCCACAAGGTCAGAGGTCAAGTAGTTTGATGTACATTGCGTAAGCCTTGATGATGGTGCAATATCACTAAATTAATTTCGTGACTTAAATGACTCAAACATTGCGCCCTATATACATCTCACTTAATTAATTTATTGTTTTTAAATTTTATTTAAAAATTATTATAAATATATGGCATATAATTATAAGATATGATGTCAATTTTAATAAACTTACAAAACAAAAAGTCTCTACTCTTATAGTTGTAGAACAGTGGAAACTGCGGTGACTGCATATGCGAGGACATTAAAGGCGTAGAACTTGAACAAAAAAGTTGTGTAATATCCTAACAAATCTGAAAATCGACGTTGATTCGGTCGGAGTCATTGATTTCATTTGACAGCTCTTTGCATACGCAGAAATATGCAAATTCTCGTATACCCGTCAATTTGCGTTGTGTCGTGACGCACGTCAAATTTACGCCACGCAATGTGAGACTTAATGTCTCTTGAAGGGTGGTAGTGCAGACTTGATGGCTGTCTTCTTGTCAGGACAATTAGTTTGCTGCATGGGGAACAGGAAGTCCAAGGTGACTCCGTACCTGGCTAACTTGTCTCTTAGATATGATGACACATTGACCTCTAGTGACTTTGGATTACGTGACATGACCAATGCAGATAGGTACCTTGGTTCTTTGTCTTTCTCAGCACAATGTAGCAGTACTAGCCACGCCGTGTAGTCAGTGTCTAGCACGTATGTGTTGTACACGCCTTCGTCTGGAACATTTAGAGCGGGGGTGGTTATACTTTTTTAACTTATATGTTTAATTATAGTCATTTCACCTTAATTGCATGACTAGTAAAGGAACAACGGTTTTGAGGCCGACTATAAGTGATTTCGGTCACAACCGCTTCCGTTTCTCCTTACTACGCATGCGCAGTAAGTAGAAACGGAAGCGGATATGAGTGAAATTGCTTATAGTCGGCTTCAAAACAGTTGTTCCTATTTGATCAGTCAATAATGAATTTTTATTTACTGACATGGACAAAATAAATATAAATCTAATTGTGAGAGCTGTTGCAATACGTTCCCTCCCTCCCTCCCAGGTAACTCACATGTATCCTCGGCATGTATCCAGTGCGCTGGCTGCCTAACGTCCGGCAAGGTCCAGCTGATATTGCCCAATAAGACGTCATGTTGTGGATCGTCAATGTAGCTATAGTTGAAGTTCATCAACACGTCAAGTCCAGCCTGGGTCATGTGTACATCGAGGTGCGCGCGCATGCAGCGGTAAGCAAGGGCTTCCTCGGAACTGGCGTAGAACTCTTGAACTGTCCAGTCACCCTGAACCTGTAGGACAAGGATTGTCTAATTAATATTGTCCACCCTATTGACTAATAAAGGAACAACTGTTTTGAGACCGACTATAAGCGATTTTGCTCACATCCGCTTCCGTTTCGACGTTCTGCGCATGCGTAGTAAGTAGAAGCGGATGTGTCCGAAATTGCTAAAATCAGCTTCAAAACAGTTGTTCCTTTATCAGTCAATAAATTTGGCAGATTTTACGAAATAAGGTGCTTGCATTCATATAAAAGTCATCCCCATATGTGAGTATATTAAATAGTTTTAATTAATTTTTTAAAGTCTCGAACTGACGTCACAGTCATTAACTTTTTACTATTCCCACATGCGTGTTGCCAACCGTAACATCATTTTTTTTTAATTTTTAAAAATGAATTAAAAATAATTTTTGAGTTCAATCGATTCAAGACAAATGTCTTCTTTTAGTATAATTATATGTATGAAATAGAATTACCACCTAATTTTTTTCTCGTACGTCTAGACAAGAATTATAATTTATAAAAAATAATCAGCTTAATATAGATAAAAATATATGCATATAAGTAAAATAGAAGTGAAATACTGCAACAATTAACTCGAACAATTTTTTTTAATGTAATATTGTGTCATCGTGCTTCACCAACCCCAATCTCAGACAAGACATTGTTTTATCGACACGTATAAGTAGTTTCCAAAGAATGGAAAAGCACACACAGGACGACCACGGCACACGGCATAAGTACACAGCCCGACATTCGCCATGACAGCTTAGAGAAACCGTGGAAACGTCTAGGCAGGCTGGTCAGTGCAATCACATCAATCATGCACCTCCCGAATGCTGTGAGTCGTCATGGAATCTCACTAACTTTTATTAAACCTGCTGCTTGCCCACCTTGTTAAGATTGAAGTGTCGCATAGGCTTAACTCGAGGACATTTGCTCTCGTCCACGAGGGGTTTCTTCTTCGCGTTGGTCATCATCTTAGCGTGCGCACCACCCAGCACCATCACCAGCAGCACCACCGCCAGCCACTGCTTCAGCATTGCTACATAAGACAAGAGATCAAATAATTACACAGAAAGAATAAGGTACGTAATTATTTATGCTGGGATACAAAAATAATTACGCAATAGTTATGCTAGCTCATTTTCAGTACCATTTGTTTAATACAGCATAATTTATGCTATACGGCATAATAATTATGTTATATAACATAAATATTACGTTTAATAGCATAATTATTTATGTTGTTCTAATTTATCATAATTTATGTTATAATGACATAAATGCAGCATAAATTACGTTATTTATTCTTTCCGTGCACTTACAACACAATTTAAACAATAAACGCAACAACGTGTGTAATTTAATAATCAAATAAAAGAGACATATAGATACTCATAGATATATATATGATGTATATAATTATAGATATATCTACATATGATATGATATGATGTACTGTATATAATTATAATGAGGCCTTAATAATTAAACAATACAAATGAGTCAGCTAAATAAAAACCAATCAGATCAATATAATCAATAGATGACACATATTAATATAGTCAATAGATCACCCACTTCTCATGTACATGTATGTATTGATTGATACAAAGCTCTCAGAAACTGATCGTAAACAAATGAAATATAACGGGTCCGTAACAATGAGAAATACTCGAGTATTATTCTTCTTCTTCTCGCTCGCAAGCCGTGATGAGTAATTAATCTTTAGGCGCCGTTAATGTGCAGTGACCGTTTGTCTGTATATTATATAGGGTGTATGCATTCATGTTAAAGTCAACGCCATGTTGGAGAACACAATAACATGGGTGGTATAGGAAAATAACTTATTTTGCCAGTTTAAAAACACTTTATAATATTTTTGAGAGCATTGATGCTGATAGTATTTTATGTTGAATTAGTAACTCAAGAGAAAAATAACAATAATAAAAAAACTAAGCGATTTCCCAAAGAAAATAGCCAAAAGCAAAGTTTTTCCTATGCTGAGCAATGTTATTCACTACTCCAGTATGGCCTCCAAGCGCATTAAATATGACGTCATGCGGATACACCCTATATAGATTGAATTAGTATAGTCTAGTATATGTGAGAAAAATAAAATCACTGCTGCAGGGCTACTGTTGGGTTTTGAGACAAACTAATGTTATTTATGTAAATCCCATCAAGTGTTTTGTGATATAAATGCTTATGTTTTTCTCTGGTCTATTGGTTTCCGTTTAAGGATTGTATATTAAAGATGGTTTGCATCTCAAAATATATTAAAAGAAACTTCCGAACTTTATGATGACATTTACACAGACAAAAATAGATACGTAATAATAATTATTCTAGCTCATTTTCAGTAATTTATTCAATACGGCATAATGTATACTATATTGCTTAATAATTATGTTATAAAACATAAATATTATGGTTTACAGCATAATTATTTATGTTGTTCTAATTTATCATAATTTATGCTATAATGACATAAATATACAGCATAAACTACGTGATTTATTCTTTTCATGTGAAAGTTGATATATAAGTAACAGACTTATGATAAAAGTTCAGAACCCGTGACCATCAGATAAGAGAGAAAATTACCATTTAAACTAACTTGGGTTCTTAAAGGACCAAAACTTCAAAAAATCATAATTTAAACGCTAGCATGGTGACCCCCAATTTCCCCCCCCCCCCTTAAATTTTGAAAGTTACCTCATCCTAAAATCACTGTGCCAAATTTCAGATTTTACAAATTTTTAGTTGAATTCCGCAGTAGCTAATTTACCACCTTAAAATATTAATCCTCATCAAAATTCATTAAACGATTCAAATGTGTAATTATTAGCTTATACTAATTTCCATATTATTCTACTTGATTAATATTCCCAAACTATGAATGTGATAAAGTGATTGTGATGAGTGTACTTATTATTCAGTGAGAATTTGTAAAGTTAATATATTTTGATAAATGCTCCTTGAAAACTGATATGTATTGTAAATAATCAAAATTGTGAAACACTCTGACATATGATTATTGTTAAAAAATAGTCACAGGACCATGTAAGGTGGTATGTACCTTTTTGTGGCCTCTTAATAAAAACCAAGTATTATTATTATTTTAATATTGCTCTGTGGTATTAAATTGTAATTCACATTGTATATTAGAATGCATGTCCATATTTGTCAATTGTTATCTTTTGTTTGGTTTGCAAGCGCTCGCTGTGGTGAGTCGAGAGAGAGAGAGAGAGAGAGAGAGAGAGAGAGAGAGAGAGAGAGAGAGAGAGAGAGAGAGAGAGAGAGAGAGAGAGAGAGAGAGAGAGAGAGAGAGAGAGAGAGAGAGAGAGAGAGAGAGAGAGAGAGAGAGAAGGGTGACCAGATAGGCTTGGCATGACAGCACGCACTAAATTTAAATATTTCCTTGAGTGAGTGACGTACTGAGCATCACTAAACTGACGTTCACAAAAAGACAATCATGGCTTTCGTTTTTTTTTTTTTTTTTTTTTTTTTGAATAGCTTAAAACACATAAAAGCTCGTTTCTTTCAAGAATCACCCATGAATTCAGCTCGAGATGACATATTTTTAAATTTATAAATAAAATGTTTATTGCAAAATAAGATAGGCAAAAGGTGCAGTCAGGGCAAAAAGCTCTTCCTCTGAACCAATACATTCGAGACATAGCATAATAATAATATGCAGAGCAGAGTGGTTAACATCTTATAAGAAGAATGAACAAAAAAATGTATAATATTAATAAAGATACGTACGTCAATAATTACCATAGGAGTAATTGAAACAATTAATGTAGATTATATTAAAGGTACCTAAAATATGGATATCATTAGATTACACAATATTAAACTTGTAAATAAAATATTATATTAAGAATAATAGTTTTTGAGTTTATAAAGATCAAACTTTGGGTTAAAAAACAATTCAGATTAAAATTATTTACAGCTGTTACTCGTACAACACAAAAAAAAGCGCTGCCTGCCCGAAAAGAATACATTACATAATTTATGTTGTATTTTTTGTCATTCTAGCATAATTACAATGCTAAATTAGAACAACATAATATTTATTCTATGTGACATATTTATTATATATGCAGTATAGCATAAATTATGCTGTATTGCAAAAATTGTGCTAAAAATGAGCTAGCATAATTATTATTACGTAGTTATTTTGGTCCATGTGCTGCGTAATGTGCGTAACAACACTTTATACGTAATTTAAACTGCATTTCAATACACCGGTTGCACTCATATTTAAGAGCCGCCATTTTGTTGGTCAGGAATACATAGGCCAGCATAGGAAAAACTTATTATTTTTTTTTTTAATAGCATAAGAAGCTTCAAACCTCAAGCAAAGCCTTATTTCTACCCCCTAATAAGCTTGAAGAATATGAGAAAAATTCTTTCAGTTTAAATAAACTATGTGAAAAATTAGGAGAAATGATGTTTCCCCTACGCTGGACAATGCATTAGGCACCACAAACATGGAGACAAAGCGCAAGGATGTACAAGGGGTCTATATAGTCTTCTTATTCAGTCCCAGACTTTTTTAAAATACTATTTCACTGTCGTAAATCTTAACCACGTTTTTCTTCGGCTCTCAGAATGAAAAAAATTCGTACTTTTGTCAAAAAGGTTTTTTTACTTTTGCGGATCTTCTCTAGATTGCTCAAAATATTAAAAAAAAAAAATTTAAAAAAAAACAAACAAACAAAAAAAAAAATTAAAAAAAAAACGCGTGAATTTAAGGGCGTTTTCTGGTCCAATATTCATATTTTTATCTCAATTTCTTCAATTTTTTTTATCTTTTTTGTTTATTAAATTATCTAATGTTTACTGCATTGTATACTGGGACTGAAATCCTCTTCAATAAGCCGAATAATAATAATTTATTTGAGACATTTGCTAAAATGTAGTTTAGTTAAGTTATGTTAAATAAAAATCTTGTGCGATGTTTCGCATCGCTCGATACACAAAACAAAAAAGAGAATGTTACAACAATAATTAACTGTACTTAAATATTATACAAGTCATTAAGTTTTAAAATTAGAGCATTATTTTAATGTACAATTAAACTGCAATTAAAATGTCTATCTCTAAATTGTATTAAATGAAGAGACATTTTATTATGCACTCCAAAAATTCTAAGTTATAAAAAAAGGAATATTTTATATGAAAAATATTTCGGACCATTAATTATGTGGTTCTAAGTTATAAATTTTAATTTTTTTATTACATAAAAAAGTGAGCTTTATTTTAACCTAATTTTTCTATCATAAATTAATAAATTTGTTTTCAAATGCATTATAAAGTGTTTTTTTTATTATTGGCCTGAGTGTTCACGGAAAACATAAATTTGACAAATTATTCAGTATGTAACTCTTCAGTACAAACCAATAACTGAATTGACAAAATTTTAAACAGTAACTTGTTAGTATTATATAAACGTAATTTCTTCAGCGGTAAATAGTTAGCTCTGCACATCTTTAAAAACTTTGTATATTATCTAACAAATTTATTATAAAAAAAAGTCTAAATAGTAACCATTTAGATACTTTTTACGGTGTGTTAATTATTAATAAATTATTAATGACAATAGCAATGATAAAATCAACACTAGCTGTCGATATACACGAAAATAATAAATTGCATAATTTATGCTGTTGTTATGACATTTATTGCATAATATGACATAAATTATGTTTATTAAATTATATTAAATTAAATTAATTATATTTTTAAATAAGAAACAAAAAATTAATATGCTGAAGAACATAATATTTATGTTATGTAGCATTTTTATTATGTAATGTAGCATAATATTTATGCTGTATTGGACAAATTGTGCTAAAAATGAGTTAGCATAATTATTACGTATTTATTTTTATCCGTGTATATGACTGTACTGTTACTGTATCACTGTTAGCATAAATTAAATACCTGAATATACCAAATAAAAGCTGTTAATTATTACAGGTATGGTACCTACAATACGAGGTGGCCATGCACTTTAATATAAATTACTTAATTACTAAAACAATGTGTATAACAACGTGACTATTCATGTTTATGACGTCAGAAACATGAAAAAATTAGTATGAAAATGTTGTGCGAGTTGCATAAATCTAAATTTTCTGATCACTGCTACGGAGCTAACAGTTAGGTTTTGAGACAAACTAAAGTTATTTATGTAAGTCCCATCAAGTGTTTTGTGATATTTAAAATTCAAAATATATTTATTCATATCTTTCATCCTACAATCACAATATATACAACAAAGCATATCGGCTTAGGTTATTGTATCATGTTTTTCTTATATTTTTGTATCTTATGTTTTTCTCTGGTCTATTCCTTTACCTACCTATACAATACGAGGTGACCGCACGCACTATAATTACTTACTAACTAAAACAATGTGTAACCACTACACGACACTATACGTCCACTATGCTTGCTAGTTTGCTGACTGACTGACTGGCGACACCAGATCCGCGCTACTCTCACTCTCACTCGCCGTGTCACATGTCACTTCCCCACCCCCGCCCCCGCACTCACTGATTTGATTGAATAATCAGCAACTTTGTCGAGCAATGACGGTCTCATGTCCAAGTGTATTGTCTGTCTGTATATCTCACGGAATAAAATAATAGGAAATAACGAAATTAAGGAAATTTAGAAATAATAATAACAGTATTTATGCCACACTGAAAAAAAAAACCTAATAATAATGCTAGCTAATTTTCAACACAAATTGTTCAGTACAGCATAATTTATGCTATATTCCATAATAACTACGATAAATAGCATAAATATTATGTTGTTGGTATTATTTATATTGTTCTAATTTAGCATAATTTTTGCTATATAATGAGATAAATGCAGCATAAATTACGTAATTTATTCTTTCCGTGCAGTTTAGCATAATTATTGCTGAATTGAAACAGCATAATTAGAAGGATGCTAAACGATATAACGTTCTATAAAATAGTATAATACATAATTATTATGTAGAAAAGATTATGCTGTATTGAAAAAATAGTGCTGAAAATGAGCTAGCATAATTATTACGTATATATATATATATATAAGCTTAGGCGTGACCACTTATGGTCCAGTACAGCACAGCATCCATGTGCAAGGTAGAAATATGATCTGTGGTATTTAGTATGCAAAGTCAACTTTCACGCTTGATGAAACATAGCCTGGTTTTGTGCAGATCGTATATATCGTGTATCACTTCATCCTGAGATATACTAGTATATCAGTTTATATTTCATAATGTGGCACGAAATAAGGTTTCTTAAATCTGTATTGAGTAGCCGCGGTGAAAACACTAGACATACTGTATAAACTTTTTTTTTTTTTTATCTCTGCTCAAAGGTAGAGTACTCTAGAAGGGGGGAGTATACGCGCACCCTTTGTTGGGGTTTTTTGATCACGAAAAATCGCGTAAGTAATGGGAAAAATCGCGATTTTGAAACATCATAACTATTGAACAAAGGAAGTTACAGCATTGAAATTTTCACAGAACAAACTTCATTTTATGGCGATTTTATGTTTAAATTTTCAAAACCCTCAGTGTGCTATAAATTTAATTTATTTTAGCTTTAAAAATATCATATTTTGAAAATCAATACTCGACGCTCATTGGCTAATGCGCTCCAACAATGAAAAATAAAAAGTAAACAAACTCAACGCTCTTGTGCTTGCTGTCCACTGTTTATAAATACACAACAAGTATACATACTTCGATTAAAAATGATAATCTCAAGTTTATGTATCTTAAATTATTGTTTTAGTGTTATAACTTGAAACAATGTTTCTATTATTCTTAATATCTGTAAAAGAAAAAAAAATGAAATTATTTGATCAATATTTCATTAATAATTTAAAAGTTTATTATACATTATAATCAAAAAAATAATAATTTGTTAAATTTTTAACATTTGATTTTTAACAACTCGACAAGTATTTATTAAAAATAGATTATTATTTCCTTTACTTTACATAATATACCATAGAAATGCAATTTTTTGCTATTTTGAGGAAACATTTTTATATACAGTCAACTATACGCATCAACTTAATAAAACTTGAGAGTTTGTTTTAATTTTTCTTTTAAAAGATACTATTCGTAAAATGCACTTATTGTGTAAGAAATATACTTAATAAATTGAATACATTATTAATTCTTTTATGTAAATTAAAATTTACTTTATAATTTCTATAGAAAAAGCCATTTTCAATAGAAAGTCTGGACTCTGGCACAGTTTGGAAAGCTAAACTAAAGACTTTTGTTGTGTATACTAAATATTTAATTTTATTGCAATACAATACTTATTAATAAATGGTACTAATTCATTAAACACATGAAAAGGAAATATTATACATGAAAGAAATAAATACATTATTTGATGGTAAAATAAGATGATAAGAAATGTAGTTTCTCCCAATATAACATGTTGATTTTTATACCCCTGCAGTGAAGACTGGAGTTTTTGCAGAGAGATGTAGAATGTAGGCAAAATTAACTTTTCAGGGGTTCGGACCCGGACCCGAAACCTTCCAAAACCCGAGATTTTTGGCGGGTTTTTGGGACCCATTTGAAAAATACGGGTTCAAAAACCCGAGCCCTAATTTTCGTTGAGTTTGAAAATTTTTTGATTGAAATATTAAGAAATGTACATAAACATGAAAAAATATAAAGTAAATTTGTTTAGTATTAGATTTTTTTTTTTTTTTTTTTGCCACAGAAACATATACATGCATGCAACACAAATTTTAATTTGTTTAAATATCTGGAAAGATTTTTTATTTAAATTTTATTTTTTTAACTATGTGTAAGAGTAGGTTTTAGTCTAGTTATCCAGATTTTTATGCAATTTCAATAAAACCTTCTTTCTAAACTTTCAGTACGTTAAAAAAAACTAAAAAAAAATTTTTTTTCAATTATATACCTCAAATTATGTTAAAAACATTATGTTCCGAAAGAAGAAAAATTAATATACGCCTGAATTATAAAGCTTGTAGGAGCTGCATTTTTTTAAAATTAATAATGTTGCTGACTTACAGCTTGTATGATGACTTTTTTTTATTATTATTATTTTATTAATATGAATATATACAGGCAATAATACTAAGTTTCTTATTTGGCTAATTGACAAGATGTAGCAAATCAAAACATTGATTATTTATTATTATTATTTGCATTCTTTTTTAACTTGCTGCAATTTTTTAAATTCTATTTCAAAAAATTTTAATCTGCTCTTACTTATTGAACTTATAAAAAATTATTTAATTGATTAATTGAAAACCTGAACCCAGACCCGATGAAGATTTTTGAGGGGTCCGGACCCGGGTCCCGGACCCGAAAAAAAAATCACGGGTCCAGGACCCGGGTCTTCGGACCCGACAATTTTTTGACGGGTCCGAACCTCTGGAACTTTCTTCCTAATTATCTTTTTGAAAAACATATTAAAATATTTAGAGCCATATTCGACCGTCCATACTTTGGAAAAGTACTAGAGCTCTGAATAGACCGTGAACCCGCGCGTGGTCCAAAAGTAGAGTTCAATATAAAACTTTCAATATCTCCTTGAGTTTGAGCGCTATTTAGATGCGCTATTTTACCTCTAGATAAGCAAGATGTTTAACCTTTTTGTCATGCCTATGCGATTTTCAACCCTTAGGTTTTTTTACCCTTCAAGGGTTAAAGACCAAAAACACGATTTTCAATATTATAACCTTTGCTATATGCTTTTATTTTTTATTTATTATTATTATTTTTTGTGAATTTCATTTCTGTGGTGTCTGAAAGTCATGTAGTACCTCCTATTAAAACAATATGAAAAGAAATCTTTAAAAACCATGCCAATAGAAAATAGGGCGTAAAAATGATAAGAAAAAGAAGAAGAAGAAAAAAAAAAAAAAAAAGTAAATAACACGGAAAAGCAAAGCTTACCCAAAATAAATATTTGGTGCTGAAATCTTATTGCCAGGACCTTTCTCATAGGGCACATTGCGTTTTAGCTCTATATGACCCCCTGGAGGGTGTTTGGGGTGGGGTTTTCCACCCTATTATGATTCTAAAAACTTAAGTAAAAGTATTCGTGTCAGATATCGCTCTAGGCAAAATCGACCCTGCTGAGCTCGAATCCGTTGTCAGATTTTTGGTAGATGCCACCCCTAAGGAGATAGGAGTGGGTTTTTATCCTCAAAAGAGGTAAATTTTTGGAAAATAAAGCAACATTGAATTGTAATAAAATGCAATATTTTCGTTAATCTAATTGCATATTCCAGTACCTCTGGTATGGTTTTAACATGAATCCCATGCATTTCCAGTTTAAATCACTTTAAAGAGGGTAGCTAGGGTTGTTGTTTTTACCTTTTTTTATAAATTAGGTGATTGGTGAGATATCATTCTTAATTAAAGTAACCCAATCATTTAATTAAAAAAAATATAATAAAATAAAGGTGAAAAATGCACCCTGCAACCGTCTTTAAAGTGATATAAACTGGAAATGCATAGGATTCATGTTAAAAACATACCAGAGGTACTGGAATATGCAATTAGATTAACGAAAATATTGCATTTTATTACAATTTAATGTTGCTTTATTTTCCAAAAATTTCCCGGTTTTCAGAATAAAAACCCACCCCTATCGCCATAGGGGTGGCATCTACCAAAAATCTGACAACGGATTCGAGCTCAGCGGGGTCGATTTTGCCTAGAGCGATATCTGACACGAATACTTTTACTTAAGTTTTTAGAATCATAATAGGGTGGAAAACCCCACCCCAAACACCCTCCAGGGGGTCATATAGAGCTAAAACGCAATGTGCCCTATGAGAAAGGTCCTGGCAATAAGATTTCAGCACCAAATATTTATTTTGGGTAAGCTTTGCTTTTCCGTGTTATTTACTTTTTTTTTTTTTTTTCTTCTTCTTCTTTTTCTTATCATTTTTACGCCCTATTTTCTATTGGCATGGTTTTTAAAGATTTCTTTTCATATTGTTTTAATAGGAGGTACTACATGACTTTCAGACACCACAGAAATGAAATTCACAAAAAATAATAATAATAAATAAAAAATAAAAGCATATAGCAAAGGTTATAATATTGAAAATCGTGTTTTTGGTCTTTAACCCTTGAAGGGTAAAAAAACCTAAGGGTTGAAAATCGCATAGGCATGACAAAAAGGTTAAACATCTTGCTTATCTAGAGGTAAAATAGCGCATCTAAATAGCGCTCAAGCTCAAGGAGATATTCAAAGTTTTATATTGAACGCTACTTTTGGACTACGCGCGGGGTCACGGTCTATTCCGAGCTCTAAAGTATAGTACTTTTTCAAAGTATGGACGGTCGATGGCTCTAAATATTTTAAGATGTATTTCAAAAGATAGTTACTAATTAGGTAAAAAGTTTATTTTGCATACATTCTACATCTCTCTGCACACTCCAGTCTTCACTTCAGGGGTATAAGATCATATTGGGAGAAACCGCATTTATTAATCATCTTATTTTGCCATGAAAATAGGGCGTAATTACATCATTCTATGCAATAAATGAAGAAAAAAAAAAAAAAAAAAAAAGGTATACGAATGATGAAAAGTTATTGTAAATAAAAAATAAACATTAATTAAGTGCGGAGAAATAAGTAAAAACACGTGCAACTTAATTAATTTTTGATCTATGTTTCGCGATCGAGCGTAGTTTCAAAAATCGACACTGCTGGTATAGAGATAAAAGATTAAATCTACTTTTATGCTAATTATTTTTATGAAAAAAAAAGCGCAAATTTCATTACTCTAGCTGGACTAGGGAAAAGGTTAAAAAAACGAGATGTTTCGTGTATATTATGCCTACTATATTTACGTAAAATCGATATACTGATGATGTTTTAATATCGATAAACAACCTAATTCCATATATTTATAAAGAAAACGTAATTTAATATCGCTTAAATCAAATTTATGAACATTTATAGTAAATATAATAAAAATAAAACGATTTAAAAAAAATACTTGCCATTGTTATCACGATAATAGCTTCGTCAAAAATTCAGCGTTTTCAAAAAAGCGTTCAAAATTGAGCACTAAATAACGGTATTTGCGAATTATTGCGACTTTTGAATTTATGTTATTTTTTTCGCCAAATAATAAAGTTTCATCTGTGAAAATTTCATAACTTGACAACGTTTAGGTACAATTTTATGAGTCTTCAAAATATCATTTTTTCCCATTACTTACGGTCATTTTCAGAACCAAAAAACCCCCATTTAAATAACATTGACTGACAACAATGAAAATTTTGGGCACGTCAGCCAATCAGATTTGAATATTCTCGATTTCAACAACCAATAAAATGGCTTTAAAAATTCTGCTGGATCGCGTATACTCCCCCCTTCTAGAGTACTCTACTCAAAGGCTTCAATAAAAACAAAAAGTATTGAAACTAAAATTTTAATTAGAAATTTTAAACATTTTAGTATCACATAATTTTCTATAACTCAGCATAATAACTACGTTATACAGCATAAGTATTATGTTATATAGCATAAATATTACTCTTGCAATGATATTTTTAAGAAAAGAATAATTTACATAATTTATGCTGCATTTATGATATTAAGGCATAAACATTACTAAAAAGTATACCAACATAATAAATTTATGCTATTTGACATATTTATTAGGTATAATTTTTTTATGTTATTATACAGTATGAAATTAAAAAAAATGCTGAAAATGTGCAAACATGAGTATTACGTATTTATAGACGTAATTATTTCTAGACGAATGTATTGTACCATATTTATATGACATTCATTTATCTGCCGAACAAACGAACGAACGAACGAACGAACGAACGAACGAACGAACGAACGAACGAACGAACGAACGAACGAACGAACGAACGAACGAACGAACGAACGAACGAACGAACGAACGAACGAACGAACGAACGAACGAACGAACGAACGAACGAACGAACGAACGAACGAACGAACGAACGAACGAACGAACGAACGAACGAACGAACGAACGAACGAACGAACGAACGAACGAACGAACGAACGAACGAACGAACGAACGAACGAATATTAAATAGTTATTTGCAGTGAAATTGATTGCACAGTGTGCAGAGGCCTCGATGATGTGCGTGACATTGTCCGTGACACCAAGGCAAAAGTGACCTTGACCCAGAGAGAAGGTCACGTGACTCAAGTCACTTGCCATGCAGAGCTATACATACATAGTGAGATATATATGCGGATCTCTCTCTGTATATAGGACCTAAATACCAGACATATTACAAGCAATATGTATTACATAGTACAGTATAGTAAAAATATCTTACATACATTCTAATAAGAAATATCTTCTTTTTTTATATATATTTTTATTTATAACACTTAAAAAATAATCTTTGAAAAGCATGTTGCAGCTTTCCAATGCTTTAAGTATTGTGGAATTAACGGTTATGACGTCACTGAACGTTGACAATGTAACGACAAAGTGTAAATGACGTCACAAGCGTTAGAATCACAATAGAATAAACGGCCGTTACAAATCTATATTTTTTTCATTCAGTCCTAACGCTTGTGACGTCACTAACGTTTTTATCGTTAAAATTTAAACACTTTCGACGTCATCACCGTTAATTCCATAATACTTAAAGCATTGCAAAAGTGTGTACGGTTATTTTTACTAAAAAATGAATTTCTATTGGCTTAATTACCATAATATAAGCAAAAAACATAAACAATATAGCGATATGGTTTTGTATTCTAGTAGATTTTAGCAAAATAAAGAGATATACAGACAAAATCTAACATGTTAAATAACCTATCACCTAACTATGCAATTTTGTGGATAAAATTTAAAGTAATTAGTTCAGTTTAAACTAATTAACAATTATCTTCAAGAAATTACAATATAAATATCTGACCATGCGAATACAACCTATAGTTATATACTGTAAAATTAATACTATATTAAGTAAATACAAAATATTTAGCTGTTATTATACACAATTCGTAACGGTTTTATATAATTTAAAAAAAGCAGTGAGATATGGTTGAGTGATCGATTGTTGACTATATTGATCGCTATAGAGAGAGTCTTGATCTTGTTAGTGGGAGTGACCTTTGACCTTGAAGTAGCCTTGTAAAGTCAACCCTATATACTCAACCCATATATCTACTGCCTTACTACATACGAAAAACATAAATGTGTAAATTATTCAGATACATAGATGTAACTCTTCGGTACAAACTAATAACAATTGAAAAAAAGGTTAAACAGTAACTTGATAGCATAAACATAATTTCTTCAGCAGTAAATTTGCACATCTTAAAAAAAACTTTGTGTATTACTTAAATGACAAATTTACTATATAAAAAGTGTAAATAGTAACTATTTAGTTATATACTTTTTCCCGTGCATAGCATTATAACTATAATACATTTGCATACGAACTAAATATATATAATAAGTAGTATTATCCAGGTATTATCTCCAGTCTTATCCTCGATTATTGTATTTACGATAACGATACTAGAACGATAACGATGTTTGGTTATCGATGTTTTATAGATTAATAGTTGTATAAAAGTTAACCTTACACATACACGGAAAAAAGTGACTAAAAAAATTACTATTTAGACTTTTTTTTATAATAAATTATTTTGTTAGATATATACAAAGTTTTTTAAGATGTGCAGAGCTACCTATTTACCACTGACTAAAATTACGTTTATACTAACGAGTTACTGTAAAAACTTTTTTCAACCAAGTTATTGGTTTGTACTGAAGAGTTACATCTATATCTTAACTATTTTTCTTAAATTTTTTATTTTCCGTGTATATTGGCCAACATTGACGATATATGCTTAAAAAACACAGAAAAATAAGAAAAGTGCACAAACAAAAAGTACGTACATTTGCCATTTCGTAAATGAACAATAAATTAGATCGGATGGCCAAATCAAAGTTGATATTTAGGTATGTTAGGATATTAGACAATTTTTTTTGTTTAAGGTTTTCTACGCCTTTAAGGTGTTCAGCATACTTATGTTATTACAAAATAGTAACATTTAAACTCTTTAAATAAAAATGCATTCAATGCATTTTTTTTATGTATGAGATACATATTTTATGTATTTTTTTTTTATTTATTCACAACTTGTGCATAAATTGATACATATTTAGCGGATTTTTTTATTACGCAGAAAATGCTCAAAATATACATTTAATGCATTGTAATATACTCTTCTTTTTTTGTATGCATTTAAAATGTATAACGATACACATTACATCTGCATCGCCAAAGGTATGCATAAAAAGTGCATTATAATATATTTTTAATAATATACCTAATATTTAATAAATTGTCGAAAAGAAAACCATTTGCATATTATCATAATTCATATTTAAAATTACGCCCTTAAACATGTAATAAATTTGTGCTAAATAGTGCTAAATATCCAATCTTATAAAGGCTATGTCGATGTGAGTATGATATAAGTAGAGCTGAAAAATCGTTAAAAATTCGAAACAGATTATTTGAAAACATAGTTTAGCGGCTCGGTTAAATCGAACTTTCGTTGATTTTTAAGTTAAAAAATTGCAAAATCCGTAATTTCTTTACTAATTAGAAAATAGTTAATTTTAAAAACGACTTTTTGTATATAGGACAACATAATATTTATGCTATGTAACATAGTTATTATGCAAGTATAGCATTATGTTGTATTGAACAAATTGTGTTGAAAATAAAAAGCCAGCAAGGCGTAACACTAAAGTTACATGTAACATTAAAACCATATATTAAAGCGATGTTTTATTATTTACTTTAGCAGTTTATTCTCCGTGGCGCAGGCAATATAAAATAAATGACTAATTAATAGTATAATTAAGAGACTAATTATTATTAAGTCCCGCGTGCGACTGGTGCACACATGTGGGTCAAATATGATTAAATTCCTCAGTTATGACGTCATACATATTGATTTCCATGAATTTTGATCGCGATCTCGCGGAATTATATACCTTTAGAGTTTGCTCGCGGGTGTATACGTTGATCGCGCTGTAATTTTGCGATATTTAGCCGCATACATGTGCCTGCTTTGCTTGCTTGCTTGGCGTGGTTGCTAGGAGACGAGAGAGATGAGTGGACCAACTACAACTATATGTATGTGTGAGAGATGCTCTATATAATACAAGAGAGACCCACAGAACAGAACGGTATAAACACGCTCTCTCTCTCTCTCTCTCTCTCTCTACTTCAACTTTTTATTATTACTTTTTTTAACATAAAATTTAAGTCTTTTCCTCTAATAATATAAAAATAAATAAATACTATAATAATGCTTTTAATGTTATTTTGTTTGACATTTAAATATATTCAAAAATACCCTTTTTTATGTTAATTAATAATCTTCTAACGACCAAATTAGTTTTATAATGAAAGGCATATAGAGAAAAACGCATATAAGATCAGATTTGTCAAGCTATTTTCAGGTAAACTAATGCTAAATTTAAACACTGTTTAGAGCCAGATATTGACTGTAACATTTGTTGGTATATTGCTCCCCTATGGCTCGACTGCTTACAAGATGATACTACAACTCGATCACGTCACTTAGGTCCGGTGTAGCGAAACTTGCTGGTAATTGGCGTACAGTAAATAATGACTTAGCTGGGTGGGTTATGTACTTTAATTTACACTGAACGGTGCTTCCTCTTACTGTGCTTGCTCCTTCGCATGCTAATTTATTTCTGCACGCTATTTGGTGGCAACAAAGAAAGTAAAACATACTGATTGATTTAATATTGATCGTTGATTGATTGATTGATTGATTGATTGATTGATTGATTGATTGATTGATTGATTTGATTTGATTTGATTGATTGATTGATTGATTGATTGATTGATTGATTGATTGATTGATTGATTGATTGATTGATTGATTGATTGATTGATTGATTGATTGAATTGTAATACTTTATCCTATTTACGTCAAGACACTGTCATATCGACAATCGACGAGCACAATGCAAACAGCTCACAAAATACAACCCGACATTTAGCCCAAATAAACCGTGGCAACGTCTAAGCTGACTGAACAAACTAACATCAACCATGCACCTGTACGAATGCTGTGCTTTGACATGTAATATGTAAACACGGCTCGTGCAACGTTTTGTGCTCTCTCTCTCTCTCTCTCTCTCTCTCTCTCTCTCTTGACGTACGCACCCAGCAGTGCCTACCCTACAACCATGGAATGCAAAAATGAAAAATATCGTACCTTAAAAAATAATAATAATAAATAAATAAAATATTAATCTCTCTCTCTCTCTCTCTCTCTCTCTCTCTCTCTCTCTCTCTCTCTCTCTCTCTCTCTCTCTCTCTCTCTCTCTCTCTCTCTCTCAATGTGCAGTGTCTGTCAGTCTGTCTATGTGTTTGTGTCTGTATGCCCGTATATGTATCTTACGAATACTACAATTTAGATAACTATTTGAAAAAAAAATAATAATAATAATACAGACTAAAAATTGTCGTAAATCGGAAGCAGTAAAAAGATATTATAATTATTTCGCTAAACAAAATGAAAATAATTAAGACTGCAATGAATACAATGTAATATATATTTATATAATAGGAGAGTAATTTCTCTCCGTGTACTATTATTATACAATATAACAGTAGGTATAGGTATAGGTAGGTAGGCAGTACTATAATATTATGTAGGCTAAATGATGACCCGACAAACAAACTCCTTTTGCTTGCAGCGAGCGAACACTAAAATATTTTTATATTTCTCTGTGATCCAAAAGTTGAGCCACGCAGCCAAGCCCAACATTCAGCAGCAAGGTAGCACACGCAGCAAGCAAGCTAACTTACCTAGGTAAGCAGGTAGGTAACACGCGAGAGAGCTGGATCCACGATACTTATGTATGTAAATCTACAAAATAATAATAAGTATAATTTGCTACCACGAGGAAATGATCAGTTTTTTATAAGTATCAAACTATGCGCCTCACGTAATTATTAAATAATATTAAAATAAACCAGTCAAAAAATTATAAAATTAATTTTATATAACAGTTTTATAATTTTATTATATTTAGAGCAGTTGTGTTTTGTTTTTTTTTTTCTTTGCCAAAAGTTCAACTTTTTTTTTTCTTGCAAAAATTGACCTTGAGTATCCGATACTTAATTTTAAACTATGCGTGTTAAAAATTGGCGTCTTTCGAACCATTATATTTTTATTATTATTAATTTTGGTTACATTATAAAAAGTACTTGGATAATTTGGAATTTTATAACTTGTAGAGAAGCCAAGAGATGGATTTAGAGACGGACAGACAGACAGAGAGACAGACAGACTGACAGAAACCAACAAACCAACAAATCAACAAACAAACAAACAAACAAACAAGCCAGCAAACAAACTAACAAACAAGCAAACAAACAAACTAACAAAACAAGCAAAAAAAAAAAAAAAAACAAGCAAACAAAAAAACAAGCAAACAAATAAACAAACAAACAAACAAACAAAGACAAATTAAAAATGAATGAAATTTCGTGTTAAAATTTTATAATTTCCGTAAATTAATGGTAACTAATTCAGTGCATTCCTTTTCAGGGGAAGGCAAGTCTTTTTTAAGAGAGAGAGAGAGAGAGAGAGAGAGAGAGAGAGAGAGAGAGAGAGAGAGAGACAGAGACAGAGACAGAGACAGAGACAGAGACAGAGAGAGAGAGAGAGAGAGAGAGAGAGAGAGAGAGAGAGAGAGAGAGAGAGAGAGAGAGAGAGAGAGAGAGAGAGAGAGAGAGAAGTTGACTCCTAGAGATGATACTTCTAACTAAGCCAATATTTAAGTACAACTACTTTAGCTAACAGCTAAACACAGTTAGGTCCAGCCTAGATCAAGTCAAAAATGTAAACAATTATCACAATGAGGAAGAATATAAAACAAATTAGGAGGATAATTCTATATTGCATATTTCTGAATCGACAGATAGGGATATGCAAATTTATAACTTTTTCGTACATCAAGTTTATATTTTTTTTCTTCTCTTTAAGTCGGAAAATGACGTCTTGATTAGTAATTTACCACATGCATCATATAAGTTACTGACTGTGACGTCATCTTTTTTTTTCAAAAGTTGATTAAAAACACGGAAAGAAGAAAATATGTAATTTATGCTGCATTTCTGTTATTATCAGGGGCGGATCCAGGGGGGGGGGCGGTGGGGGCGACCGCCCCCCCAAACGGCCCACGTGGGTGGAAAAAATGAGCAAAAATTGAAAAAAAAATAGTCCATAAAAAAATTTTTTTGCGCCTTCGGCGCAACTTTTATTGCCGGATAAGCGTTTGAATCCTGATTATAAAAAAAAAATTTTTTTTTTAACATCCCCTAGTTGTCATGTCATCAGGGTAATATATAAGAGATATAGTTCTGTTAATACTTGGACATCCACAAAATATTTTGCTTGCGATAAGAACAAAAAAAAAAAAAAAAAAAAAAACTAATGTAAATTTGATAATTTTTATCTCAAAATATTTTTCCATCCAAATATAAGTTATGTTTTACAATATATCATAAAAAATTGTTTTGCAATTTTTAAAACTATTATGAATCATAATAATAATAATAATTAACGGCTTTTTATTGGGCGAAATCAGGCGTACAACCTCTCAATTTAACCCAACTGTTTTACAGTATATACAGTCAGTTACATTTTTTAAGTTAAATAACAATAAGCTTCTTATGTTAGAATAATTTATACATTATTTTTAAAGAAATGCATATATTGATCATTTTTAATTTTCATAAGTGCAAAACAATTTTTAGTATGGTATTCCAAAAAAAAAAAAAAAAAAAAAAAAAACAGAAAAAAAAAAAATAATAATAATAATACACAATATTAATAGTTTATTTTTTAAATTTTCCCTTTTTTTTCAAGATTTTTTTTTTTTCATTGAAATAACATTAATAATTTAACAGAGATCAAAATAGAAAATATTTCTGAAAACATTTTGCATACTTTTACTTTTTTTTTTTTTTTTTTGCTTACATAAAAAAAAAAAGGAAAAAATTACCAAATAAAATTTTTGGCAATTCAAGAATATTTTTTCAACGGCATACTAATTTCGCATTTTTTTTCCAAAAAGGGGCGTGGCCAAATAAAAATTTTCGCCTGCGGCGCGCTTCCCCCCCCCCCCCCCCCCCCCGGGGTCCTTCATGTTTATTTTCCTGGGGGATCGCCCCCCCCAAACACATTTCCTGGATCCGCCCCTGGTTATTATAGCATAATTTATGCTAAATTAGAACAATATAAATAATTATGCTACATAAGGCCAGCCCGTGTGTGCTTTTCCATTAATTGGAAAGTCCTTACCTGTCGACAAGACAATGTCTTGACTGGGACTGGGATTAGTGTATAGCACGATAACAGAGACCGGATTTTTAGGTGAAAATTATGATTACGCCTGCAAGTTTGATAGTTAGGCTTTTTGCTTTACAATGTACTGTGTGTTTATAAAAAATTGGTACTTCACTGCTACAAAGCTTAGAAATATAATTTATGTAAACGCACAGTAGGTTGTGATGCAGGCAAATAACTTACAATTCTTGCAGGTGCAGCCACCATTTTCACCTAAAAATCCGGTCTCTAACGATAACACAATATGGCAAGCAAAAAAAAAAATTAATAAATAAATAAAATGTATGCTATATATCGATGTTGGGATGCAGAAATGCGACCGATGAGAAAAATCATGAGGTTTTTACTCATGATTTTTCTCATCGGTCGCATTTCTGCATCCCAACATCGATATAACAAAATTGCAGTATAAATTATGCCGTATTAAACAAATTGTGCTGAAAATGAGCTAGCATAATTATTACGTATTTAGTTTTGTCCGTGTGTATATAGGGTCTATGCATTCATGTTAAAGTTGACGCCATGTTGGATAACTCAATAACATGGGTGGCATAGGAAATAAAATCATTTTGCCAGTTTTAAACCACTATGCAATATTTTTGAGAGCATTGATGCTGTAAATATGTTGAATTATATAGTATCTCAAGTATGTGAGAAAAATAACAATAACAAAAAATTAACCGATTTCCCGAAGAAAATTAGCTTAAATGAAGTTTGTCCTATGCTGAGCAATGTTATGTACTACTCCAGTATGGCCTCAAAGCGCAATAAATATGACGTCATCCGCATACACCATATAAACTGAACGGCCCATCCAATATATAAATAATAAATAAATAAATAATCGTCTTTATTAAAAAAAAAATGCTAAGAAAAAAAATTTAAATTTTTGGAAGGTTGAGGTTTAAGCCTGACAATATGTCTGGCCCAATCTTACACCTAACCTCAACTTCTTGATTCAACATGAATTCCAAATAAGGGTTTTATATATATATATATATATATATATATATATATATATATATATATATATATATATATATATATATATATATATATATATATATATATATATATATATATATATATATATATATATATATATATAAATATGGCTTTTGTATCTCAAAATCCCTATATAGGCTAGCTTCGCCATGACAGTGAACCTGCTGCGCCATGACAATGCGATCCACTTATATAAACAACATAATATAACCTTCACCTTGCATGTGTTTGAGCCTCGAGAAAGTTGCTACTTTGATGTAATACCCATGTTAACAATATAACTTACATAACATGACGTCACTGGTATGAAATAACATAACTACACTGAGAGAACAGATGTCTACTGACTAGGATATTGTCCTGGTAGCTACTTTGATGTAATACCCATGTTAACAATATAACTTACATAGCATGACGTCACTGGTATGAAATAACATAACTACACTGAGAGAACAGATGTCTACGGCAGTCTTGCAGTAACGTAACTCGTTAATGTTAAGTTAACTATAACTAGTTATTTCTACAATATAGATTAACAACATTGCAAAAATTTACTTTTTTTTAATACATATATTCAAATATATATATATATATATATATATATATATATATATATATATATATATATATATATATATATATATATATATATATATATATATATATATATATATATATATATATATATATATATAATACATGTAATTTTTTTTTGGGGGGGGGGGGGGGCTGGCTGAAATTTTAAATATTAAATATTATTTTTACAAAAACTTAATTTTTGTCGTATTTTACGAAAGCTGTTACTTATTTTTCAAACTCTAAAATGTCAACTTTTTTTTTTCCTTATATTATATTTTTCTATGATGTGCTTATATCCGATATTATATACAATTGACTTGGAACCGATTTCAATCAGATTTTTTTCCCACAGCTTGAATTCATCAAATAAATAAATTATTCAATCAATCAACCAGACATTCAAATTGTCCTATATTTTACAATATTGGGAATGCTAAACAAAAATATAGAGAGAGACTTCAACTATTGCAAACCATGATGTTTTCGGAACACACACAGGAATATATATATATATATATATATATATATATATATATATATATATATATATATATATATATATATATATATATATATATATATATATATATATATCGTAATTTATGCTGCACGTAATAAAATTGCTATAATTGTAGAGCACAAATGTTGCTATTTTGTAATAACATAAGTAATTATGCTGAACATCTTAACTAATATGCTGTAGTATAATCTAATCACTGCATACAGCATTAATTATGTTGTTATGCATAAATATTGCTGCATTAAGCTAGCATAATTATTACGTATTTATTTTTGTACGAGTATATAATATATATTAATGTATCTTATACACTCGAGTATATTATGCCACTATAAGCTATAATATATATCACGAAATGAATAAATTACGTAATTTATGCTGTATTTATATAATTATTGCCTAAATTATGCTAAATAAGAACAACTTAAATAGTTATGCTGTACACAATAATATGTATTATCTATTATTATTATTATGCTATATAACATAGTTATTATGCATTATGGAATATAGCATGAATTATGCTTTTAGAACAAACTGTGCTAAAAATGAGCTAGCATAATTATTACGCAGTTATTTTTATCTGTATGTATGTATAATATATATATATATATATATATATATATATATATATATATATATATATATATATATATATATATATATATATATATATAAAAATTATAGCTAAGGTATATAACATTGTTGCATTCTCACAGCTGTGGGGGGGGGGGGGGGGAGATTTAACACACTTCTCATTCATCCCGAGTATTTCCGTACACAAGCCTCATTAATTAAACATGGAGTGGGGAGAGGAGGGACTTAATTATATATGACACGAGTCATATAGTTTTACTACATCATGCAAATTTTATATTTCTTACTGAATACCAACTAAATTTCAGTCAAAAACCGTAATGATAATTTTGAAGTCTTTTATATTATATATATATATATATATATATATCATGATAAAAATAAAAACCATTGTTCAAACAAATAAAAATATATTGCAGTTTCTGTCTCTGAAATTAATTTTCATATTCCTTGAAACAAATCCGCTTCAAAAAATTATTTTGCCGAAATGTATAATAAATAACACAAAAAAAGTAGGTAAAGGGTTACTATTTAGACTTTTATCATATTAAATTTGTTATAAGATAAATATTTTTAAGGTCCAAAGAGCTAACTATTTACCGCAGAAGAAATTACATTTATACTAAAGAGTTACTGTTTAAACTTTTTTGTAACCAAGTTATTGGTTTGTACTGAAGAGTTACATCTATGTAACTGAATAATTTGTACAATCTATTATAATAAATATATTATAAAAAAGTCTAAATGGTAACTTTTTAGTTAATTTTTTCAGTGTAGCTAAAATCAAATCTGAAATATGTACGAGTTACGCGGTATTAGAGAACTGACTCGCGGGTCATGATCCCAATCTCCCAATTGTTGAACTCCAATTTTTTTGCAAAATATTTTCTACTTTGCAATTATTGCAGAATCTGCACGTTTAATTTTTTTGTTACTTTCCTACCTGAATAATACAGTAATAATATTAATTTCATATATACCACGTTTTTATATAATACCAATTTACAAATAGTTTTTGCATTGTTGCTACACTGAAAGAAATTTTGTGAGTAAGATAATATTGACCGGTTGCACTCATATTTATAAGAACCGCCATTTTGTTGGTTAGAAATACATAGTCTATAGCATAAGAAAATCGTCATTTTTATAATTAAAATAGCAAACTATATAAAGCTTATTCAAACCTCAATCTAATCCTTATTTCTAGCTGTCAATAAGCTATAACAATGTGAGAAAATTGCTCACAATTGAAATCAACTTTTATTTTTGCGACAAATGAGGGAAAATGATGTCTGTTCTATGCTGGACCACAATGCATTAGGCACCACAAACATGGCGACAAAGCGCAAGGATATGCAAAGGGCCTATTGTTTAAGAGGTATATTTACATGGCTTGTATCTCAAAATAATAATAAAAAAACTGCCAGTATTTATGATGCCATTTGAAAGTTAATAGTAACAGCTACCTATGATAAAATTTTCAGAACCCTTGACCATCAGATAAGAGAGAAAATAATTATTGAAATCACCATTGTCTAATAAAGGAACATCTAATTTGATAATAACGCTTATGGAGAAAAACACTTTTTTTTTTTTTTTTTTTTTTTTTTTTTTTTTTTTTTGTAATTTTTAAAAAACTACTCCACCGATTTCGGAGAAATTTAAAGGAGAAATACTAGACATACGTGTTTTAAGCCATAAATTTTTTTAAAGAATTTTTTAAACCGATAACCTCCATAGGCTGTTATTGAATTAAAACTTCAAACAATCGTAATTTAAAATCTATAGCATAGTGACCTCCCCCCTTTTTTTTAATATATATTTTTGAAGATACTTAATGTACCACTGTGCATCAGAATTTTCTTTCTTTACTATACTTTTGAGTTAAATCTCGCAGTAGCTGCCTTAATAACAATGTATTGCAATATGTTTATCATGAATGAGGGTAACACTTTATATTGGCTATGTTTGAAACAGTTATAGAGTTGTGGACAGCTGCCACCTCGCGGTATAGCACCTTGTCATTGCTCTACTAACAACATACATACATATATATATTTACTGCAAGTACACTTACAATGCACGGACATACGTATGGTATACTTAATGTTACTACACTAACAAAACAAATATCTACTCACTATAATATAATGCACCGGAACCGCTTCTTATATTTCCGGTTGTTAATTATGACGGTTCTCAACAGACGGTTCTTAAGAGCCGGTTCTCGAAACCCAGGGGCGTATCCAGGGGGGGGGGGGTCTGGGTCTGAACCCCCCCCCCCCCCCGGTCAGATCTGAAAACGCATAGTGGTTCTGAGTGGTTCCAGGAACCAAAATTATTAATTAATATTTATGACTAAAATAGAAAAAATTAAATATGTTTATTATATTTTTAATAATAATTGAAACACATAATATGCAACCTGTTTTCTCTCTCTCTCTCTCTCTCTCTCTCTCTCTCTCTCTCTCTCTCTCTTCTTCTTCTTCTTCTTCTTCTTCTTCTTCTATGCAGGATGCATATATCTTCTTCTTCTTTTTTGTTCGGATACAAATTCTAAAAAAATAAAATTAACGTATTTTTGAAAGTGAAAATTTAACGAAAAATCACCAGCGATTAGTGCAAATGGACTCTTTTCATATTAAAAAAAGAGGGTTTAAACAGTATTTGTTGAGAGATGTTTCTTATAAAAATCGGTTCTCAGAACCACTTAAAAAAAGTTGTTCTAGGATTCGGTTTCGGTTTTGGTCTCTACTTAGATTGCCTTTATGCCAAATGAATTTTTTTACTTTCCACAAAAAAAAAAAAAAAAAAAAAAAAACTGGCAGAATAGGAACTGCAAGAAAAAACTTCAGATTTTATTGTAGAAACCAACGAACGAATGAACAGACAAATAAACAAATACAGTTTATTTTTACTTATATAAAGAACTATATATATAAAAAAAGAAGATAAAACTAATTTGTTGAAATTAAAACTAAATTTTATTACACTTAAGCTCACGCTTCAGTGAAAGTCGGACGAATATATTTTTTTTTATTGAATTTTAAATTTTTATTGGCGTAGTAAAATGTGTGTAATTTGGTTCAGTTGTAATTAATGATACAGAAAGCAGGCTAAGATTGCTCATAATTTATGCATCATGAGCTTACTCGGCTCAAAACACCAAAATATCTTGCAATTAGTACGAGTTTGGAATTAAAAATAGTGTCAAATATTTATATGTGAAATTATTATTGGAATTTTTCAAGATTTAAAAATAGATGTGATTTTTTTACGTAGGAAAGAAGCAAGTCCTTTGTTTTCAAAATTTAAAATAATAATTTATGCTATGCATCATTATAGCATAAATATTGGTAAATTAGAACTTATTATGCTATACCATAATATTTATGCTATTAAAGATACACTGTAAGAAGAGATGTCTACTGAGCACACAGAAATAATAAATTACGTAATTTATGCTGCATTAATATCATATAGCATAAATGAAAGATGCTAAATAAGAATTACATAAATAATTATGCTGTACAACTTTGTATACTATTTTTGTGTGTTATATATTTCGCAGGCTTTTATATAGGATGTATCCGTGTGACGTCATATTTAATGCGCTTGGAGGCCATACTGGAGTAGTGAATAACATTGCTGAGCATAGGACAAACTTCGTTTTATAGGCAAAGTTCTTTTAAAAATTGGTAAATTTTTTTGTTATTGTTATTTTTCTCACATACTTGAGTATTTACAGTATCAATGCTCTCAAAAATATTGCTTATGGTGTTTTTAAACTGGCAAAATGAGTTATTTTCGTATATACCACCCATGTTATTGAGTGATCCAACAATAGGTGATTGAGTGTTGACTTTATCATGAATGCATACACCCTCTTTTGCAATTTTGTCTCGCCTGATCGTATAGATAACAATTTGCATGTTAAAACCCTTGTCAACTTACTTTTTTATCATTTAGAATACTAGATTGATAAATTACCATACCTCATTATCCATGAATTAGTCACCAACACGTTGATTCTGTATTTATTTTCATTTTGACTGTTATATCACGTATCTGACGTCACAATGAACCGATGGGGCCATGATAGGGGTAAAGAACTTGAGGGATGGTCTTAAAGTTATCACGTGACCAGAGCGTTGACTGTGGTTGGCGGCAGCACATTGTGACGTCAGATACGTGTTATAGCAGACAAAAATAAAATAAATACAAAATCAACGTGTTGGGGTCTAATTCATGGATAATAAGGTATGGTAAATATCAATCTAGTATTCTAAATTATAAAAAAGTAAGGTGACAAGGGCTTTAAAGTATACGGAAACAATAGATGTTGAACAGGTAGTAAATAAATGTCAATATATAATTATTAGTTATGTGTCACGTTCGTGATGTCAATGGTAGTAATATACATGATCACGTGACACCGAGACATAGAGTCACGAATCATGTCGCACCTTGCTAACATTTTGCCAATACGTGAATGTGACTAGCGTGACAATAACCATCAATATAATGTATATGCCAAAACTTTACATTCTACTGCTAGTATGTGTATGTAGGGCTTGTAATAGAGGTTATCGGGGATGAAATATGTTTTTTTTTTTTTTTTTTTTTTTTTAATTTGAAACACTTAAAAGTATGTTTAGTATTCCTAATTTAAATAATTCTGGCCTCAGTATTTTTTTTTTTTTTTTTTTTTTTTTTTACAAACACGTTAAGTAAAGGCTTATACAGTGTTAAATTTGTGCATTTTACTGTCTTAAAACATGTAAAAGTGTGTCTATTGTATTCCTCATTTAAATATTTGTGACCTTAGTGCAGTAGTTTTCTCACAAACGCGCTAAGACGAGGTTTCTGCAAAGTTAAATTATTGCAGTTTACTGTCTTAAAACACGTAAAAGTGTGTCTAGTATTCCTTATTTTAATATTCCTGCGGACTTGCTACAGGACAGTAAAATGCACTGTAAAATTGTAGAAGCCTCTTCTTAGTGGCTTTTTAAGAATACTACTGTACTGAGGTTCCAAATATTTAAATGAAGAATACTAGACACACTTATACATGTTTTAAGACAGTAAAATGCACTAATTTAACATTTGAGAAGCATCTTCAGTGTATTTTTGAGGAAACTACTGCATTAAAGTCAGAAATATGAAAATAATTAATACTGCGTATACTTTTACGTACTAAACTAAAAGAACATGAGATAAAAACTGATGACTTCCATACAATTTATGCTATTATAATGCAGCATAATTTACGTAATTTTCTCTTTCCATGTCTTTGTAAATTATTTGTAATGTATTAAAAATAAATTTAACACTTTCTATATAAACGTTATGAATAAAATAGAATCAATACAATGAAGATATTGATAGAAAATAAACAGTACAGTACTTGAAAAAAAAAAAAAAAAAACTCGAGACAGTAAAATAAACCTTTTACTTTATTGTATTAAAAATAACCGTATATAATTTAATTAAAAAAAAAGAAGGTAATAATATATATATGAAATATTTTGTGATATTCAAATACATTCTTTTCTCTTCCAAATAACTGGAATATAACTTCAATAGCTAAAATATGGATCATGATATAATTATTTTGTTATAATCTCCCTCTCTTCTCTCGAGCGTTCAAGTCCCCACTCTGCAAAGTAGGCTTGGTTACCGAGGACTGAGAACCACAGCTCACTTCGCTTCGTGCTTGTGAGTGCGCTGTATCCACACTCGAGGATCTATTCTGTGCCAAGGAGGTTTTTCTTTTTACATCTTTATATCTACGTACCTTAGATTGTAAGTACCTCTTTTTTTATATCTAGTTTTATTTAACTACCTTACAGTACCCATTTTTATATAGATTTTTTTAATCTTCGTATCCTTGTATAGCCATTTTTTAATCTTGTTTTCTTTGCGAAAAGTAACAATTTTTTTAACCGTAAAATTATAAGTACCCATTTTATGTTTTACCTATTTTTATCTGCGTGAAGTACCCATTTGTATATTTTACCTAGTTTTATATACGTAAATTATAATAAAAAATCTATTTATAATTTTTTTCATAGTTTATCTTTGTATCTTCGACTGAATAAGTACCAATTTTTACATAATACCTATAGTTTTAACAGGGTTAATATACCCATTTTTATATTATACCTATATTTTTAACTGCGTAAATACCTATCATGGTAAATTTTACATAGTTTTATCTACATATCTTAGACTATAGTACCCATTTTTATATTATATATACCTATAATTTTAACTGGGCGTAATTACCTATTATTGTATTTTAAATAGTTTTATCTGCATATCTGCATAGTACTAATTTTTATATTATACCTTAAATTTTAACTAAATTAACTACACCTATTTTTGTATTTGTACCTAGTTCTGTTTTACATTAAAAAAAAGTATCTTAAAGTTTCAAACTCAATAAAAACTTGAATAAAAAAAAAATATCATAAAATTTAATATTTCCTACTTTTCTTATACAAGTTATAATTTGTATTCGATTATCAGTAAGTTTAGTTATTAAAATAAAGCAGGGCTTTGGTTATTGTAAAATAATTAGTAACGTGCGAAAAAAAAAAAAAAAAAGTTCACTAAATTTTTATTATTATTGTCTTGCCCGCTAATAGTTTTACGATTGATGAGATTTCTCCCGCAATTTCTTATTAGAAGTTTCAAAATTTAATTTTACGTAATATTGTCAATTTTTTTTATATTTTAAACACACAGTACTAATTAATTAACACAGGTAGCAGGAAGTTACAAATAAAGTTACAACAAGCGTTAGTCCAGTCATTATTTACAATATATATCAATACAATATTTACTATATTATTATCAATTTTGATCAATATAATTTTCCAAATTTTTTGATTTTATCGTATAGGATAAACTTATGTTTCAGAAAATAGTCTACTAAAATGTGCTGCGTGCTGCGAGTATAATTTATTTTATAAAAAGATAAAAATGCTCATTTTTTAAAGTTCTTTGAATGTTATATATTTTTATGTTTTTACTAAAATTATATTAAAAAAAATATATTTCCCAAAATTTTAGTTTCTATTTAATTTTAAGATTTTTTTAGGGTTAAAATCGTCAATATTTATTTATTTATTTATTTATTTATTTATTTATTTATTTATTTATTTATTTATTTATTTATTTATTTATTTATTTATTTATTTATTTATTTATTTATTTATTTATTTATTTATTTATTTATTTATTTATTTATTTATTTATTTATTTATTTATTTATTTATTTATTTATTTATTTATTCACTTACTTATTTATTTATTATTTAATAGACAAACGTTAAAAGAAAATTGAGGAAATAAAAAATATATATAATGAACTTTAAATATTTAAATAACCAGCTTAAGATTTTAATTATTAGTTAATTTAATTTTAATTGTAGTTTTTAAGATATTACGGTCAGTTGTTATAGATTAAAACAAACAGTACTCCGTGCTCGTCAGTGCATGCGTCCACTGCGAGTGTTGCTTTTAATTAATTAATTATGTAAGCGAGCGCCTTACTGTACAATTTTACTATCCTTGCGTTTACACGTAAAAAATATAAAACATATAATTTATATTGCAATACTGTCGAACACAAATGTTGTTATTTTAACATGAGTAATCATGAAAAAAAAAAGCGCATTACTTCAGTTACGAATCCTAACTTATTTGAGATAAACACTTTTGAGTTATTATGAGCAGCAAAAATAATGCATTTTAGCAAATTATTAACAATAGCTCATTTAACTTAAAATAGCCTAAAACAACTGAAAAAAACTTAAATTAGATATTGTTAACAAATTAATAAAATGCATTATTTTAGCTGCTCAACTCAAATGTGTGTCTCAAATATGTTAGGATTCGTAACTAAAGTAATGCACTTTTTTTAGTGTAACTATTATGCTATGTAGTATAATCACAATATAGCATAAATTATGTTGTTATGTATACATGTTACTGTATTGAGGTATAGCATAAATATTACGTAGAGTTTTTGCATCAAATTTTATCTAATTTTGACTTCCCAATTTTATAAAAATAATATTTATGCTACAGCACATTTTCAGCAACAGTTTTATTTTATAATTTATGCTATAATACATTATATTTATGCCACGTAAATATTATAGCATAATTGGCCGTTCTAGCTTTATGTTTTAATGACATAAATTTAGCATAAATGCACTGATAAGACTGTCACTGTTGGATCAAATTTAGTGGGCGATAGAAATTACTCAATGCTTCTCTTACGAACAAATGAATTTAATTATAGGTAATTTACAAGAGTTAAAATAATTCTTGTTATTTTGAAGAAAAAAAATTGCATTGAATTGCTATACGTAATATAGAGCACAAATGTTGTCATTTTGTAATAACATAAGAGTAATTATGCTGAATATCTTAACTATCATGCGCTATGTATTATTATCGCTGTACAATATAGCATAATTTATGTTTTTCTTATGTTGTATTGAGCTAACATAATTATTATTTATTTATTTGTGCGAGTGAAAATCGTAAATTACGTATAATCGGAGTTCCTCATTTTTCAAGCTAAAAATTTAATTTCCTATTTTGACTATGCATGATTTTTTATTATTACATTTGAATGAATGAACCATTCAAAAAAAATTCCCATCAACACAATTTATTGTGTAGTTTACTTTTGTCATGAATGAACTTAAAGAATATAAATCGTAAAATAAGAATAACACGATGGGATTTTTTTTTTTTTTTTTTTTTTTTTGCACTGAAATTAGGTCAAATTTTGTTCTATAAATTATTTACAACAGTGTTTGTATATTTCAAATTTAAATAATATATTTAAATGATGATGAATATATTTTTCAATTTCCGTTTGTTGTAAAACTAAGTTTGAAGAGACGACAGAGAGCGAGAGAGAGAGAGAGAGAGAGAGAAAGAGAGAAGACGTTTTTGTGCTGTTTCTCCGTTAAGTGAAGTCTCGTATATATAAAGCGGCGCGAGCAGTACACAATCAAACTGTACTCTCGTTTAATTGTACATCCAATATAATAATAATATATATATATACGCACTAAAACACGTTATATCAAAAAAGAGTCAGCTATACTACTGTTTGTGAAATGAAAAATATACGTTACACACAAAACAAAAAAACGTAATATATATTATACTATAGCTCATTTCAGCACAATACATCATATTATGCTTTATATACTCTATAATATGTTACATAACATAAATATTATGTGATTTATATGGTGTTTTAATTTAGCATAATATATGCTCTAATGACATAAATGTAGCATAAATTACGTTAGTGAATTAGACTTATTCAAAATTAGATCTTTTTTTTTTTTAAATTTTTTTTTTAGTGCTGATTGTTACTTATTATTTAAAGTTACGATGAGAAGTGATATATAGTGATGTGCTGTCAATACTTATTATAAAATGCAGCTACGTCTATCATAGAGTCAAAAGTATTCGTGGAGAATATTAATTCATACCTTTTTCAAACTTATAATATAAGGGAAAAAAATTACTTTACTTATGATGTATTTAAAATTTTGCTATAGAGCACAAATGTTGCTATTTTGTAATAACATAAGTAATTATGCTTATGCTGAACATCTGAACTATTATGCTATATATCCTATATAGTATAAACTTTATGCAATATAGCATAATTAATTATGATGTTATGCATAAATATTGCTCTATTGAGCTAGCATAATTATTATACGTATTTATTTTTGTGACAAGAATAAGTAAAAAATTTTACAAAAATTTAAGTATTTTTATATTTTTTTAAGGAATCGCGTACTAAAAAAATAAATGTAAGATTAAAAAAGTGTATTTTTTTAAAAAGGAATCGGAAAAATTCATTAAAAAAAAAAAAATAAAAAAAAAAAAGAAGAGTGGAAGTCAATATTATGATAGCCTGCACTGTGATGATGTTGATATAACATTTCTCGTGCTTCACTAATTTTATTTAACAGATCGGTGTGAAAATTAAATAAAAGTAAATATAGCTTTTGTTCTTTGGCTGCCGCAATTGTTTATGCTTTTTTTTTTAATCGTACAATAATGATTTTCTTTAAATATAATCCATCGTCTTAAAAGTGTTTCCAGTATTCAAAATTTAAATATTTCTCACCTTAGTGCACTAGTTTCTTAAACTCATGATGTAGCAATGTTAAAAAATTAGAGAGAGAGAGAGAGAGAGAGAGAGAGAGAGAGAGAGAGAGATTAAAAATTTACAATTGTTTTTATTTCCAAATAACAACTGGTAAATTTTTATTGTAAATTTTCAATGGGGACACTAAAAATTGGTGCATTACTTTAGTTACGAATCCTAACTTATTTAAGATAATCACTTTTAAGTTATTATGAGTAGCTAAAATAATACATTTAACCAAATTATTAAAAATAGCTATTTTAATTTTTTTTAAGGTTTTAAAAGCTATTTTAAGTTAAATTAGCTATTTTTAATTTACTGAAATGCATTATTTTAGCTACTCATAATAACTTAAATATTTAAACTAACTAAAGCAATGGACTAATTTTTAGAGTGGATATATCGAGACAGACAGAAAGACAGACAGACATATATATATATATATATATATATATATATATATATATATATATATATATATATATATATATATATATATATATATATATATATATATATATATAAATTGTGACGATACAGTGGTGAACATAGCAGGTGCCAAATGTGCACAAATCACGTCACTCACTTCAATAAAAGTATGAGCACCAGGCAGGCAGGCAAGCAAGCATCACATGCATGTAAAATAACGGAGAGTTGCCCAGCCAAAATATTTGTTCCACATATTTATTTACCTTGTGTGTGAGTCCTGTTTCTTGTAGTATAATCTAATAATTACGTCACATCATTGCTATATTGATTTATATATCACAGTAAATAAAATAATAATTCTACATAGAGTTATTTTTGTGTATTTGCAATAATATTTTCATGTTAACTTTACCTTATTCAAGACATTGTGTTATCGAAGTGTACAAAGTAAAACACGGGGTATCGTCTAAATACACAGCCGTACATTCAGCCTGGATAAACCGTGGCAATGTATAGTCAGGCTGGACGGTGTATTATACAAATAATACAGCACTTGTATTTAAAAAAAAATGTGATCATCAAAAATTATGCCCCTTACTTAACCATGGATATATATATATATAATTATATATCTATGGAAGATATGAATATCCCTTAACTCAACATTACCCTTACAAATTAGAAAATTGTTACTTAAATTATTATAGATAATAATTTTTATTGAGGCCACATAAGGTACAAAACCCACTGAAGTGGTCCTCTGATATTTTTGCTGTCAGAGGTTTATAGATTGACATTTTATATTACATATTTTTAAAAACGATAGCTAAACGAGATTATTATAGAAAATAATAAAAGAAGACAACTTTTAGAATTCATGACGTCATGAAATAAGAAATTGTAGCGCAGGTTGTCTACTTTACAAGTTTTCTCCCGAGTGTGTAAGAGTACTGAAGGGCTAAATGACATTATACAATGTGAAAGAACCATTTTCCTGAAGGTAAGAACTCTTTTTAAGTAAAGCTACTCAAAAAAATATATAATAAAAAAAAGGCTCATATTCCAGTAAATGAATATTAATATATTCCTGCCTCCCCAATAATAATTGACATAATATTCCAGGAAAAATTATATAAATTATATTTAATAAAAAAAATTAGCTTTATAATAAAATAAAATTCATGTAATTTTAAGTCATTAAGCTTATTATAATAATATGCTTTTAAAATAAGAAAAATATAAAAAGTGTTTTACACAAGTATAATAAGGTGGGAATATCAACGAATATTTTTACACATAAAACAAGTTAGATAAAAAAAAACAGCATAAAAATGAATGAAAATTATAAAACAATTAAGAAAAAAAAATAATAAATAACATAACATTGCGCATTTATTTAACAAGTAGCTTCTTCTTCTATAGTGTTTTTTTTAAAGAAAACTACTGCACTGAGGTCATAAATATTTAAATTAGGAATAATAGACTTTCACGCGTTTTAAGACAGTAAAATCTACTAATTTAACGTACAGCAGAAAGCCACTTCTTAGCATGTTTGTGAGAAAGCCACTGCACTGAGGCCAGAAATAAAATTTAATAATGGAATACTAGACATATACTTTTAAGTGTTTTAAGACTATAATTATACTAATTTAACACTGTAGAAGCCTCTTCTTAGCGTGTTTGTGAGAAAACTACTGGACTGAGGTCACAATTATTAAAATTAGGAATACTAGACATACTATTACGTGTTTTAAAACAATAAAATGCATTAATTGAACGTTGTAGAAGCCTCTTTGTTTGTTTTTGTAAGAAAACTACTGCACTGAGATCACAAATATTTAAATTAGGAAAACATAGACACATTACTATTACGTGTTTTAAGACAGTAAAATCTACTAATTTAACGTAGCAGAAGCCACTTCTTAGCGTGTTTGTAAGAAAACTACTGCACTGAGGCCAGAAATAAAATTTAATAATGAAATACTAGACACACTTTTAAGTGTGCTTGAGATAGTAAAACTATATATTAATCACCGACTTATATTATATAAGTGTGCTAGAAATGAGGTAACATTATAAAGTTTAATTGATGGCAATATGATGCGCATGTATATCTTGACGAAGTAATTAGGTGCCGCTCTATAAGACGTAAGGTGCAATAAAACTTTGTGATTATCTCGTGACTTCACGAGAAATCGTATTACATACTGGAATTAAAATACATTTCTATACCCGAACAAAAATTATTACCTTATTATTATGCTAGCTCAATGCAGTAATTACATAGCAACATCATTTATGCTATATTGTATAGTGATTATATAGCATAATAGTTAAAGGCGTATAACACCTTGAATAAAAAACATGTCTAACATCCTAACAAATCAAAATATCAACGTTGATTTGGCCGGAGTCATTTATTTTTAATTGATTTTCCATTCACAAAATGGAAAATGCAGGTTTATGACATCAAAGCTCGCCTATCGCGCGTGTGGACTAGTGAGCTGTGACAAATTATGCTATAATGGCATAAATATAGCATAAATTACGTTTTTTTTCTATACGGATATTATAATTATTTATGCGATTTTATATAGTAATTTATGCTATATGACATAAATTATTTTCTATACGTGTATTATAGTTATTTATGCAATTTTTATAAAATAATTTATGCTATAATGGCATAGGAAAAAATACGTAATTTATTTTATATACACTATGTTTATTTATGCAATTTTCATACATAACAATTTATGCTACAATGGCATATAGCATAAATTACGTAATTTATTTTATACGTGTATTATGTTTATTTATGCAATTTTCATACATAACAGTTTATGCTATAATGACATATAGCATAAATTACGTAATTTATTCTCTCAGTGTTCTTATACATTACAACAGTTGTATTAAATTGAATGATTGTGCGCGCTTAAATTAGCCCAATAAAAAAAATTACATATAATTAATATAATTATGTATTATATATTATATACAATATGGTTATATAGTTTAATTGATTCATAAATCACTTAGATAATGGAATTGTGTCATTCAAAAAAGTTTTCTCATGGTTCATTCATATCTCTCTCTCTCTCGCTCTCGCACCTCTTCACATTGTTGTCTCTCTCACACATATTGTTGTGAAGAGGAACTGTGACGTCATTATGGGCTCAGCATGACCGACTGACCGCCTGTATTCATAATAAGCCGCTATGTATATGTATATATTATCAGCGCGCAATATTACGTATACACATTTCTATCTGCTCAGTCGTTAGTTTTCATTATTGAATTTAATTACCTGTAAAAATAGTTAAAAAAAAAAAAAACTTAAAAATTGTGTGTAAATTGAATTTTATAAAAAAAGAAGATATAATTTCAATTCACGTGTGTATTTACGTAAAAAAAAAAAAAACATAATTTATGCAGCATTTATGTCATGAGAATTTTGTATCAGCGGTGACTTAGCACAAATCAGCCGGGAAAAGTCGCGAGACTGCTAATTTAACATTATGCTTAATGAGAATACTTAATTTTTTTTTTTAATTTTTTTAATTTTTTAGTGTTTTTTTTTTTAGAAAACTACTGCACTGATTCCTGAAAAATATTAAGGGATAGGAGGCATACTAAAACATATTTTAAGCAAATGATTTTTTTTTAATTACAGAGGGAGTATCATTTTTTTTTTAAAATAAAAATGATAGTAAAAATAAAAATTATTATCAAATCCGGAACAAAGAGTAAAAAATTTGAATAAAAAAATACGATATCGTCGCAAAAATCTTCCTTAAATGACAAAAACAAAATAATAATCAATTAAAGTTAAAATTGATTGATGTAAGTATGTAGGTACACCTTGAGTAGCGTGAAAATTAAAGATTACACTCGTAATTGTCGCTTAATGAATGAAGTGCTTGAGAGAGAGAAATTAAATATATATGGGACTCAAATAATTGTTAAGGCTTTTAATACTAAAAAATAACGGTCCATATTCTTTATAAAGGCGTGTTTTTTTTTGTCTGAATCTTTATATAAACTATAGTTTTCTCTCTCTCTCTCTCCCTCTCTCTCTCTCTCTCTCTCTTCGTCTACTAGGATGCTCGCGGCTCGCGGTCACTTTTCAACCGCATAATGGTGAGTGCTTCATTCCACTATAACTGTCCGTCGTCTTTCTCTCTCTCTCTCTCTCTCTTCTCTCTCTCTCTCTGTCTTATTCGTATTAAATTCCAATACACAAATTATACGATATTAGTTTTTATATATTTAATTCCGTATGCTCCAAATCATATTTTATACAATTAGCGGGAGATCGCATGACGTAATGCTAAATCTGAATCACACACAAAAGAAAAAAAATACATTGTCAAAAACGAGATAAAAATAAATTACGTAATATATGTTGTATAATTCCTATATTATTGTAGAGTGAGTACACAGGTTTCTATTTTGTAATAAATTAAGTAATTATGCTGAACATTTTAACTATAGCTGTACAATATGGCAAAATAATGTTTATTATTATTATTGAATATCTACCTCTTTTTACTTCTTTCGTTTATTTTGGTTATCAAATTTTGTATGGGCTTTGCCTTTTTTTGATCTCCTGTTGCGCAATTTCTTTTGACTATTATGTGTATTGTGTTTTTGTATTGTATTTTATTTGCTCAAGAAAATCTTTGTTTTTATAGAAAGCTCCTGTGCTGAGCTATGGCGTAATTATTTATTTTTATCTGTATGGAAATGAATGAATGAATGAATGAATGAATGAATGAATGAATGAATGAATGAATGAATGAATGAATGAATGAATGAATGAATGAATGAATGAATGAATGAATGAATGAATGAATGAATGAATGAATGAATGAATGAATGAATGAATGAATGAATGAATGAATGAATGAATGAATGAATGAATGAATGAATGAATGAATGAATGAATGAATGAATGAATGAATGAATGAATGAATGAATGAATGAATGAATGAATGAATGAATGAATGAATGAATGAATGAATGAATGAATGAATGAATGAATGAATGAACGAACAAATGAACGAACGAACAAATAAACAAAACAATAACGGCTTATGAATCTAAAATTCAGACATAGTAATTTCTCACAATTAAATCCTATATTATGTTTGTATGTTTCTCTCCAAAGTTACTCCAACATTATCGTACATGAAATCGTCATGTTAAACATCACTTTTGCTTCAGTCACATTCTTGTGGTGGAACTGACAACTACACTTAAAAAACAAACTGCTAGTATATTTTTCTCATTAGCTCTTCATGTATATATGAAACTCTAATGCATCGAGAGTACCTACCTATTGAAATAATATGTAGGGATTCAGCATTTAAAATGTTTTGCTCATTACATTACCAATAGTGCATGGGACATGGGTACTATACTACTATAGTGAAATATGCGGTACAGAGCTTACACTATAATGTTTAGCTATATTACCTATTATACTCATCATAAATACTCAGTTTGAATATATTTAGTGAAATTACACTATTGCGAAATCAAAGTATTTCGTATAATTGTACATTGAGAGTAGATTTTTGTTTTTTGAGTGTAGAGCTCCCAGCTTGCCTTACTTACAAACAATGCTAAAGCAATTTAGCTGGCTAGGCAATTTTGCACGCCACTTACATAGAGAGAGAGAGAGAGAGAGAGAGAGAGAGAGAGAGAGAGAGAGAGAGAGAGAGAGAGAGAGAGAGAGACCAAATATGAAAATTACTTTTTTTTGTCGCATATCGCAATAATGTTTTGATTTGATTTTACAATACAAAAAAAATGATAATAAACACGATTATTATCGATGCATTGCGCAAAAAAAAAAATAATAATAATAATAACATTGCGCCCACTTATGGCACTTGGATCTTTTACTTTTTTATTATATTCTGCAATATAAACACATTTTCATTTATTTATTTTTTCTTGATTATTTAACGGGAGGTCCAGTGACTACGTGATTCATACGTATTGAAAATAATTTGTGGTTAAGGAATAGTAACTTAATATAATAGAAGATTTGCAAAATGTAGTTAAAAAAATACCAACTGATAGTCCATGCAACAATACTAACAAAGTGCTAGCAGATGACTTTGTCTTTCTGTCTACATTTAACATGCTTTCTTATGGGACAATGAAGCAGCTATGACTTGAGTTTAGAATTTTTTTCTTGATATTGAAATTTTTTTGCTGTAGCTTACTGAGCCTCAAAGCTTTTGTTTTCCTGAATTTTAGACAATTTGATGACGCGAATCCAGAAAAGCAAAAGTTTTGAGGGTTTTATATATATATATATATATATATATATATATATATATATATATATATATATATATATATATATATATATATATATATATATATATATATATATATATATATATATATATATATATATATATAAGGCTGATAATGTAGATAAAAAAAAGTGGTATTTTTATTTCATATTCTAAAAGGAACATTTTCCTGAATCGATTGATATGTGAATTTTTAATTTTTTTTTTCATTAAGTATTTTTATAATTAACTTTTGAAAATCGCAAAATGACGTCACGGGTGGCAACTTATGCATGTGGGCATAGGAAAAAAGTTCAGTCTGTGACGTCATTTCACGATTTTCAAAAATCAATTAAAAATACTTAATGAACTCATATCTATTTCCATGTACTAGTGGCTCACGTGTCCAACTTGCATGCAAAAGATCGAGGGTTCGATCCCAGACACCGACCAG
Organism: Ecdyonurus torrentis; assembly: GCA_949318235.1. Taxonomy (NCBI): domain Eukaryota; kingdom Metazoa; phylum Arthropoda; class Insecta; order Ephemeroptera; family Heptageniidae; genus Ecdyonurus; species Ecdyonurus torrentis. The sequence goes on along the minus strand of OX439136.1, from coordinate 23,138,272 downwards.
GTTTTTACGAAAATTTATTTGAAGATTAGTTAGGTAAAGTCAACCTTGCCGATCATCCTTACTGAGCGTTTCTACGGTTTCCTAGTCTGTTATGGTGAATGCCGGGATGTTTACTAGGCCGTGGCCGACCCGGACGCGTCCGCACACGTATATTATACAGGGTTTTGGAAGATTCGGGGTGTATAAATGAAGTTGGAAAACTGTCAGTATCTCACTGAGGTTTCATGGAAAAAAAAAAAAAAAAAAAAAAAAAAAAAAAAAACTATCAATTCAGAACATCATTTAGAATATTCATTAAAATTACCCCCTATAATTGTTTTCATCATCCACGTTAATTATTGTCGTATTTAGTTATGTCCCATAAAGTACAGTTTCTCCCGCTCTCTCGCTCGCGACAAGAACTCACGTCCACCGTTATCTGCCTTATATCACGCAATACTAGAGCAATAAAAATCAACACAACAACAATTTTGATGAATAATTAATTATATCTTTGCTTGACAGTTTTTTTTTTTTTAATAATAATTAATTGTGTGACAATTGAAGCTTGGGAAAGAGAATGGTGGGAAAATTCGTGACCAAATTTACACTCAATATTCAACCATCAATTCAAATGATTCGTATAACCGCACAATCAAATTAGAGCTAAAACTTTTTTTTTTGTGTGCTCGCGCTCTACTAAACTCATTTTATTGTTATCACATTTTTATTGCAACTTTTTTTTAATGCAATTTTTTTTTTACTATTTTTTTTTAATGTTTTTTTTTTCTTGTAGAGGTGTTAAAATATTTTAAATTAATAATAATTTTAGCATAATTAAATTATTATTGCATTGATATTGAATACTAAATAGAGTGATTATTACGTGTTGCATTAAAATTGCGCTTTACGCCATGTTGGATAAAGGTTTAACATTTCTTCGGAAAAATGCATTTTGAAGAAATATCCTTTTTAACGTAAAAAATTATTTTGGGTTGATTTTATTTATTTAATATGTTATTTATTTATTTATTTATTTATTTATTTATTTATTTATTTATTTATTTATTTATTTATTTATTTATTTATTTATTTATTTATTTATTTATTTATTTATTTATTTATTTATTTATTTATTCATTCATTTATTTACGTATTGTATAATACGTGCGTAAAGTAAAAGATATACAATACAATTCCTGTTATTTACGGTTATAATATCACGATAATCAAACATGGTGGAAATGCGTAGTTTCAAATGAAAACACTCTATATTGTAATTGAAATTATTAAAGACTTCTTAGAAAAAAATCAATTTTATAATTTAATTTCCAGTTTGATATAATATAAATGATTGACATATTAAATTTACGCTTAATTTTTAACAAACGCACGCATTAAAAAAAAAATTGAAAATTAAATGAATGTTACGGCTTATTATTCTCTGTTCAATTTTTCTCTCTCTCTCTCTTGCTCGCTGCGGTAAAATTTGTGATGCGTTTCAAGTTGATTGAATATAAATTTGAATTTTGCTGCATGATTGGCTGCGAGCTAAATTTGTAAGAGGACAAAAACATGACCAGAAATATTGAATTTCTCAGCCTCATTGAACCATTTAGCATTGATTTACTACGCAAAAATATCGCTATTATGTGTCGCAATGTCTATCTCTAATTTTAAATATATATTACACGGATAAAAAATAAATACGTAGTAATTGTGTTAGCTCATCAAATTGTTCAATACAACATAATCTATGCTATACTGCATAATAACTATGTAATACAGCATAACTATTATGTTGTACAGCATAATTATTTATGTTGTTCTAATTTTGTATTATTTATGCTATAATGACATAAATGCAGCATAAATTACGTAATTTATTCTTTCAGTGTAGATGCCAAACAATCCATTGGTTGGAAATTAAATAACATACACGGAAAATATAATATAAAGAAATTATTAAGTTACATAGATGTAACTCTTCAGTACAAACCAATAACTTGGTTGACAAAAGTTTTTGTAACTTGTTAGTATATAAACTTTATTTCTTCAGCGGTAAATAGTAAGCTCTTTAAATGTTAAAAAACTTTGTATTATGTATCTAATAAATTTACTATAAAAAAGTCTAAATAGTAACTCTTTAGATAACTTTTTCCGTGTGGGTAGTTAGTTACTGAAGAGTTACTATTCAGACTCTTTTTATAATAAATTTGTTAGATATATATACAACGTTTTTTAAGATCTAAAGAGCTAAATATTTACTGCTGAAGAAATAACGTTTATACTAACAAGTTACTGTTTAAACTTTTTTCAATTCAGTTATTGGTTTATACTGAAGAGTTACATCTATGTAACTGAATAATTTGCACAATTTATGTTTCCCGTGATCTCGTTCAGTTTTTACAGCATAAATTACGTAATTTATGCTACATTTATGTCATTATAGCATAAATGACGTTACATTAGAACAACATAAATAATTATGCTGTTTTATTCATATAATGTAACAACTTAGTTATTTTGCAGTATAAATTATGCTGCATTAAATAATTGTACTAAAAGTAAAAATGCTGTAGCATAAATTTTACGGATTTTTTTTATTCATGTAGAAGCTCTGTTTGGCTGTCAATTAACGTGTGTTAATTAACTAATTAAAATAATTACAGATTTAATTTTATAATAATTTATACATTTAATTAGTTTCACCTTTGAAGGTAATGATTTAAATCTATATAGAGGGACAAAATGTTAATTTTTCAGCCTCGGGAAACTTTGAAAATATTTTGTATCAATATAATATAATACTTACCAAAATTTAATGTTAAAATAACTAAACTGAAAGGCTATGCAACAATACTAACAAAGTACTAGCAGACGACTTTGGCTTACATTTAACATGCTTTCTTATGGGGAAGCAGCTATAACTTGAGTTAGTTTTTTCTTGCTGTTGAAGTTTTTACTGTATCTTCCTAAACCTCAAAGTTTTCCTGAATTTCTACAGTGATTATACTACATAGCATTATAGTTAAGATGTTCAGCATAATTACTTATGTTATTACAAAATAGCAACATTTATGCTCTACAATATAAAAATTGTTCAATACAGCTTAAATTACGTTATTTATTTTTTCCGAGCGTCAAATTTTTTTTAATATCATTTTTTACCGAATATCTTTGAAAAATGTTGTTTACATGAACTAAAGAATTTTTGTCTTTTTATATAAATTGAAAACAAAAAAACAATATTTGAAATGTATTTTAAATTGGTATGACGGTTAACAAGCTATTTATATATAGTAATACTCTCACATAAAATAACAATACAAAAAAATGTAAACAATTTGATACAAGGTAATGTACTAACTGACCCAATTGTTAAAAATAAACATTCTTTCTCATAATTTACTTTTGGTTCACTTCCTGTGTTGTTTTTATATATTTTTCTCTCGTCTCAGGTTTAATTAACAATTAAACATTACCTCATTTGCATATATACTCATTAGTATATCATGGTACACTCATTAGCGTAGAAATTTTTATTATATATTGTAAAACTTTTGTTAAATTTGTAATAGTATTTATACCGTTGCTAAAAAAAACATCAGAATTTTTTTTCAACCGGATGCACCCCTTTTTCTCAATCAATTTTCCACAGATAAACAATTTTTTTTTACTGGTGATCAATATAATATTGAAGTTAATACGTGTTAAATTTTATTTCTATAACTTGATTAGAATACGAGAAAAAGGGGGTGCATATACGATTGTTATACTCTCTGATCTTAATTGATATGGCAATGGTTTACGCATTGCTTTTGTCTTTCATCTATTTTTTATGGTGTGATTTTCCATTAACTTTTAATAAATAAATTTAGATAATTTTAGAATGAGATTTTAACCTTTTGCAGCATTTTTTAAGGACTTATATTATAATAAAATTAGTTTATTTTTTTTTTTTTATTATTTTTTTTTTTTTGCAAAGTTATTATTACATTTGCAGGTGCGGTTAAAATTGCTAATTTAATCATAGTTATAAGAATAAATTAAAATTCCAAAAGAGTTTAAAATGATTAGAAACAAATTAAAAAATATTAAAATAAAACATCTATGTTCAAAGTGAAGATTTGCACGTCCCTGAGTGTACATGCCGAAGACAATACTGTCCTATAATGATTCCCACGTAAATACATCATATATATTTCCCAGCACATTTGAATATTCAGGCTATAACATCTAAATGTCAAACACTTTTTATATCATAAAAAACAACAAATATATATAAAATTTAGAACGATAAAAAACAGTTAAATTCTTTGAGTGTCAATTACTATTCATTGTTTGTGCTTTTTTGGGTTTGGCTTTTCTGGCCCTTTGCCGCTCTGGCTGCATGTGCCTTGGGAGAGAGAGAGAGACAGGTGGGCACCGTTATTTAACTCGCATCTTCACAATATTACGTTAGCTGAGAGACCACCGACCCAATAACATACGTAAATATATACAGAATACACTAAAGAATAAAAATTAAAAAAAAAAAAAATAATAAAAATAAACAAATAATTTTAAAAAAAAGTCAAAAAAGTATTTTCGGCAAAAAATAATAAAAAAGACAATATTTTTAATAGTCTTATCGCAATAGTGTATTAATACACGGAAACAATAACTTACGTAACTAATGCTGTATTTACTATTTATGTTAGCATAACGAAGGCTAAATTATAACAACATAATTACTTATGTTGTACGGGCATTTTACTAAAAAAATGAATTTCTATTGGCATAATGGAAATAACATGTATTTTTTAGATAGAGTTTTGAGTCAACTGAAATCTCCATCTGATCGCATTGTATGGCCATAAGCCAACAGAAATTCATTGTTAAGTAAATTGATTACAACATAATATTTATGCTTTGTCACATAGATATTATGATATAGCATAGATTATGCTGTATTGAACAAATTATGCTGAATATATGAGCTATAGCTATAATAGCATAATTAATATAATTATTACGTATTTTTTCAGTGCATGATAAAATACTGCATTGTATATATATTGTATAACTATTTTGTAATAACATAAGTAAAATATTATGAAAATTCATAAGTTACGCTATGTAGTATAATTATAATCTCTATACAATATAGCATATAAATTATGAGGTTATATATAAATGTTGCTGCATTGCTCTATTAGCATAATTATTACGTTTTTTTTTTTTTTTTTTTTTTTTTTTTGGTCCATGCCACGTAGTTTATGTAATGTAACAAATATTTTGAATTACTTTGATGTTGTGGATGGTTCCTCCGTGACGTCATCATCTTATAGCCAGCTGGACATGTTGCTCAAAAATCTGGGTCACGTGACATAACAATGGTTGTTACCGGCGTCAAATTAAGTTTATATATAACACGTAAAAGTATGTCTAGTATTCCTCATTTAAATATTTCTGATCTCATGCAGTACAGTAGTTTTCTCCAAAACACGCTAAGAAGAGACTTCTATACAATGTTAAATTAGTGCATTTTACTGTTTTAAAACATGTAAAAGTATGTCTAGTATTCCTGATTTAAATATTTGTGATCTCAGTGCAGAAGTTTTTTTCACAAACAGGTTAAGAAGAAGCTTTACCAATGTTGAATTTGGTAGATTTTTATTGTTTTAATACCTGTAAAAATGCCTAGTATTCCTCATTTTAAATAGATAATATAAACCCCCTATAACGTTCTGTTGATTTTTGTAGTGTTTTTGAGAAAACTACAAGAAGAGGCTTCTACAATATTAGCTTAGTGCATTTTACTGGTCTTAAAACACGTAAAAGTACATGTATTTCTCATTTAAATATTTCTAGCCTCAGTGCAATATTTTCAACAAACACATACACACAAACAAATAAACAAAAAAGAGGAAGAGACGTCTAAAGTTAAATTAGTAGAACTAGCTGCTCAAACACATAAAGGTGTGCTTAAGTATTCCTTATTTCTAATATATTGTTAGCCCAGGTGCAATAGTTCTTGCATGGTCCTAGAATGCTATAAATGACTTTAAGTTAACACTTGATCGAAACACTCGGGACATGTTCAAAGCCGCGTGTATCAATTCAAATTATAATTAGGTATAATTTTGAAATGTTATTAAATATTCTGGATTTTGAACTTTGGTAAAAATAACAAAACTATAGGTGAGGTTACGTCATTAAATACAACTTTGTGTAGCTGCGGGGAGAGGTGGGCCTTTTTTTTTTTTTTTTTCTTTTTTTTTTTACAACTGTTGTTTTGACTCTATTTTGGCTAAATTATATCAACTTTAACACAAAATCTTCTCTCTCTCTCTCTCTCTCTCTCTCTCTCTCTCTCTCTCTCTCTCTCTCTCTCTCTCTCTCTCTCTCTCTCTCTCTCTCCTCTCCCTATCACACTCTCTCTCTCCCTTTCTTCTCTTTCTCTCTCTCATTCTCTCATCCCAAAAATATTTTTTCACTAATTTCTTGCAGGCTATTTTTCTATCTATTTTAATATTATTGTTTTTTTAATTCATTGAAAAGGTCCTAGAGCTAAAATAGTTATATATAATAATATTTTTATTGTACGATCACCGGCTAATAATTAGATTTCCGTTATCTAAAGCAGCGCTCGCTAAGAGCCTCCAGCCACTCAGGCTCAAATTAAGATATTTTGCCGCAGATATCTGGGACTCCGTTATGTTTAGCAAATATTTTCTACTTTGCAAAAATAATTTTTTTTTTTTTTTTTGTATTTCAAGAAAAAAAATCAATCTTTTGAAAAAAAAAATCTAAAAAATTTTGGTTCGTCGAAGAAATAAATTACGTAATTCATGATACATTAGAGCATTAATATTGCTAAATTAAGTATCAGAATATTTATGCAATACAACATAAATATTTTGCTGTATTTAACAAATTATGATAAAAGTGAGCTAGCATAATTATTACATATTTATTTTTGCCCATGTACCGTGAACCCAGAAAAATAATGGTTTTTGGTGAAAAAGAATCAAAAGATGAAAACATGCTAATTTGTCTGATTTTATTTCAAAATGAAACATTTTGCAAAAATTGATAATTGAAAAAGTGATTTCAGTCTATTTGTTGATGCAAATAATAAATATTAACTCCTTTTTTTTTGTAGAATTTTCTTGATCATGACGAGAGAAAAATAAACAAGAATCACAAATACCTTTTTTATTAATTATTATTATTATTTTTTTTTTTTTGCAACTTTTGAAAAAACTATTACACCGATTCCAGAAAAATTAAAATAAGAGATATCATATTTTTAAAAATGGCTAAAATATACATTTTCCTAAATACGGCTCATGTTATTAAGTGATACAACATGGCGTTTAACACTCAAAGACCCCTTGCACATTCTTGCACTTTGTCGCCATGTTTATGGTGCCTAATGATTAATGAATTATCAGCATAGGGGAAACATCATTTCTCCTAATTTTTCACACACACACACACAGAAAAAAGTTTATTTCAGCTGAACGAATTTTTCTCATTATCTTCGAGCTTATTAGGAGCTAGAAAAAAGGCTTTGATTGGGGTTTGAAGTTTCTTTTGCTATTAAAAAGAATAAAAATGACGTTTTTACTATGCTGGCCTGTGTATTCCTGACCAACAAAACGGCGACTCTTAAATATGAGTGCAACCTGTCTATACACCCTATAAAAAAAGATAATAACTCATCGTTGGTTACAATCATTAATTGCAAATATCTTAAAACATATGTTTTGCCCGTGTAGTGACGTCACAGACTGACAGTGCAGATATTTTGCATGTGTGTCGATGTGAAATGTGCCGGTGCAGTGACCTTGAAGCTTGAGTGCATGTTTGCATGCACACGTGCACTATGGTGCTGTGAGCAATAACTTACGTGATAACTGTACAACACAGTACAAACCAGGCTCGTGAGCTCCTGTGTTATTGCCCTATACTAAAAACGAACCCTTGTTGATGTACTTCCAATTTTCACCGCAACAATCAACATGTAAAATGTAAGTGGCGCTGTAGTCTGTGTGTGAATTTTAAAATTCACACGCAGACTACAGCGCCACTTTTATACGTAATTTTGTATTCTTGCATTGTTGCGGCGAAAATTTGAATTACATCATTAAGGGATCGTTTTTTCAACAATAGCTTCCTATCCTGTTTATATATCCATGGTACAAACACTATAACATCATAATGTAAATATATACTCTTTTTTTGTATATGTACTCATTGTTAGCGCAAGAGAAATTGAAAGTCAATCTAACCGCGTCTTATATATCATTATGTATAGTATTTCTGATTCCAGTAAGGGTTTTTTATACATTATTTTTAGACACTATAGTGAATAAACGATTTCATTTCAGCGCTGTATTGTAAAATATATAGAAAAATAGAGAAAATTACATTATGTTAATAATGATGTTCAGTAGCACTGATTAAATTAAAATCCAAACTACGAAAAAAAAAAAAAAAAAAAGATTATCTAATGCTTTTTAAATAAAATTACGTTTGTTTTCTCATTCTCAAAAAAAAATAATAATAAAAAGACCACCTGATGCTTTTAAATGAAATTGCTGCGTGTTTTTTTGGAGCAAAGGAACAGGATCATACGATTATTATTATTATTATTTAAATAAATGCTAATACTTATTTGTTCATATACCTATGCTAAAATATTATCCATATTAAAAAAAAAAAAAAAAAAAAAAAAACTTCTATTATATTAGAAATAGAGAAGCACGTTCCCTCAAATTTAGGCTTTTTTCACAACAAAGGAACTTAAAGGGTTGCCTACATTCGCAGGCGGTGTTACATAAATGCAGCATAAATTACACTTCTCCCAATACTAGTTCGAGCGGATATAGTGTAATTAACAATGTAAAGTCAACTGTGATTGGCTAGTAGGTTTATAACACGTTCTCTGATTGGTTTAGCACCGCGGATACAGTTTTTGGCAGGAACTATAGCATAGATTATGCTGTATTGCACAAATTATGTTGAAAAGGAGCTACAGTATAATTATAACCTATTTATTTTTTTCAGTTTATACAACGATTCAGTAATTATAGATCATAGAAACAGCGATGCACATAATTACAAAAGCACTGTAAAAAAAAAAAGCATTGGATTTAATGGTTATGTATCACATCCATAATTTAATGTGTTGCATTGAATTAAATTATTGCAGGAAATATAAATGTGGTACAAGAAGGAAAAAAAAAAAAAAAAAAAAAAGAAAAAAAACTAGATATTTTTTCTTTTCTGTAAGCGTGTATATCTATAAATAAAATAATACTAATAAATTCTAGGACGTTTAAAATAACTTATACAAAACGATTGATTTAAATTCATTAATTTAATGATTGAAACAACAATGCACATAAATACAAAAGTACTATACTGTACACTCTCAAAAAATTCATTGGACTGTATAGGGTGTATGCGCATGACGTCATATTTATTGCGCTTGGAGGCCATACTGGAGTAGTACCATAACATTGTTCAACATAGGAAAAACTTCGTTTAAGCCAATTTTCTTTGGGAAATCGGTTAATTTTTTTGTTATTGTTATTTTCTTTACATACTTGAGATACTAATTCAACATATTTACATCATCAATGCTTTCAAAAATATTGCATAATGTTTTTAAACTGGCAAAATGAGTTATTTTCCTATGCCACCCATATTATTGAGTTATTCTATATGGCGTAGACTTTAACATGAATGCGTAGATCCTATACACACACAAAAAAAAGTACTATAATATGCATACTTTTTTAAGAGTATCTAAATAACTTTAATAATTAATTATACTAAATTCTAGGACGTTTATGTAATACGAGTCAGATAAAACGATTAAGTAATTAGAACATATAAATAGTAGTAAGTATGTCTAAACGTTATAAATCAACGGAGTTTTCTTCTGCTTACTTTTCTTATTTTACTGTTCAATTGCAGACATAACAGCTGTTATATAAATATGATGAGTTATCATAAATGTCCATATGTCTCTATATATTAATATGTATTATTTATCACAGTCATATAATATAAAGTTAGGGAAGTCCCGTATTTTTGCAGTGCATCATGCATAAGCCTCGTTGTGCGGTCATTAGAACTGCACTAATTAACTCACGGCAGGGTGGCTGTGTGGGGGGAGTGAGCCGAGGTGTGGGAGTCGGAAATAAGAATATAAATATAGTTAATTCATTTACAATCAGACCATTACACCCGTAATTTGCGACATTTAGCAATTAGTTAGCACTGAAAATCAGCTACTGCAGGATTTGACTAAAAAGTTTTAGAAATCTGAATTTTGCACAGTGATTAGGATACACGGAAAAAGTACCTAAAGAGTTACTATTTACGATTTTTTTACAATAAATTAGTTAGATATATATATACAAAGTTTTTTAAGATGTAAAGAGTTAACTATTTACCGCTGAAGAAATTACGTTTATACTAACAAGTTACTGTTTAAACTTTTTTCAACAAAGTTATTGGTTTACACTGAAGAGTTACATCTATGTAACTGAACAATTTCTTAAATTTATGTTTTCCGTGCACCATGCTAAATTTTAAATAATTTTTTTTTGGAAGTTATAATCCCATAAGAACCTATGTTAATTTCAATAATTATTTTTTCTCTTATCTGATGGTCACGAGTTCTGAAAATTTTATCATAGGTAGCTGTTACTGTTAACTTTCAAATGTCATCATAAAGTTTGCAAGTTTCATTTTTATATTTTGAGTTATAAGCCATCTATATATAATCCTTAATACAGTCAAAATATGCTAAATATATTCGCACGCCAAGAGGCAGGTGTTTCTATAATTAACCAGGTGCCCTAATCAGATCTCTAATCATAGTTTTAGTCAGACTAACTCACGATTAGACACACGTAAAGCGCGAGCCAAGCGCACGCGTGCACTTTTAATTATTGAGACGTGATTCACCAATCACCAAATTTCGTGATAGTTTCACTTTTTTGGAAGTCAACTTTGATTTTAGAGCTGTGCGGTACAAAATTATAAAACTTTATTATTTTTGTTTATTATTGTTATTTTTGTTTATTACGTTTTTGTTTTTGTTCGATTGCCGTTTTCTATTGTTGTTTTCTATTTTGATTGATGTGATTGGGCAGCCAGCCTGCCAAGAGGTTGCTACAGTTTATCTAGGCTGAATGTCGGGCTGTGTAGTTAGACCATACATTGTACACGTAGATAAGACAAAGCATTGACAATGGTAAATCTAGGTGTAGCACGATATGGCAAAGAATGAGCGATGACTTTGCAAATCAAAATATTTTGCTACGCGAAACAGTTTTGTGTTGTGATGATTTGGCACGCCTCACGAACTTCAATAAAATTTGAAATGACATAATTTTGTTGTAAAATATGTTTTATTGACCTACTTTTACATCATCATTATTTCATTTTAAATATATTACCGTTGTGTGTGAGCGTGAGCAAGTCTTCAGAGCAGGCAGTGCCAATATCTGCGTCATGATAGTGAATCTCGCACTGCGTTGTACTTGGTTTGTTGGTTGGTTGGTTTGTTCGTTGATTGATTGATTGATTGATTGATTGATTGATTGATTGATTGATTGATTGATTGATTGATTGATTGATTGATTGATTGATTGATTGATTGATTGATTGATTGATTGATTGATTGATTGATTTGATATTAACTGATTTATTTATTTTTATTGATTGATTGTTGATTTATTAATTTAATTATTTTGATTCATTGTTGATTTATTAATTTAATTATTTTGATTCATTGTTTCAATGCTTTATATATTTGTTGATTGAATGATTTGAACTGATTTATTTATTTTGATTTATTGTTTCAATGCTTCATATTTGTTGTTTGGTTGATAATAACTGATTGATATTAACTTATTTATTTATTTTTAATCATTGATTGTTGATTTATTTATTTAATTTTTTGATTAATTGATTCAATGCTTTATAGTATTTGTTGATTGTATGATTGATTTTAACTGATTCATTTATTTGATTCATTGTTTGATTGCTATTTGTTGATTGATTGTTTGTTGTTTGAATGGTTTTAACTGATTTATTTATTTTGATTGATTGATTTATTTATTTATTTATTGATTTATCGATCGATTGATTGATTTCAAACAAGCATACATAAACTTCTAAAAACATGTTGGCTATATGTTGCATATTTCTCAGAACGTTACATTTGACCAATAACAATTATATTAGTGTTTTTCGTAAACCTTGTTTTCTTGCCCCCCCCCCCCCCCCACACACAAAGAAAAGCGCATGCCATTTAAATAACCATAGTTGATCTTCATTTAAGTGTCAGAAAACAGGCAATATTTACGTATTGTGTACACAAAACGTTAAATAACAAAGTGTGGTAAATCGACTACAAAAGCAAAGACGAGGTAACCGCTCAATTGACGGCAATTTTCAAGTAAATCTGACTAGTTTTTGTAGCTGCTTTAGTGGAGTGTAATCATAGAGATTAACGTAATATCACTGCATGCTTATATACCTTTTTACCTGGTGAGAGAGAGAGAGACAAGAGGTGTCATTACTGCAATATTTACTAATTTTTTGTTCTCTCTTTTTGCTTACAGAGAATGCTGTTAAGGATATTTCTGCTACTCGCACTGCTAACCACGGTAAGTAAGGCTCAATATTGTATATGAAACAATATTAAATTAAGCCTTAAGTAATGTATAAGTAAATAAGACTCAATATAATATGTTAAATTATAGAAATTTGAGCGTTAAATAACCAAAAACCACGTACAATTAGGTCTGATATTTTATGTTAAATAAATACAATATAGACTTTATTAACTGTGTAGTTTTTAAATGAATAATAGGTTTAATTTTACTTGATAAATCATAATAATTTGACCCTTGTTGGTAATTATATATTTATAAAGTTGCTAAAAATAAACAACTTTATTAGCTCCAGTTATGTGCTAAATTTCGCACATTATTAAGTTATAGTATTTTAGCATATACACATATTTGCACTTCGCATTATTATACCTTTAATTATTTACCTACATTTAAAGTTACGGCGGTTGGACAAAATTTTTAAGTTAAAATTAATCAGTGCGTAAATTAATTTAATTTATATAAAAAAATATTTGACTCGGTTGTATAAAAATATTTGGTGCTCTAGAAAATTAAACTAATGACTTATTTTTATATCAGTAAGCATTGGTATTCATTTTATAACGGGAATTATTGCTGGTGAATGAGGGTGATAAAATATCATTATATCTGTTTACTGTCTTAAAACACGTAAAAGTGTGTCTAGTATTCCTTTATAACCTCAGTGCAGTAGTTTTCTCATACAAACACACTAAGAAGAGGCTTCTACAATGTTAAATTAGTACATTTTACTGTCTTAAAATACGTAAAAGTGTATCTAGTATTCCACATTTAAATATTTGTGATCTAAGTAAGTGCAGTAGTTTTCTTACAAATACGCTAAGAAGAGGTTTCTAAAATGTTAAATTAATGCATTTTACTGTCTTAAAACACGTAAAAGTATATCTAGTATTCCACATTCAAATATTAATGATCTATGTGCAGTAGTTTTCTTACAAATACGCTAAGAAGAGGCTTCTACTATGTTCAATTAGTACATTTTATTGTCTTAAAACCCGTAAAAGTGTGTCTAGTATTTCTCATTTATATATTAATAATCTCAGTGCAGTAGTTTTCTCACAAATCTGGAAAACCCAATGAAAAATTATACAATAATTAAAAAAAAAAAAAAATTGTATGAATATAAAATAAAAAATATTTTATAATAGCAACAATAAGAAAGCGTCTTAAATGTACAACAAAGTTAATTACAAGCCTCAGTAATTAGATAATTACTGTCGCAGCTGACATACATCTAGTGCAGTTATGTTCGCGGGGCGTCGCCTATACAATACATGTAATTTGTAATTAATATACATTAAATTATCGATTAATTACTGATCAATTGATTGAAATGTTGGTGCTGTGATCAATGAAGCGTGTAGAGCAACTTTATTGAGAGCTCACTTTTGAGTCACGTCTGCTTAGATATTTAATAAAATTATCGGTTAATTTCATTGTCTTACTGCAGTTTTACTTACTTCCTTTAAATCAAATTACCAATTACTTGAAATGAAAATTTAAAAATAAGGTTAGAAATAATGTTATAAAAAACGTCAAATTTTGAAGAAAAAAAAACGTCAAATTTATGGGTTCAGGTAGAACAGAATACTGGCTGCACAGATAAAAATAAATACGTAATAGTTATGATACCGTTTAATACAACAATTTTTATGCACAACATCATAATTTATTTTAGTGATTATACTACATAGCATAATAGTTAACATGTTCAGTATAATTACTGATGTTATTACAAAATAACAACATTTGTGCTCTATAATACATAGCAAGTGTTCAAAGTAGCAACATAATGTATGCTATATTGTACAGTGATTATACTACATAGCATATAATATAGTTAAGATGTTCAGTATAATTACTTATGTTATTACAAAATAGCAACATTTGTGCTCTACAATACATAGTAATTGTTCAAGGCAGCATAAACAGTAAAAATTACGTTATTTTTTCCGTGTTTGGGCCACATTTTGTAAAAAGAAGTATACCTCTCGTTTTTATGATTAGTATTTTTACACAATGTTGTATCTATATTTATGCTATCTTTTAATAACATTTAATTATACCTCAAAAACATTTTTTTTTTTCAACTTTAAAAAATTTCTGATTTATAAAATTTAGGTTTAGGTATTAAACTTTGTATTTCATTCATTGACGTGCTTTTATTTATTGATCTGTGTATAGATTGATTGATTTACCTATTTATTTACGAAGCAGAAATATGAACTCAAAAAGACAAACAAACAAACACAAAGCTAGCACGAGACAAGACTAAACAAGTACAACGGCCTCTGATGCAGAAAACAAATTGAACTGCGAGAACAAAACTTCACAAAATTTAATTAAAAAAATATATTTACGTGAAAGCAAAAGATTAATACTCAAAATTAAATTAACTTAACTGTGATTTGTTCTGATCGATAATTTTGCTATAAAGCTTGCGGCTAACATTGTTTAACAATATAAAAATAACTTGCTTTGTTTTTAACTATAAGTTTCGTATCTGTGGTGAAAATCAATGCTAAATATTCGCGAGTGTGTTTTTTTTAACCGGACACACACGTGCCTAATTATAGTCTTCTTTTGTAATGACGTCATCAATGACTTTATCCTGCAAGTTATACATGCAAAATCAAAAAATTAAAAAAAAAAAAAAATCAAAACATGGATTTTATATTTTTATAACTTACTATTAAGGCTAGAAGCTTCAGTAGTCAGTTCAATGTAATCCTGGTGACGAGCTGATTTCATTGAACTGGCTACTAAAGCTGCTAACATCAATCAATAATGATTTGTATACAGCAGCTTCAGTAGCCAGTTCAATGCAATCCTGGTGACGAGCTGATTACATTGAACTGGCTAATGAAGCTGCTAGCATCAATCAATATTGATTTTATTGATTTATTTTTATCAGCTCATTTTCAGTATGTTCATTACAATATAATTTATGTTATACTGCATAATAACTATGGTAAATTACATAAATATTACAGTGCATAGCGTAGAATTATATAATGTTGCAAATTAGCAACATTTATGCTATAATGACATAAATGTAGCATAAATTACATAATTTATTAATTTTATGCAGCAATATAAAATTATATAAATCCATGATTATCTGGAAATTCAATAAAAGTGCACTGAAAATGTAAAAATAATCATAAAAATATGTATATAAAACACGAAGAAAATTTTTACAGTAAGCGTTTAAAAATAAATACAAATTGTTCGTATCATTTTTTTTCCTCCAAATTGAAAAAAAAAAAAAAATACGATCATCTAATGCTTTTTAAATAGAATTGCGCATTTTTTTAGAGCAAGGAAAAAGTGTTTGAGCATCATTTTTATTAAACTCAACTGAAAAGAATTAAAAAAATGTTTGAAATATTTAAAAAATGTCCGTTGCATGATCATATATGTGTGACCTAAATACCTTGAATCTCTAAGAAATTATTATTTATTGAAATTATATTCATTCCATTCCCTCATTTTTATTTCATTTAAAAATTACTGTGTTCATAATATTATGTTCTACCTATATAGATACTTAAGAAAAATATGCATCCAGTATTACTTTTTGAATCATATAGGCTGTCATGACGTCATATTGAATGCGCTTTAACACCATACTGTATCAATGAATAACATGGCTCAGCATAAGAAAAAAGTTCTTTTATGTCTTCTTTCTTTGGAAAGTTGATTAATTTTTTGTTATTATTATTTTTCTCACATACTTGAAATTCAACCTATTAACAACATCAATGCTCTCAAAAATATTGCTTGGTATTTTTAAACTGACAAAATGAGTCATTTTCCTATGTGGCCCATGTTATTGAGAGTTCCAATATGGCGTTGACTTTAACATGAATGCAAATACCCTATAACTTGATTAAAATTTTAGAAAAGGGGTTTCTTCCGGTTAAAATAGACTGTCATTTTGTTTTGGCAATTGTTTTAAGTTTTATATTTCTCGTCTATAATAACAACATATAAAAATGCATGCGAGGATTTTAAAGCGATTCTCCAGACCAGACAACATGCTTTTTTAGTTCATTGAACACTTAATGGGATCTCAAAAAAATACAATAATTTTGTCCAAGAACCCAATCGTGACGCTTTAAACGTATAAGAAAAATTTCAACTTATGAAACTTGCAAACACTTTTTCAATTGAATGTCACTAATCGTGACGTCAGCAATAGTGTGTTTTTGCCTACTTTACAATTTTTTCAAGCTATTTTGCAGGGTAATAATGAAATTTGATATTGTTACTGACGTGAGTGTCCCATTTTGTTATATTAATTGAAATAAAAGTACAGACTCTGTCATATACAAAATTTTATTGTTTTTCTGTACTGTAAAGCCTCGTTCACAATGGACGTTTTCTAAGTTTTCTTAAGTGAAAATGCTAATTTTTTCCACTTAATAATGACTGGTGTTCACAATGAAACTATTGTTGCACTTAAGAATTTTCTTAATTAATTTCACTTAACAATTTTTTTTTATTAATTTTTCTTAAGTAGCTAATTAGAAGAATTAAGAAAAAAAATTGTTAAGTGAAAGTTCTACGTAAAAAATTAAGAAAAAAAATTCTTAAGTGGAAATTAAACTTTTTTCTTAATTTGAAAAAATTAGCGTTTTGACTTAAGAAAAGTCCATTGTGAACGAGGCTTAAGACATCAGAGTAAAATTTTATATGACAGAGTGTGTACTATATAGTTGTTAGGTCTAGAGAACAGCTTTCAACACTATTTTAGAGAGTAAACATAAGTTTTTTCAGTGTATCAGCTGTAATATGTATATATATATATATATATATATATATATATATATATATATATATATATATATATATATATATATATATATATATATATATATATATATATATATATATATATATATATATGTTGAAAAGTAGGCAGCCATATGAGAAGCTGTAAAGTGTATTTAAAATTGTTTGTTATAATTAGGATCTGTGGTTAGCGGCGTCGCTCGCTTAGAACGCGATTATCGCGAGGAACTTGCCGTTAAGTCATCGCCTCGTTCTTTTAATTAAAGCAATTTTTTTTAGTTTTTATTTTTATATAAAAATAAAACTTAATAATATGTGCAAAATTGCCACTCCTTGCTTTTAGTCGAACTTTTGTAGTCCTGCATTTTAGTGTTTGTTTGTTTGTTTATTTATTAAAAAGTAATATTCATTTTATGGGAATTATTTAAAAAAAAATCGGTCTAAGCTTTACCAGAGAAAATCAAGAAAAATTGGCAACAAAATTGAGTTTCTCATCAGCAAATTATTGAAATTGTTGTTTGAAAAAGTCGTAAAGACAAGTTGGTGACAATCAATGAGACGACGAGATTGATTATTGAAACCAAGAGCACGTGTTAAATAAATTACGTAATTAATGTTGCATTGAACAATTGCTATTGTGTATAGAACGCAATTAAATGTTGTTCTTTTGTAATAGCATATATATAAGTAATTATGCTGAACATATGAACTAATCCATAATCTTAACTATTATGCTATGTAGCATAATCTTTATACACAGCATAAATTATGTTATTATGCATAAATGTTACTGCATTGAGCTAGCATAATTATGTACTATGAGTTGCTTTTTGTTTTTAGTTGCAAAATAAGTTTGCTGTACAACAAGATAATATTATGTTGTACCAGCCTCACTATGTTGTTAAATAGAGTATAACTTTGCAGTGGAGGTATATTTATTATTTGCAAAGTATATGTTTGCTGTATAACAATGCTGAGTATGGTATGCTTGTATATGTCGCGGGGGCACCTGCTCAGTGACCCACTGAACTAGCAGGAATGTACGCAAGTAAAGTGTGCACGCACCTTGACTTACCTGCTTGGTATGGCTCGGCAAGTGAAGCTTCATTGAAGATGCCGTGGGCCTCGCGAGAGCGCGAGTGAGAGAGAGAGAGAGAAGAAAAGAGGGGAATTTAACTTGAGGTTTTCCGTTAGTTTGACCGGACTTTAGGAAGATTTGTTGGTCAGACAGACTATATACAGTCAAACTGTAATAAGAATGATGGTAATAACTCAGGAAATACAGTCAAAATACACTGAGAACGATGCTTCAAATATGAACTCAAGAAATAAATTTTAAATCCACTAAGAATGGTAATTAACTTCGATAAAGCAGCACTATAAGAATGGTGGTAAAAAAGAAAAGTCAAACCACACTGATAATGGTGATAATAATTTAGGAAATACAGTCAAAATACACTGAGAATGATGCTAATAAACTAAGGAAATAAATTTAAAATCCACTAAGTATGGTGACAATTGGATTCAGCAACAATAAAAATGATGATAAAAAAATTGAAATCAAATAGCACTGAGAATAGTGATAAAAATAAGAAAATTCAGTCAAGCAGCACTAAGAATATTTCAGGAAAATACACTGAAACTCATGGTAATAATTGTAAGAAAATTCAGTTAAACTCCCCTAAGAATGATGATAATAACTCATATTTTACATTCAAAATACATTAAGAAGGATGTAAAGAAATCAGGAAATAATTACAATAAATAAAGTATGAATTTCTCAATCAAACCGTCGTGTACGTACGAGAAAAATTTATTTTTATTAAAATAATTACGCTAGCTCAATGAAGCAACATATTTAAGCGCATCATCATAATTCATGCTTTTTTAACATAATATTGTTAAGATGTTCAACATAATTATGTTATAGCAAAATAGCAACATTTGTGATCTACCATAATAGTAAATATTCAATGCAGCATAACTTACGTAATTTATATTTTACGTATATGGGCATTGGTTCAGATTTTGAAAAAGGATATTAAGCAAATTAGTCGGTTAAAATTTCAATTGATTTAAAACATTTTTTTTATTATTATTAATTAGAAAACCCTAGTATTTATTTTCGATATTAACTGAATATATAACTGATTATTTTACATTTATATTAAAAAAAAACTATTTTATTTAAGAAATAATTCTTTTTCCATTGATACAGAATTTTATAGTATTTTTCCAGTTAAAGTTAAATTATATACAATTTATTTTTTCTATTACCATTCTTACAATCACGAATTAAATTGCAAACTATGAACAAAGCAAAAATTGAAACATTAGTCGGGGAAAACTTTATTTTTTATGTTACACGAAAAACGTTGCTCATTTTTTAATTTGAAGTATTTAATTTTTGTTTTGCTTAGTTAATTAGCCCGCACGTCAAAAAAAAAATAAATAAATAAATAAAAACTAAAAACATAATTGATACTGCATTGAACAATTGCTATATTGTAAAGCACAAATGTTGCTATTTTGTAATAACATAAGTAATTATGCTGAACATGTTAACTGTTATATTATGTAATCACTATACAATATAGCATAAATTTTGTTGTTATGCATAAATGTTGAGCAACATTTATGCATAATTTATGCAGCACTGCATTGAGCTAGTATAATTATTACGTATTCAGTACAGCTGTAGACAAAATTGTATATAAAATTGTTTTTAAAAATCTTGACTTTAAATTAATAGAGTTAAGCTCTTTCATACAAATCAATTTATTAATTATCATATAGGCTAATTAATTGCAAATTGATCACATATGTGAATTTCCGCTATGACCGTAGTGTTCATTCTTACATTAGTCGGACTATAGAAATTATATAATAATCTAATTTGAATACTCTAATTAGTTTTAACTGTTCTTATGTCAGCTTTAATATTTTTAATTAGTTTCCGTTTGATGGAGATAATTTAAATATAAATACGGGTTTTAATTTAAATTTAGATTAACTTAATTTAAGTTTTTTTTTTTTACATATTGTAATTTTTATGTTAGTTAATCGTGATTTAATGCCATAATTTGTTAATGTATGTTAGTCTCTCTCTCTCTCTCTCTCTCTCTCTCTCTCTCTCCCTGTTGCGATCTTAAGACCTATATATTTATTGTAGTTTTGCAAAACTTGCCTAAGTACGCGCTGCTAATTTTGGGACAATATTTCTTAGCGGTGGAGGAAAAAGAAAACAAAAAAAGCTTCAAGGCGTAGAACACCTTGAACAAGCAACATGATCCTAACATACCTGAAAATCAACGTTGATTTGACCGGAATCATTGATTTCTAATGTAGTTGCCATTCACTAAATGGTGCTTGCGGATTCTGACGTCACAGCTCACTTGTTTTACGGGAGCATTTAAAGATTTATGCATGGAAATAATAAAATACGTAATTTATGCAACTGCATTTATATCATTATAGCATGAATGATGCTAAATTAGAACAACATAAATAATTATGCTATACAACATAATATTTATGCTCAAGAAAGATATTTATTATGCAGTATAGATTAGATTATGCTGTACTGAACAAATTGTGCTAAACATTAGCTATTGCATAATTATTACGTATTTATTTTTACCAGTGTGCTACCAAAAATAAAATTATGCTACATAATGACATATACAGCATTACGTAATGTGTTTTTTTCCTCATAAAAAAAATAATCTCATCACTTTTTTTTAAGTCGTCTTAAAATTTTTATTTCAATTCAAAGAACTGGGATTCGAGTTACAAGAAACAATCTCTAAATTCTCGTTCAAAAATCATAAAGTTTTTTACTATCGTCCTAAATACCTAAGAAAGCGATAAGAACTTACAAAGACAAATGAAAGACAATAAATATCATTGAGCTATCGAGAGAACATCGGAGTAAAATTTTATACATTTTTTAATAGAACACAATGAAACACAGGTCGTAAATTATAGAGCTACACTGAGAAAAAAATTGTGTGGTGTGTAGGTTTTAAAATACACGGCAAATACGAAGTAATTATGCTATGCTATGTAACTTACTTATTATGCAGTATAGCATAAATTATGTTGTATTGCATAAATAATGCTGAAAAAAATTATTTAATTACTAACGTTTTATTTTTTTTTTATTATGTTATTATTACTACTTCTTCTTAAATGATTTATTTAATAGAACCGTTTTTATTTTTAAGTTCCATTTATAATGCGTGGTATAATGTATTTTAATAGTTTACGAATGTAGAATGAAAGAAATTAATAAAGTATTTTCATATGGTTACATTATAAGATGTATCCACATGACGTCATTCTGAATACGCTTCGACGCCATACTAGATCAATGTTAAATTTTGCTCAGCATAGGATAAACTTTGCTTTTGGTTATTTTTATTATTTTTTTTTATAGACCGCGGTTAGTTTTTTTTTTTCTTCTTAGTATTGTTTTTCTCGCCTCAAATACTTGAGATATCATAATTCAACCTATTAACAGCATTTAGTGCTCTCAAAAATATTGCTTGGTATTTTTAATCTGACATGATGAGTCATTTTCCTATACGTCCCATGTTATTGAGTGATCCAACATGGCGTAGACTTTAACATGATTGCACACACCCTATTTACCTCCATTGTGTCAAATGAATCGACACTAGATGTTCGTTTTTTCAGTGTATAGTTACGTTATCTCTCAGAGTAGACTTTTACTCTCTCAGTGTAGCATTTTTTTGAGCTATTAACATTAAATAATTGTAAGCACGCTACAAATTTAATTCGTTTTATATAAAAGCGAGAAACTGTTATTTTAAATTTTTTAAAAAAAAAGTAATATAAAAATTGAAAAATTAAAAATTCCAATGCATGAAGTGTAACGGATCTTTATATTTTCTATAAATTTTACGGAAATAATAGGCTGATTTAATTTAACATTTTTACTTAAACTTGAGGTCTATTTTATAGTCGTGGCTGCAGCGCAGTGGAATGCGTACTGATTTAAAGTGCGAGTTAAAATATACCAACAATAAGATATGTAAATGTAAATAAATTTTAAATGGAATTAAAGAATGAACGAAAAGTTCAATCAATCAATACATTAACGCCTAGTATATTTCATGACTCTTCACCTAGAATATTGATTGATGCTAACAACTTCAGTAGCCAGTTCAATAAAGTCAACTCGTCACCAGTATTACATTGAACTGGCTACTGAAGCTGCTAACTTGTATACAAATCAATGTTGATTGATGTTAGCAGCTTCAGTAGCCAGTTCAATAAAGTCAACACGTCACCAGGATTACATATAACTGGCTACTGAAGCTGCTAACTTGTATACAAATCAATGTTGATTGATGTTAGCAGCTTCAGTAGCCAGTTCAATAAAGTCAACACGTCACCAGGATTACATATAACTGGCTACTGAAGCTGCTAACTTGTATACAAATCAATAAAATTATTATTAACTGATATCAATATCCTTACAAACTGTTGAAAGAATTTGTAAAGTATGCAACCTGCACTACAACTTCTATTATATAGACCTGGGGGTTTTGTGACGTCATGAATTCCAAGAGTTGCCTACTTTACAATATTTAACCCCAATCTGTGATGGTACAAAGGGGTTAAGTGACATAATAAGTGTATTTTTGGTAGTCCCATCTCATAATTTATCATTGTGTATTGAATATAGGTCAAATTTGATTTATAACAAAGTTATTATGTAATTTAGCATAAATTATGAGCTATTTAAGTTATAAACGATGTTTACATATTTATTTATATGCGTAAACAAACTTTTAAAAAATCTTCATCGCATGACTAAACAGTTTCCAAAGTGTAATCCATTAATATTCATATAATACAATTGTACAAAAAATCGTAGATATTTTCCTAAACAAAAAATTCCCATGCTAAGAAATATATAAATAAAAGCACGATTTAAATCATATTTTAGTAATTTTATATATAACATAAAGAAATCAAAACACTTAGAAATATTTCCCACAAAACGGAAATATATAATTGAAATGTAATTTTAGAAATATATTTGATGTTAGATTGAAGTCTAAATACTTCGTGCTCCAAGCGTCCTGATTCGTGCTCTTACTCTCTCTCTCTCTCTCTTTCTCTCTCTCTCTCTCTCTCTCTCTCTCTCTCTCTCTCTCTCTCTCTCTCTCTCTCTCTCTCTCTCTCTCTCTCTCTCTCTCTCTCTCCTTATCTTTCTCTAATTCTCCTTTGCTACTCTTTTTCTTTCTCTCTGTACGCACGTACAAAAATAAATAAGTAATAATTATGCTAGCTCAATGCAGCAATATTTATGCATAACAACATAATTTATGCTATAATATACAGTAGAGTGATTTCTATTTTTTTTTTTTGTTATTAATAAAAATAAAAGTACATACATAAGTCCCAAAAAGACAATGAAGTCTTATCGGTGGGTGCTTAATCAACATAATATAAAAAATTGTTAGTAAGCATAAACCATATTACAACAGTACATAAAAACAAAATCAGCACATTTCATTTCATTTCTGTTTTTTTTTTCTTTTTCTTTTTCTTTTTCTTTTTTTTTTTTTTTCTTTTTTTTGTATTATATATATTTTTATTATTATACTATACTACACAAAACGAATAGTAAGAAAGGTTCTGATCTTCAAAAAAAATATATAACTCAATAATTACTAGTTAAAAAAAATTATATTATCATACATACACATTTTTAACCCTTTATTCTTCTGTAGTCTCAGAAAATGGGTAGAAAACTTGAAAAGTAGACAACTTCTCTATAATTTAAATCATGTTATTACCTACAAACTTTGCCTATAATTAACAGTTTTTTTAACCCCAGTTTGTGAGTGTGCAGACGGGTTGTGGGATATAGTATGTGTATGTGTGATATATTTTTATTGTTATTATTAATTTATTATAGCGACCAGGGATGTGCAGCATTATTACTTAGCTTATTACAAATTAGAAATAATTGAACTCTTTACTATAGGCAATTATGGCAATAACAAAGTAATTTCATCTTTCTCTTTCTCTCCCTTCCTCAATACAGAGCACGAGACACACAAATCTTGATTCAGACCACCTAAAAGTCATTTCCGCAACAAAACGTTAATTACCTTCGCACTAAAAATAGGTTTAATTTGTTGGTAATTGTTGTACAGAGTGTGTGATCAAATTTTATAGTTTTTATAATATTTACTTTTGTAAATATATTTTTATACACCTTTTGTACAATATCAATTTGTATGTATGATTGTAATATATATTATTTTACCAATAAAAAAAATGTCTCTAATTTTCTTAAGAAGAAAAAAAAGAACATTGCGTAATATCTATGCTAGCTCATTTGCATTAACATTTATTGTTATTAACACGATTCTTGTCATACTGCAAAATACCAGTTTTACATAGCATAACTTATATACTTGCAGAATGTTTTTTAATATAACAAAATTTGTGCTGTTTAATAAAAATTTAGTAAGAATTACGTAGTTTATTTTGTTTATGCGTTAATAATTTTGTCGTTTCCCATAATTTTGCTAAAGGCCTGTATGTTGTTATGATTAAATGTTTTTAATTGAAATCTTGCTATCCTAATTATGACGTATTTTTAAACATAACGCTCAAATATCTTTCTATGTAACAACGCTTGTTTATCAATTCTAATGTGATATTAACTTTCCAGGCACTGTGCGAGGACAAACCAGACAACTTGGACAACTTGGAAAGTGATGCACAGGACCGTGAAGACCCAGGCTTAGACCCTAATGGCCCACCTGATTCCGAGGCTAAGGGAACCTTTAACATCCATGCAAGACATCCTCCCGTACTTGGCACTGCTAAACACCGGGGAGGTCCTCCACAAGATCCCGCCAAAGACAAATCTCACATTGAGGTACCTGACTTTGGAGGCCATGGAGGAGATTTTCCAGGAGGTATTGGTCCCTTTGGTTCTAATGGTCTGGTAGGTCCAGATCTCTGGGGATCCAATAACAACATGCAAGATATGCCCAAGATTGTTTCTTTAGATGTGAAGTGTGAGAAAAACTTCATGAAGGTTTTCCTTGCCTTTGATAAGCCATTCTATGGTATTGTCTTCTCCAAGGGACATTACAACAACGCCAACTGTGTCCACTTGCCTGCTGGTCTTGGACGTACTTCTGTTAACTTTGAGGTTGGTATTCACGCCTGTGGTACTGCTGGAAACACTGAGAACGGATTGTATGGCTATGGAGCTGACTCAGGAAGTGGAACCTTCTTTGAAAACACCATTGTAGTTCAGTATGATCCTCAAGTACAGGAAGTCTGGGATCAAGCCAGAAAATTACGTTGTACTTGGCATGAGCAGTATGAGAAGTCAGTGACCTTCAGACCTTTTGCCGTGGATATGTTAGACGTTGTTAGAGCCGACTTTGCTGGAGATAACGTTGGATGCTGGATGCAGATCCAAGTTGGCAAGGGACCTTGGGCTTCAGAGGTTTCTGGTCTGGTAAAGATTGGACAAACTATGACTATGGTTCTTGCTATCAAAGAGGATGATACTAAGTTTGATATGTTAGTGCGTAACTGTATGGCACATGATGGCAAACGTGCACCAATTCAACTAGTAGACCAACGTGGTTGTGTAACCCGCTCAAAGCTTATGTCCAAATTCACAAAGATCAAGAACTTTGGTGCTAGTGCTTCTGTCTTGTCTTACGCTCACTTCCAAGCATTCAAGTTCCCTGACTCCATGGAAGTCCACTTCCAATGTACCATCCAGATCTGCAGATATCAATGCCCTGAGCAATGTTCTAACGGTGGAGAACAACACAACTTTGACTCTGAATTGTACGGACCTCCCCCACTACTTGGAGGAAACATTGACCCTTACTTGGCTGCTGGAAGACCTAGAGATGAGCGTAGAATCAGGAGATCGGTTGATGAGGAAGAAGTTGGTGTAGCAAAGGTCATCCGAGTTGTATCCACTGGTGATCTGACATTCTCATTTGATGAAGACAACTCAACCACCAAGACAATGGTATTCCCCATCCAGAACCTTGAAAACGAACATAAGAATGGATATATATGTATGACCACTATCGGCTTTGCCGCAACCCTGATCGTTCTTTTAGCCATTCTCGTCATTTCCTGTCTTCTCTCCGCATTCTTATACTTCAAATTGAGACCTTTAAGAAAGTTAAGCACTGGAAATATGGAACTAACCTCTTCTAAAATGCCACAAAGAAATTGTTTCTTCATCAAATGATAAAGCAAATATAATAATTGGAATTCTAATACAATTTTTCACTGAAAAATATATTTAAAAAAATAAACAAATACTATAAGGCTTTTTATGTAAGCCGATTCTATAGACACTTAACAAAGAATTAAATTTAAATAAAAGTTTCTTTTCTTTGTTTAATGTCTCTAGCAAACACTAAGTCGTCATATAAAAACAAAACAAAACATGGTGCTCATTTAAGAAAAAATTATTTTGTATAGCAAGCGTATAGTATACGAGCCTACCACTCATGAATAAAGGCCATATCTCTTTTCTTACAAAATATTTTCTAAATAAAATAATTTTTTCTTTCTTTTTATACTTAAAGTCGATTTTCTGTAATTATGCTCAAAAAAACACTCTTAATTTATTTAATTTATTTATTAACTTGTATATTATTTATAAACAAACTTATTGTTAAAAAAATTGGGATTATTTAATTTATTTTTGGGTAAATTAAAATGTTTAAATTATTGTTTTTAAAATTGCTCTAACCTAAAGTATAGTTTACACAGTGCAATATTTTTACATTGACGTATACATGCAAATAATAAATTACGTAATTATGCTATATGCTATTAAAGAATAAATGATAATAAAAATATAAACATAATATTCATGCTACTTAACATATTTAAGCAAAATAGCATAAATTATGTTATACTGCATCAATATTATCACAAAATATTATAGCATTATATTTACGTATTCATTTATGTTTTTGTGCCTGTTATAAGCATTGTAATATAATGCGCATGCGTATTTTACCTTGCCTATAATTTAACATAAATATACGTCGATGTAATAGTTTTACAGTGTACGCTACACTGAGAAAACAAATGCAAGAGGAAAACAATAATTTTGGCATGAACGATCAAATACACACAACCACTAACTTAATTTATTTCATTTAATCAAAATTCATTAACAATTTCAACTCAATTTTAGCAACAAAATAAATTGTGTGTAATTTGACGTGGTGAACTGTGGTGGAATAATTAATTAATTTGTTAAATTAAAAAAAAAAGTGAAAATAAAATACATAAATAATAATTTTCTATAATATTGTATGTTGTTTAAATTACAATGGAGGTTATGAGTGATGAAATTATTTCTTAAAAAAGGAGAAAAAACTTAAAACACGTAAAACTGTTTCTATATTACTCTTTATTTAATTATAACTATTTTCTCTTACGTAGTTTTTTAAATAAACACTTAAATCATGGCTTTACTATTTAAAATAAATGAAATAAAAGGACACTAAAACATGCCCTTGCGCCACACCAATAACCTCCATTGCATACAGGTAAAGTTACATATCACAACCAAATTAACCCTAACATTTTATAATCAAGAAATAAAATATATTTAGTTCATGATTTAACACCAATGCAATTTCAATAAAAAGTGGCGCCACTTGCCTGAAATTAAATGCTCAATATAAAAGACGATTCTTAATCCCGTATGTAATTTTGTGTGTTGCGAAGTTCATATTATATAGATACAACGCAAGCAATCCAAAGTATTACAATAAAGGTCTAATCACACGATGCAATAAAATATGAGTTGTATTAGTATGTTTCTCAATGATGCAAATTTAGTAATTAATTCATTTATTTATGCATTTATTTTATTTAATTGAAATAATTGCTAAAATTTTGCAGCATTATAAAACATTATAATACAAGTCAATCTAATCTTTATTAAATATATTATAAAAATACATGTAATCTATAGCACATTAAATATTGCATCGTGTGAAAAGGCTTTAATTTATTTATATTTTTTAACTCCAATAATTTTTAATCATGTACCAAAACTAGGAAATATAATAATTGTGAATAAAAAATTAATTTTGCAAATTAAATTATAAAATTAACAATACTGGCTGGTTAATTAGCTGTCATATTTAATTTATATTTTGTATGTTTTAATATTTATTGCAAAATTAAAATTTTATTTTTATAAATATATGTTTTCTAGTTTATTTAAATCTGCAACATATTATGTATATGTGATTAATAGCAATCAATATTTATTTATTTATAAAAAGTCATTTATTTATTTCTATTTATTTATTTATTTTGTTCACAAACCTGCACTCTTTGTAAATACCGTCTATATGTTTCAATAAATATGTTTATTACATTATGTCTATTGGATTGGGTTTTATTGATTTACCTACCTACCTGAATAGCTTATCTATTTATTTATTTTTACTACTTATGTCTATTTATTTACTTGTTGAATACGTTATTTATTAACTTACTATTTATTTATTTACTACACTCAAAAAAATGGTGCATTACTTCAGTTACGAATCCTTACTTGTTTGAGATAAACACGTTTGAGTCATTATGAGCAGCTAAAATAATGTATTTTACCAAATTTTTAACAATAGCTATTTTCACTTAAAATAGCTTAAAATAACTGAAAACAACTTAAAATAGCTATTGTTAATATTTTGCTAAAATACATTATTTTATCTGCTCATAATAAAACAAAAGTGTTTATCTCAAATAAGTTAGAATTCGTAACTATGAAGAAATGCATATTTTTTTTTGGTGTAGTTAAATATTTATTTATTTACGTATTTATTGACTCATTTACAACCATACTTATTATTGTTCATATTTATTTACAACTTTCCGCGTTACATTGGACGATATTTATTCACTCTCTTAGTCCCTCTCGAAGGCCCGCCTTACTGAATGGTTCTCTGGATGTATATACATACGAGAATGCGGAAGGTCACTTGCCGAGAGGGAAATAGCGGAGATGAGGCGGCAAGCAAGCAAGCAAGCAAGCAGGCAAGCAAGCAGGTTAGTTTGATATTCGAGCCCCGGGGTCGTAAGTAACAGCAAATTCAGCCGAATGACCTAGTCTATGAGAGCTGTGCATCATTCACCGCTATACTTCTCCAATCATCTTTACACATGTGTGTGTGTGTGTGTATGTGTGCGTGTGTGTGTGTGTGTGTGCGTCGCAAAGTGCGTACCTGTAGTATCATTAATATAACATCTTTATTGTCTATCTGCTCGCCATGTTTGTGGGGATCATAGCATTAGTCAGCATAGCAGAAACCACTTCAATATATAAATATCGTAAAATATACTCTTTCTTTTTTTTTTGTTTACAAACAATATAGTAAATTACTTACATTGCAATTTTTTATTGTTGTAAATTAAAAACTAAGTGTTTAAATTCATAGTTACAAAATAAAGGGTTTTATATTTGTCTATTTTTCATTTTTTTTTTTCACAACAAAGTGCATTACCAAATTCATCCTATTTAGATATTAACTAATTTCTTTGTGTGTGTGTGTGTGTGTGTGTGTGTGTGTTGCAAAAATTAAGCACTAAGCATATTTATGGTTATTTGTTTTTAGATAACTTTTTTTAAATCTAACTAAGTTCCAACGAATAAAAAATAAAATGTTTTTGGAAATCTACAATTATTATTTCTTTGTTTGCGATTTGGCTATATATAAACATTTAAATGTTAAATAGTTGCAATTATTGTATTTTTCTAAATTATATATTTAACAAAAAAAATTCACTCAAATTACAAATGTTTTTAGAAAATAAAAACACTGTCTCTTTTAAAATTACATCTGTAAATTTTCTATAGTATAATTAAATTTCTAGAAGTTCAGGAAAACAAAAGCTTCTCAGCTCAGAAAACTGAACACAGCAGTACATGAAAATACTTTATGAGCAAAAATTAATTACAACAATGGGAGATGAATTGCTAACCCTTTTTGACATTTGTACATTTCTGTTATTTCAACGCAAAGGAGTCCAGAGAATATTATATTTTCTTACGCAACCCGCGCTACACAGCGGACTAAAAAGTTGCATACCTTTCAGGATAGAAAACACGACTAAACAAGTTTATAAACTACACGGAAAGAAGAAATTACGTAATTTATGCTACATTTATGTCAGCATACATATTGCTAAAATGAAACATCATAAATAATTATGCTGTACAACATAATATTTATGCTATGTAACATAGTTATTATGCAGTATAGCATAGATTATGCTGTATTGAATAAATTGTGCTGAAAATTAGCTAGCATAATTATTACGTAGTTATTTTTGTCCGTGTAATTAAATATTATGTTGTTTAATAGTTATTTTAAACCTTATATTCAAATTAGTAAAATTAATTTTTAAATCTCAATTGTAGTACAATTTTAATTTTTTAATATTGATTATTATAATTAATGCAGTGAAATGTAATATATTATTTAAAAAACATGTTTGCTACAATTTGTTACGTAATTGATTCTAATATTTATGTTATGTGATTATGTAGCTTAAGTGTTGCTAAATTAGGACAAAAAATCATATAACGTAAATATTATGCAAATTTAATCGACAAAAATACTAATTCCAAAAATAACTACTTAAGAATTATGCTAGCTCATTTTAAGCACAATTTGTTCAATGTACAGCATAATTTATGCTATACTGAATAACAATTATGTTATATAGCATAACTATTATGTTATACAGCATGATTACTTATGTTGTTTTAATTTAGTGTAATTTATGCCATATAATAACATAAATACAGCATAAATTACATTATTTATTATTTCCATGTAACAAAGCTATTATGCAGTATTATAGCATAAATATGTATTATCCTGTATAGAACAAATTGTGCTGAAAATGAGCTATGGTATATAATTACTACGTAAATATTTTTGCCCGTGTACAGCATAGTTTTTCACTTGTGCAACATAATATTCCGTTGATGGATGTAAAACACGTAAAACGTTTATATATCCATGCGTAAAACATAAATTTAAGAAAATTTCATTTACATAGATGTAACTCTTCAGTACAAACCAATAAATTGGTTGAAAAAGTTTAAACAGTAACTCGTTAGTATAAACGTAATTTCTTCAGTGGTATAAATAGTTAGCTCTTTAGACATTAAAAAACTTTGTATATATCTAACAAATTTATTATAAAAAAAGTCTCAATAGTAACTTTTTTCCGTGCAGAAAAAGTTTGTTGCACCTGGAAATATTCTTCACCTGGGTATCTACTTCACCTGGTTACTGAAATAAGCAAATATTCGTAAAAACAAAAAAAAGCCCATACAATATTATATAATATAATATAATATTATATATATATATATATATATATATATATATATATATATATATATATATATATATATATATATATATATATATATATATATATATATAATAGGTATAATATATTTATACTAAATATATAAAAATCACAATCAATAGTACAGATATTAGAAGATCTAATAAGATCACATGTTATATATAACAATGCGTAGTTCTACGTACCGCAATATAACACGCAATCTGATTGGCTCCCCTAATTTACACACTTTTAATTGGTCGTAGTCATCTCACAACGCCGCCTGCGAACATAGGCAACCCTTGCAGCCTCTTTGTTACGCAGGAAGCTTAAGGTTGAGGGAACGTGATTCTCTACTTCCAGTTTCTACTACAGTATGCATTGGCTGTGCCGTGGCTGTTCTTACAAGAAGTCATTCATTAGTAGATTGGTTGATTGGCTGATTAGTATATTTATCCATCGATCAATTAATTGATTGATCAGTTGATTTGTTCTTTGCTTGATATAAATAATGTTGATTGATTGATCCAATTATTGATTAATTGTTGATATAGAGTTATAATATTTGATTGATTTGAGGTTAATTTTTGATTTATTGATTTAGATATAAAATATTTAATTAATTGAATCAATCATAGTGGATTGTTGATTGATTAAGTTAATAATGGGATATTGTTGATTGATTGATTTAATTATTGATTGATTAATAATTTAATATTTATTGGGTAAATTTAGTAATGGTTGATTATGATTATGGTTGATTTATTTATTTATAGTAGATCAATTGATTGATTGATTTCCTTACTTCCTCAAGTCACACACCTATACTACAGCCTAATGTATAGATAGACAGACCGACAGAGAGATATTTAGGAATGCCGGGGTCACGCACGTGGTCTGCCCTCTGGCGCATCTCTCTCTCTAAAACATAGAACAACTGAGCCAATATTTCTGCGAACAACACAAAATATTTTAATTACGCCTCAATTATTGAACACTTTAGAATAACAATTATAAACTACTGCAGGCGAAAGAAGAAATTTCATTTATTTATTCATTTTATGATATACATTAACGTCAAACATTCTTAAATCTGACATCAATCGTATAATAAATTTAGTCAAATATAACAATATTTATCAATAATTTATGTAACTGTAGCCAATGGAGGTTATCGGTTTCTTAAAAAAATTCTTAAACATTTTCTAAAGCTTAAAACACGTAAAATTATGTTTAGCATTTCTCTAAATTTCTCTGCAATTGATGGAGTAGTTTTCTCAAAAATTGCAAAAAAATGTGTTATTCCCCATAAGCGTAATGTTAAATTAGAAGACCCTTCCTTTCCCAGCATCTCCCCGCGCGCTAAACCAATAGGCTCCATTTAAGGGAGTAGGTTACCGACCTTATATCTTAAAAACTAGAAGTGTTTTGGGCCTAAATTTAGTGACATTTTGTAGCTGAGGGTCACACCTAGCCGTGATAAAAATTTTATGATGTTTGACCGTCCCGAATTTTTTTTTTTTTTTTTTTTTTTTTTTGAAATTTATTTTATGGGCTTAAAATTTCAAAAAATCATATAAAATTAATTTGCACGATGAACCCACAAAATTTTTATACATTTGAAATTGTCTTCACCATTGTGCAAAATTTCAGATTTTTTTGACGAGAAAAGTTTGAGTCTAATGGCCGACGTCGGTCCCCTACTCCCTTAAAAGAAAAGCAAAAAAAAAAATTATAAAAAATCAAGAAATAATTGTCATCGTGTATAATTAACTTATTGCAATGTGCAACTTTAAGGTAAACCTTTGTTAACTTATTTACTCCTTCTTTTTACAACAATCAAAATAGCTATGCTAGGGTCTGGATATAAAAATGAGTGGTTTTTTAAGACTATATTTTTAAGAGTGTATAACCCCCTTAAGCTGCAACACTAACTAACAAGTTAAACCCTAGTTAACACTCTAAAAATTGGTGCATTACTTAAGTTACGAATACTATAACTATACATTAAAAATAATCCCTTTTAGTAGCTAAAATAATGCAAATTAACAAGTTATTAAAAATAGCTAATTTTTGTTACACACAAAATCAATAACTTAATTCATGCTACATTGAACACTTGCTTTATTGTAGAGCATTAATGTTGTTTTGTAATAACATTATAAGTAATTATGTTGAACATCTGAACCATTTTGCTATGTTTTTTAACTACTTCATAATTTAGCATAAATTATGTAGTAGTTATTTATGCATAAATATTGTTGCATAGAGCTAGCATAATTATTGATATTTATTTTTGTCTGCATGTATAACAACATAATTTACGATTTATTGTTAATGATTATACTGTACAAAACATAATAGTTAAGATGTTCAGCATAAGGTCTTTAAGTGTACTACAATATAGGGTGATTTCATTCATGTTAAAGTCAACGCCATAAGTGAGTACTAAATAACATTGACCAGTATAGGAAAATAACTCATTTTGCAAGTTTAAAAATACTTTGCAATTTTTTTGAGAGCATTGATGCTGCTAGCAGGTTGAATTATTACCTCAAGTATGCAAGAAAAATAATAATGACCAAAAAAAATAGCTAATTTACCAAAGAAAATAGCCAAAAACTACATTTGTCCTATGCTGAGCAATGTTATTCATTGCTCAAGAAGAGCATCGAAAAGCATTCAGAATGACGTCATGCGTACACATAGCAATTATTTTATTTTTATATTTTTTCAATCTATTTATAAATTAGCTTTATATGATATTTTCCAATTGTATAAATACTTACTCTACATACATGCTGTTGTTTTTAAATAGTATCTCACGGTTGCCTTATTGCATACGTACTTTACGTATTTTACTGATATTTATTTAATAGTTATGCAAACTCATTTTGAGCATAACTACAACCAAATCTGTTTGTTTATTGTTTTCTTTTAATATTTTTATTGACCCAGGCAGCAACATTACACATGTTACAATCTATTCGCTAATTCGCTGATATAGCTTATATTGAATTTTGAGTGAGTAAGGAAAACCGACACATCGTTTTATACGAAGCTTTCCGGAAATGTTTATGTTTGTGTGAGTTAATTTTAACACAGCTATGTATAATTTTTTAAGACTAGTAAATTAATTTTTTTAATATGTACATTTTAGTGATGCAATTTTAATTTGTTAAAATTCAATATAAACTATCAGCGAGTGTAAAGCCCAGGGTCTTCAAGTAGAAGGTAAAACCAAAGTTTCTTCATTCATCATGTCACCTCGCTCGAAATTCAATTTTTACAATATATATATATATATATATATATATATATATATTATATATATCAACGGCTACGCGGCTAATGTGATCATCAGAACATCTCGCGCGCACACACAATCTGACTATCAGACTTTCTCACGTTTTTGATGTGAAAAATGAAGTTAAATAAGTTGTAATGAAAAAATAAAAATTTTAACGTCTTTTAAATTTTTAAATTTATGTCAATTGAAAACAAATATTATTCGTTACAATAATAATAAATAATTAATATTTCTTGAAAATTGAAGACCTAATTTTTTATACGGATTATATTATAAATGATTACGATATTTTATAAATCAATTACATATTATCTTCTATAATTTTTTTTACCCATTTTTTTTAATTAAATTTGTTTTTTCCTAAAAAAAAATTATTTTAATAAAATAAAAAATTACAATTTAAATTTTTCAGAGACTATAAAGATTTAATATATTGCCAAAATTAATTCTAAATTAACTACTTAAATTATTATGCTCTCTAATTATTGATAAATATAAATATTAAATAATTTATGGAAAATAGTTTTATACCTATATCCACTACAATTTTTATAAAATGGGACAAAAGGATTTTGCCAAATATGCCGCGCGAGTGAAATCGCTAGAAAATAATTGTCACAACAACAGTTAGGTGTGTCTACTGCTGCATTTGTCCGCCTTCCTATATCATTGGTATAATATGTGAGCACCAAAATTTGCTTGCCTGCTTGACTTGACCAACCGTCTGGTGCATGCTAGCGCACACCTTTGCTCTCTCTCTCTCTCTCTCTCTCTCTCTCTCTCTCTCTCTCTCTCTCTCTCTCTCTCTCTCTCTCTCTCTCTCTCTCTCTCTCTCTCTCTCTCTCTCTCTCTCTCTCTCTCTCTCTGCTGTCATTGAATGATATTTTTCTCAAGACACGATAGTAGCTGGGTGATAGTTTGTTATCTAGTTTGGTTTTGCATGATACTCACACAGGAAGTGAGAAGTGAGACAGTAGCAGAGAGAGAGAGAGAGAGAGAGAGAGAGAGAGAGAGAGAGAGAGAGAGAGAGAGAGAGAGAGAGAGGTGCACCAGACGGCTGGTCAAGCAAGCAAGCATAAATATTTTGGTGCTCACACATACGAGTGATGTAAGAAGGCGGAGAAATGCAGCAGCCAGCAGTATATAGACACACCTTACTGTTGTTTTATTTATTTTTTAGCGATTTTATTCGCGCGGCATATTCGGCAAAATACTTTTGAACCCATTTTATAAAAATTGTAGTGTACAACGACATTATTAGTTAATAACGTAGTATTTTTACGTAAACAAGATAAAAAAACTCCAACTTCTCTTTCAATCAAACAAGGCACAGTCAAAAATATAAATATAAGAGGTAATAGTACAAAGTCTAATATCTCTATTTTATAAGCAAAATAAGAGTTTCATTCAGTTGAGGTCTGTTCGTCAGTCAGTGCAGTTCTAGTAAAGCATTTTTTTTTTTTAGCTTTAAAGTTATTTTTATACCAGTTTAATATTAAATTAAATTCTGTGACATATGAATGTTAATTAATGATATAATAATAAAGAATAAAATGAAAAATACATATTACAAAAATAATTGTGTTACTTTATGTAACTTGTAAACTAAGTGTTATGTAATATTATTAATGACTGCTACTATTTACACAAGTTATCAAACAACATTATTCATGGCCTTCATGGGGTAAGTCATCATAAAACTTTCTGATAGTCACTTTGTGTAAAACGACATAGTCAGATTGTGCGAACGGCGAGAAAGTCTGATAGTCAGATTGTGCGAATCGCGAGAAAGTCTGATAGTCAGATTGTGTGGCGCGGCGAGGAAGTCTGATAGTCAGATTGTGTGTACGCGCGAGATGTTCTGATGATCACATTAGCCGCGTAGCCGTCGAATATATATATATATATAAACGTATGCCACAACAACGTCTTTCCCGCCAAAAGCTGCATCCGGGGTGCTAAGCCAATCAGAGAGTGTGTTATAAACCTACCAGCCAATCCCACTTGACTTTACATATAGTTAATTACTACACTACATCCACTCGAAGTGGTATAGGGAGAAATGTTATATAATTATAATATTATATTAATATATAATTGTACAATATTTTAATTATTTACGCTGTTCCATTTCATTCATCACTAATGATATAATGACATAAATATAGCATAAATAACGTAATTTATTCTTTCTATGTAGTATGATTTCATACTAGGGTGTGTACGCATGACGTCATTCTGAGTGCTCTTCGATGCTCTTCTTGAGCAATGAATAACATTGTTCAGCATAGGACAAACGTAGTTTTTGGCTATTTTCTTTAGAAAATTAGGTATTTTTTGGTCATGATTATTTTTCTTGCATACTTGAGGTACTAATTCAACCTGTTAACAGCATCAATTCTCTCAAAAAAATTGCGAAGTATTTTTAAACTGGCAAAATGTGCCATTTTCCTATACTGGCCAATGTTATTTAGTACTCACTTATGACGTCGACTTTAACATGAATGAAACCACCCTATAGGATAAACAAATAAAAGTAGACAGGTAAATTGTTACCAATAAATATATTTTGTTCCAGTTTTGAGCAATTGCACAGCTTATACATCAACATCAACTCGACTTGGTTTGTCTTACATCAAAATACAATACACCACTTCCATCGATCAAAGTTACACAATATTTTGGTTTCAAACACATTTTTTTTTCTCATAACAATATTTCAGCATCTAAGTTTGTAACTATGAAAATTTTGTAATACAAGTTGTGTATTGTGTATAAATATAATGAAATCTCATAAGTAAAATATCAATATGGTTTTATTTTCTAATTTAATAGACCAGTTGTAAAACTCATATTAAAAATATTATGTCAAAATATTTAAAGTTTCATCCAGAATATAACGGGTTAAAAAAAAAATTGAAAAAATTTGCTTTTTGTTTTGTTTTTTATTATTATTATTTTTTACTAATATTAAACTCGTTAAAGGGATACTTGACTAAAAAACTACTTTCCTTTAATGTTAAAAGTCACAAGATGGTACTATTATACATATAAATATTATGTTTCTATATGCACTTCAATACTCTCACAAATTGGGGAGAAAACGTGCAAAGTAGGCAACCTGCGCTACAATTTCTACTGTCAATTATTTCATGACTTCATTAATTCCTAAAGTTGCCTACTTTACAGTTTTTTTTTAACCCCAGTTTGTGAGGCTACAGAAGGGTTTAGTGACGTAATACAAAGGTTCCAAATTATGAATTTTCCTTTTTCCTTTTCCTTTTCCCTTTTTTTTTTTTTTTTTTTTTGACAGTATTCCTTTAAATTCCTTATTCCTTAAAGGAAAATGTGATGATTTCTAACAATGGAGTTTTACAAGAAGTCTATATATTTTTTTGTCATCGAGCTGATGTTTACTTTCATAATTAAAAAATAAATAAATAAATATTTGACAAAGTGATAAAAAGTTGAGCATGTTAATAAATGGATATTCCAACACAATAATAATAATTATTATAATATAATTAAAATATATAATTAAAAAATTTGATTAATTATTTAGCACATTAATTAATGCTAATTTAGAGACAGGAGAAAAATGTACATACATATTATATTATATTATAAAGTTTTAAAATTAAAATCCCACGCATTTCAATTTGGGTGCGTCCCAACCATATTCAGTGTTCAAATACCCAAAACCAAAGAATTTTTTTATTTTTTATTATTTTATTTTTATTTATTTACAAAAACCTCTTTAAAATTTTGTATTTTGAATTCAATTTCATATATATATATATTTTTTTAATGCAGAAAAAATTTTAAATAGGAAAATCAGAAAGCGCAATTTTATTCAGTAAAACTTTGCAAGCGTATTAATAATTTTTTTTAAAGCGACTTTAAAGTATAAAAATAAATTAAATAAATTACCCTAATTTGCAATTTCTGTTTCTTATCGTATTTAAATTGATAAGAGTGCTTATTAAGTTTTAACTTATATTTTTTATAGAATGACGCATAGATAAATTTCATGATTATAAAAAAAAAATAAAGATATATTAATGTATGAAATTTTAACATCTATCTGTTTAAAAGTTGGTATAAAACATGATAGAAAAAAATAAATAATAATAGTGCTAGTAAATGTAAAATTTTAAAACATTAATGTTTCATAAAATTAAACTCTCAATTTTTTTCTTTGAAATTTTAAAATATGTCCAAAAAGCTATTACCTGATAGTAAAAATCTGTTGGTAAAAAACAAACAAACAATTTTTATGAAATTAAATTCAAAATCACAAATTTCTCAGTAATTAAGTATTTTGTGCCGTTTTAATTTTTGAAAAAATTTCTTTATTAAAGAATGCAAAAAAATTCAAATATGAATTATTGCGTGCTGTAAAAAAGGGCTAAGTTTTTTCGGCAAGATATAGAGAGAAAGAGAGGTTAAAATTTATTCTACAATATATTTACCCCTGAACACATGAGAAAATCAATAGAATCAATGATAAAATAAATATACTATGTATAAAAATTAACAATAAAAAAGAGACAGTCACTTGGGATGTTATATATGAGTGCAAAATATTGACACGTTTACCTTTACAATTTTATGTTTTGTTGCAATAGGAGTTACCAGTGAAGCGTTAAAGGGAGGGGGAAAGATTTTTTTTTTTTTTTTTTTGGCATTATTCTGAAAGATTAAGTCATCCTAAATCGATTGATGTGTGAATTTCTGATTTTTGTAGTATATTAAGTATTTTTAATTAATTTTTTTAAAAAAGGAGTTACCTGATTTTTCTGTAATTCTTGCTAAAAATACAAAAATTGGAATAATAAAATTTGGTTGAGCGATAAATTTCAATTTCTCCTATTATGCCACAGAGATGGTGACTAAATAAGGGACTTAGGGGGGGGGGGGGGTAGTGATAAAATAAACAAACTGAAAGGCCATGCAACAGACGTCTTCGTCTTACTGTATTCATTTAACATGCTTTCTTATGGGGCAATTCAGCAGCTATAACTTAAGTTAGAAATTTGTCTTGGTGTTGGAAAATTTTTACTGTAGCTTACTGAACCTTAAAGCTTTTGTTTTCCTGAAGTTTTAAGTCAATTCAGGTACAGTATTTTTATAAAAAAAAATTTATATTGACATATGGAAATTACATGGATTTTTACGTCCAATGAAATCTCCATCTGATTGCATCGTATAACAATAAGCCAATAGAAATAATTATTTTAATAAAAATACTGTACAAATAATTTTTATATCATATCGACTTCAAATTTAGGAAAACAAACGTATTTTGACTCAGTAAGCTACATAAAAAATTTCAACATCAATAAAATATCTAACCCAAGTTATAGCTACTTCTTTGCCCCATAAGAAAGCATGTTAAATGTACGATAAAGTCATCTGCTAGCACTTTGAATTTTAATATTAATGCATGGCTTCTCAGTTTTTTTTATTTTCTCACCAAACTTTGCAAGTCATGTATTAGAGAGCTTATACAATAAAACGTAAAATAAAAATAAACGTTGATCAATATTTTTACTAAAAAAAAAATAATTAATTAATATTTGGTTATACGTTACATATAGTAAAAAAAAAAATCTTACATATATTTTGAAATTTATAAAGTTAGCGCCAAAATGTTGTATGAGAAAACAAAACAAAAACAAATCTTCTTCAGTTTGGATGACGTCACTATATTTCACTGAAGTCCTGTATTTTTGATATCACTACACTGTGTGATAAAAAAATTGTCTTTTTCTATATTAAAATACATAATAACAATAACACGCACCATATTGTCAGCCTCTACCATTTTAAACACATAATTTTCTTTTTTTAAACACTTACTGTCTTTTGAAAATTTTGCGTATAGGTCACTGTTTTGTGTCCAAATATTTTTTTTTTAAACGAACTTTTCATATTATGTAAAATGAAATGAATCTTTGAAAATTTGAACCAAATTATTTATTATTATATTCATTTTTAATATTACGTATAATTTAAAATTACGTTTTAGATTTGCATTGTGAAAGCCTAAAAGCTTTGTATAAAAAGTCCTGAAAGACCAACTTTTTCTCTTATTTCCACTTTTTTTTATTGATTTAAGCCCAGTTTCAAAAAATTAACCCAAGTTTCAAGTCAAAGCCATCTAAAATAATAATAATAATGTTTATATTTTTCAAAGATTTATTTCTGCACAAATATTTTGTTAAGCACGTTGATTCACTGACAGTTCATAATTGACGTGTACAATTGACGTGTCACTTGCCGTGTACAATTAACATGTGAT
Source organism: Ecdyonurus torrentis (assembly GCA_949318235.1). Classification (NCBI taxonomy): domain Eukaryota; kingdom Metazoa; phylum Arthropoda; class Insecta; order Ephemeroptera; family Heptageniidae; genus Ecdyonurus; species Ecdyonurus torrentis. The sequence goes on along the minus strand of OX439136.1, from coordinate 23,096,757 downwards.
ATGTTGGATTGACGTGTCCACTTGATTGTGACGTCTATATTTGTCATGTTCTATTGACGTTTACAATTGAAGAGTAACGTGTAAAATTGACATCTACAATTGACGTATCACATGACGTGCAAATTGACATGTAACGTGTGTAATTGACGAGTGATATGTCACTTGACGTTTAAAATTGACGTGTGACGTGTCACTTGACGTGTACAATTGACGTGTACAATTGACGTGTACAATTGACGTGCTCACTGCTCCGGCTTAAAGTGTACCACCGAGTCATGCTGCACTGCAGTGACCGCACTCAATGACAGAAGACTGCGCAGTGCTAACCACGCAGACAAACGTTGCGACTCTTGTTGACGCTGGTACCGATGAAACAAAGTACCGGCAAACAGCGCAGCAGCCACTGTCATGGCACCAAGGACCACAAATATGGCGCCGAAACTTTGTACTGGCATACATATACCATACACCACGTCACCCTCTCCTTCACGACGTCCCTGTTAATTAAAACATCGTGTTAATTAATTTTTTAGTCACCAATATAGCGTTGAATATTCGTATATCAATTTTATACAAGAATACAGTACTGAGGTTAGAGCCTGAAATATCGGCAACTTTTGCAGTTTTAGTGTTGTGCGGGTGGCCGGCGACAAAGGAAAATATTGCAACTTTGCAAAGCTTAAAAAATTATACTTACAACACCAACTATCAATTTGTCGGCGTAATTCTCTATGTTTCAACATTGAACAAATGACATGCAAAATTTTAAAAAGTTGATATCGGTGGTATAAACCCAACAAAACGTGTAATTTAACACAAGTCAATGTGATGGGTTAGACTATAGTATGGTATAATAGTGACATATGGTTAGACTAAATGATTTCTCACCTGGAAGACCTGCACGGCCTCAGGCCTGGTGTCCACTGAGAAAGCCAGGTCAGTCTCACTGATGACCTCATATAAACCTGATACTCCCACGTCCTCGGCGCTTGAGCCTGCCTTGGCTGTGTGTCTGCGCACTCGGCGTCCTGGCGTCGGCGCACCTGTCTGGTTAACTACTGCAACATACGGAGAGATCAATCAATCAATCAGGCAAACAATCGAACGATCAATGAATTAAACAACCAATCGATGAATCAATCAATAATCACAAATAAAATAATTATTCAAATTATCGATCAACTATAGTGAATAGATCAATAGGATCAATAGACTAATTATAATAAATTAATGAAATCAATCAGTTAATAAACGGTTGATTAATCAATCCATCAATGAATCATCAATCAATAAATCGACGATTCAGTCAGTCAATTAATGAATCAATCAATAAATCGACGATGCAGCCAATCTAATTCATGAATCAATTGATCAAACAATCAATCGATGATTAAATCAATCAATTAATGAATCAAGTGATCAGCTGATAAATTAATAAATCAATGGGTGATTTAATCAATATATATATATATATATATATATATATATATATATATATATATATATATATGATTCAATCAATCCAATGGTTGGATCAAAGCACGTGATGTTACTTACCATCAGCAGGCTGTGAGGTTGTAGTTTCTTGAGGCTGAGTGGTGGCTGGAGGTGGCAGGTTGCGAGGACCATGTGGGAACCTCTGTTGTCCATCTCTGTGCTTGGGGCGGGGAGGAGCCTGCACCACAAACATCTCTAACTTAAGTAACTGTCAATGTTAATTGATATAGTACATTATATATGCATTACAGTTTGATGTATAAACATGAGAGTAAAATACACAAATAAATTTTTAAATTATACAAAATGCAACATTTAAGCATATATAACATAAATTATGCTATATTGTATTAGTGATTATAATACATAACATTTAGCATAATAGTTAAAAACGATTAACTCGGAGAAGCTATGTAGCTTTGTTTGGACTCGATTTTTTTATTTTTTTATTATTTTTTTTTCAGCATAAGTTTGTATTGCCTTTAATAGCATGTGTACCAAATTTCAACTCGATTTGTCCATCGGTTATGTGGGGAAAAATAACATGGTGAGCATAGGGCCGTCTTACATTTCTATTTTTATATTTCAATACAAACTTATTCTTGAAATTAAAAAAATAATAATAATAATAATAACGTTCTCATATTATTATAGTATAGAAATTGTTCAATGCAGCAGATATCACGTAATTTATTTCACGTGTGTAGCAGTTAGTTTTGTTAGTGTATGTTAGATATATACTCACGCTGATTGGTCCAGGCAACTCTTGTGTGTCATTGTGCAGACGTTCAGGTAGAGGAATGTTCTCCACAAAGTCCTCGAGGTAGTCTACCCCCTCCACCTCCTCCATGCCCTCGCGAGCTGGGGTCACTTTACCATCCTCACGACGTTCAAGTATAGGGGCTCCCTGCAATATAGTCAATATCAATTAGTGTATAGTATAATATGGTCTAGATCTTATTGTTTCTTGTCAACGGCATACTTGCACGTTTATTTCTTTGTGATTTTAACGTTTGTGACGTCATAACCGTTAATTCTTCTTAAACTGGTAATAAAATTAATATATAATAGGCTATAAAAAAATGTAAAGTGCCTATCCTCTTCAGTACCGACTTTTAAAAAAATTAACTCACTCTCGTAAATTTTAACCACGTTTTTATGCGACTCTCAGAAAAGCAAAAATATATATCTTTTGTCAAAAACGTTTTCTTACTTTTGCCGACCCTCTATCCGCTCTAGAATGCTCAAAATAACTTTGAAAACACGTAAATTCAAGTGCGTTTTCTGGTCCAATTTGCACATTTTTATCTCAATTTCTTCTACTTTTCTCTTCGATTTTATTGATTTATTTTATATAAATTTATCTGACGTCCACTGTTTTGTATACCTGGACTTAAGAGGATATGATTTAGTTATATTTGACTCACTCTGTATTTGTTGTAGTTGTCCGGACGACCAGCTGCGATGCCAGGGTTGGCAAAGCAATGTTCTTGACATCCACGTCGACATATCTCCACCTGGGGACAGGAAACATAATAAGTAAGTAATTGATTAGTCAAGTTTAAATAACATTATATAGAATCAACAAGAAAATGCTAAGAAGTCGGTAGTCATATAGGATAAACCCAACAAGGTGTTATTTATTTGAGATGAGGTGAACCTCTGACTTGACGAGGAACACCTTATACACTGCCAGGACTGCATGGCCTCTTGCAGACATCAATACACTTAGCTTTCGACACTAAACATCTATACATATAGCAATGAGATGAGATGAACCTCTGACTTGACGTGGACCACTACTATAAATATCTCTCCTACAGTTTTTTTTTACCTGTGACACACTGACATACGGGAATCAACGTGTGGAGAACACGAGAACGCATTTACCAGTGATTTGCGTTAGGAAACTTGAAAGCTAAAAGACCCTGTATATATGTCCCCTTTTATATGGTACCTAATGGACCTCTGGGACCTAATGGGACCCTATATCACACATACCTTGCAGTCAATGTGTACACTGAGAGCATCAGGAAACTTGAAAGCGTGGAAGAAAGCGTATGTGATGACAGAAGCTCTCTCGTCCATGGATCTGTTCTTGAGGAAGCGGCTGATCATCTTTGGTCTGAGCACGCAGCCGTGTTCGTCACTCAATCTGATCACGTGATTGCCACCGTCGTCACTCGCGTTACATGACTTCACACGCATGTCAAATTCACCTGTCAATCATAAACATCGTGTTAGTCAAATCCAAAGTATATCACATTCAAAATTGAATCCTAAACGTAAAAATTTATTCAATTCCAGCATCAATTTCAAAATTAAAAGTCATAACTAAATAATACAAATGTAAATTCAAAATTTAAATTCAATTCATTTTGCAGATAGTATAATTAGTACTGTACAATTTAAATATGATGTTATGTATAATTATTAATGCATTAAGCTAAAGCATAATTACGTATTTTATTTTTGTACGGTCTTTTATAAGTTTTATACTAAAAAAAAATGTAGCAAAATAACATATATTTAAATAAATTTTGCGTCAAATGAAATATCCATCTGTATCGCCATAATAAGCCAATATAAATCAATTTTTTATGAAAGAGACTAGACGAGTATTTTTCCTAATCAATCTAAAAAAAAAAACAATGTATCGAATAAAGTTTTATGAATGACATATTATATTTTCTACTTTACATTGCCTCCAGTTAATGCAAAGAATATGTATGTGTGATACATTAAAATACATTAGATGCATATTATACACTTCTCCCAATACTAGTTCGAGCGGAAGGAACAACTGTTTTGTGGCCAACTATACGTGATTTTGGTCACATCCGCTTCCGTTTCGACTTACTGCGCATGCGTAGTACAAAGAAACGGAAGCGGATGTGACTGAAATTGCTTATATAGTCAGCCTCAAAACAGTTGCTCCTTTATCAGTCAATACAGTTTAATTAACAATGTAAAGAACAACTGTGATTGGCTAGTAGGTTTATAACACGCTCTGTGATTGGTTTAGCACCGCGGATATAGCTTTTGGCAATCTTGTTTTGGCCAGAGTGGCATATTATAGTGAAGAAAGTCAGTGCAAAAGCAAAGCCATGTATATAGTTACCTCTGTGGTCATTGATTGCGACAACCAGCGTGAGGGTGGAGCCCAGAGGAACGATGCCACTCACTGGGGGCGCCCAAGGACCCTTGCCGTGCTGAATCTCCATCCAACAGTCCACGTTATCTCCTGAAATATCAATCATACGTCACAATCTTGGACAACACTTTGTGGTTATCTTTAAAATTTAAATAAATTAATTGTTTAAGGAACTTTAGACGTAAAGGATTTTTTCTACTCTTTACATTTTTTTTATAATTTTTAGCATAGTTTTGTATATTTCCTTTAATTGCATGTTACCAAATTTCAAATTGATATGTCTATAGTTATGTTGGAAAACAATAACATGGGAAGTATAGGATGTCATATTCTCAACATGTTATTTTTTCCAATATAACTAGACGAATCAATTTGAAATTTGGTATACACACGCTATTGATGTCAATATAAACTTATGCTGAAAATTAATCTAGCAAGTCAATATGAAAGTTCCATCATAAGTGAGGTTAAACGATAAATTACAATTACTAGTACATGTAATCAAATAACAGCAATTGTAAAATTAGAATACGATTTAAAATTACAGTTGTTTGTATTGAGCAATAGCATGCACGTGTATAATATGTAATGTTTGCTGCACTGACCTCTGAAGTCCAGCTGGATGACGTCAAGGTCAGCGATGACCATGGGTGGCTTAGAGGCTGTCTTCTCATAGTCGTTGAACCACTCGCAGCGAAGTCTTTTAGCCTCGTCCCATACCTGAGGAACACAGATGTATAGTGAGTTAGTATGTGCAGTGTCTGTCTGTCTGTCTGTCTGATAGTAAAGTAGTCAATCAATCAATCAAGTAATCAGTCAATCAATCAATCAATCAGTCAATCAATCAATCAGTCAATCAATCAATCAAGTAATCAATCAATCAAGTAATCAGTCAATCAATGAAGCTTCCAAATACTATGTCAATCAATTAGAAAATCAATCTATCTATCAACCAATTTATCAATTAACTAATCAATCAACAAGTCCATTAATCAATAAGTCAATCGATCAATCAATCAAACTTCCAATAAATAATTCAATTAATTAATCAATATAGAAATATCAATCAATGATGTAGTCAATTTACAAATCAGTATTTCAATAAATGAAACCAATCATAAAGTATAACCTATTATTTAATGAAGCCATCGATTAATCAATCACTTAAACCATTGACCAATCAAAAACTTACCAATTAACCAATCAGTAACAATCAATCCATTCAAAAATAATTAAATCTTACAATTGAAGCAATTCATATTTTTGCTTGGACCAATAAATAAAAATCTCCTAATTTTGTGTGCGTATATATAAACTGTAAGTGACTATGCAAATATCAACCCTGGTAACAATAGTTTGTCTAACAGGAAGATATGTAACACGGCATACTTAAGTCCCTAGAAAATACCAAGTATTCTAATCAAAACATTTGAAAATATTCTCTCAAATAACATCCAGTTAAATGGCAATAGTGACCTCTAAAAAAAAAAAAAAAAAAAAAAAAAAAACTTGTAGTAGTACTTAATATTTTCTAGCGACATCACAGTTGACACGTGGATAGCATCTAGGTGAGAGATCACATTGTGACATATGATTTGATGAATGAGTCACACCGGACATTGATGACGTCATATATCATGACCTTGACTTAGAGTGACCGTTATATACAGTCAATACTGTACGTATGTATATCAACTGTACTACATAATATAGTACTGCACTTATATAATTAGAGTAACAATTACATAATTTATGCTACATATACATCAATATAGCACACGCAGTAAAAATAAATTACGTAATATATGCTGCATTTATGTCATTATAGCATAAATGTTTGCTAGCATCAATAATAGACAACTTGCATGCCGTTTTTTTATAGTCTTTAAAAATTCTTTAGGAAAAATAAATAATATTGGTGCATATAAAACTTCTTAAAAAATGCTCCTTCATATTTAAAATAATTTTTGAAATTCAAATTTTATTTGAAGTAAAGACGGTGGCCATTACGCCGAAAGACGGTTCGCGTTTCTTTTGCTTTTTAATTGTTGAAATTGTTCAAACGAGTTCGCACCAACTGAAGAATTTTTTCAACGGCCGAATTTTTTAAACAGCTCTGTTGGAGAAAATACTGATATTTTAAAAAATTCGGCCGTTGAAAAAAATTCTTCAGTTGGTGTGAACTCGTTTGAACAATTTCAACAATTAAAAAGCAAAAGAAACGCGAACCGTCTTTCGGCGTAATGGCCACCGTCTTTACTTCAAATAAAATTTGAATTTCAAAAATTATTTTAAACATGAAGGAGCATTTTTTAAGAAGTTTTATATGCACCAACATTATTTATTTTTCCTAAAGAATTTTTTAAGACTATAAAAAAAACGGCATGCAAGTTGTCTATTGTAATATACACACTGAAATAATGTATATGATTTATGTTAATTTGCATTACTATACAATTATACAAATAAAGTACTGTAGAGCATAAATATTGATATTTTGTGATAACATAAATACTTATAATGCTAAAATTCTTAACTGTGTAGTATAATTACTATATGTGACAACCAAATATCATATCAATTATAAATATGCTTATGTTGTTACATTATGTAGAAGTGCATACGATGCATTATCCGGTGAGTGCGCACCGTGTGCCGCACGACACGCATGCACTCACCGGATACACTTCTACATAATGTAACAGTAACAACATAAGCATGTAATTGATATGATATTTATTGAGGGTTGTCACATATACTATAGCATAAATTATGTTTTTATTCATAAATGTTGCTGCATTGAGCTAGCATAATTATTACGTACTAATTTTTGCATAATGTTTGTATGTGATAAAAATAAAATGAAAACATAATTTTTTTTAAAACTGCAAGTACAAAAATAAATACGTAAAAATTATGCTAGCTCAATGCAGCAACATTTATGCATAGAAACATAATTTATGCTATATTGTATAGTGATTATACTAGATAGCATAATAATTAAGATATTCAGTATAATTACTTATGTTATAACAAAATAGCAACATTTGTGCTCTACAATATAGCAATTTTTCACTGCAGAAAATATGATTTTTAAAAAAAAAAAAATTTACGCGTATTGGAAATAAATACCATTGCTCGGTAAGCACAGAACAAACGTAGATTTATAGGCTATTTGGAAAATTAGTAATTTTTTCTACTAATATTATTTCCTTGCATACTTGAAAACCTAATTCAACCTGTTCCAATCAAAAAATAAATTTCATAAAATACTCTCGAAAATACTGCTAATTAATTTTAAACTGACAAAATATGTTATTTTCCCATAGCGGCCCATGTTATTTAGTGCTTATATATGACTATATATGAATGCAATCCCCCTATATATAGGGTGTATGCGGATGACGTCATATTTATTGCGCTTTGAGGCCATACTGTAGTAGTGCATAACATTGCTCAGCATAGGACAAACTTCATTTAAGCCAATTTTCTTTCGGAAATCGTTTATTTTTTTTTGTTATTGCTATTTTTCTCACATACTTGAGATACTAATTCAACATATTTACAACATCAATGCTCTCAAAAATATTGCATAGTGTTTTAAAACTGGCAAAATAATTTTTTTTCCTATGTCACCCATGTTATTGAATTATCCAACATGGCGTCGACTTTAACATGAATGCATAGACCCTATAGACTTGACTTACCTCTAGTAAATCTCTGTCGTATTGGATGACCACAGTGTTCTCATAGAACTGACCGTGGAGGTCAGGTTTGGTACCACAACGACGGTACGCGATGCGGAATGTGAAGTGGGTTTTACTGGGGTCTGCTTCACCCGAGCCTCCCCCTCTAGGAGCCACGTACACACATCGGGGGTCTCCATACTGGCCCTGTAAACATAAGTATGTCAATTAGTCTGTCAATCAATATATCGATCAATCGATCAATCATAAATTTATTTCACACAACGAGATCAATTGATCATTGCATAGATCAATCAAACCGATCAATCAAACAATCAATGAATCAAACAATCAATGAATCAACAAATTAATATATCGCTCAAACATGAACATTGACTTTAGAGGAATTGACTGAAGAACTATAGTTACAATGCTATAAAAACAATTAATTAATAGAGAATAATCAAATAGAAGTTACAAATTTACACGTGGCTTCAATGAAGACAGTAAGACAAAGTCGTCTGCTAGCACTTTGTTGGTATTATTGCATGGCCTATCTCCGTTTATTTTATCGTTTCTTCGTTTTATTTGTTCGTTGTTTTTTTTCTTTAGTATCTAAGTTATAAGGTGTTTTTTTTTGGAGTATTTTTAAATATTTGAAAGAAATGCAGAAATAAAAATTTATATCTTGTCTTATTTTTCAATGGTACTCAGCGGTGCATTTTTCTAGCCAATCATGGGTCGTGTGGGGTGACTACATTTAACATTCTTTATTATTGCAGTGTGTTCGTAAGAAAACTGAGGTCACAAATATTTAAATGATGCATACTGCATAGACACAATTTTACGTGTTTTAAAACAATGAATTTTAGTAAATAATTTTCCTCGCCACTAACCTCCATTTCTTACCACTTTCCTGTATCTATTTGCCTGCTAGATGACAACACGGTCATAATTACAAAAAAAAAAAAAAAAAAGCGATCCTTGTTTTCCGTAAAATTTTACAGTTTTATTTAAAGAAAATATTTGGTTTGAGAAAACGTTTGTTTTTACCTGAGATATCAGAATCCAATTTTGCCTCAGGATTTTGTATGTTTGATTTCCAAGAAACCAAACATATGAAATATTTTTGTATAATAATAATATAACCTTTTGTTTTGTTTATCGCTTTTACAATCGCTGTAAAATCTTCGCTGAATGTACCATTTGTCAGAGGTACATTGTGTGTGTGTGTGTGTGTGTGTGTGTGTGTGTGTGTGTGTGTGTGTGTGTGTGTGTGTGTGTGTGTGTGTGTGTGTGAGGGGTGTGTGTGTGTGTATATATGTGCGTGATAGAGAGAGAGAGAGAGAGAGAGAGAGAGAGAGAGAGAGAGAGAGAGAGAGAGAGAGAAGGAGAGATAGACAGACATATGAAACCAGCACTTAACAAATACTTTACATATAATTCATACTGCATTGAACAAATTTTGTACACGAAAATATATAACTAAAAAGTTACTATTTAGACTTTTTTTATAATTAATTTGTTAGATACATACAAAGTTTTTTAAGATCTAAAGAGCTATTTACCGCTGAAGAAATTAAGTTTATAGTAACGAGTTACTGTTTAAACTTTTTGTCAACCAAGTTATTGGTTTGTACTGAAGAGTTACGTCTATGTAACTGAATAATTTGTCAAATTTATGTTTTCCGTGAAATGAACACAAATGTTGCTGTTATGTAATAACATAAGTAATTATGCAGAATATCTTCTTACCTATTACGCTATGTATAATATAATATAGCATAACCTATATGTTGTTATGTGCGTTGAGCTAGCATCATTATAACGTATTTATTTTTGTCTGTGTGTGTGATAGAGAGAGAGAGAGAGAGAGAGAGAGAGAGAGAGAGAGAGAATAAATCGTTACTCAGTCTAAAATCGCGTGATCAGTAAAACCTAATGCTAAAAAACAAAATAAATTTCTTAAATAATTTTGAACGCTTGAAGTGTCTCGTCATAAAATTAAAATTTTAATTAATCATTAACGTCAGCTACAGGAAATATTAATCACAATATTGACATCAGAGGTTACTAAGGTCAAATTAAATTATGTCAAATTTAAAATATATTTTTCATTTTTATTAAAATAACCTGCGTTTTTTTTTTTTTTTTTTTTTTCACTGGAAATTTATTAAAATATTTTTATTTATCGTATAAACAGAAAATAATAATTTAATAGAAATAATTTATTAGTCTAATAATAAGAATTTAAACTGCAATTTAGTTTATAATATCTTTTTATTAAAGACTGCTATTGTAAAAAAAAAAAAAAAAAAAAAAGACGAAAGAAAAAAACTTGAAAAAATCTCAGTTTTATAGGCAAAAATGGTCAATGGTAAGATTATCATATTTCATAACTTAAAAAGAAAAAAAATACATTTTTGCTTTTAAAAATCATAGCCTTTTTTTTTATTGTTCTTTACAAATAAGATCCTGTTCATTTCTCTCTCTCTCTCTCTCTCTCTCAAAACCACAATACTTAATATAATATATAAAAAAAATCAATTTAAATTCAGAGATAATTTGTATGTATGTATAATTCAGAGTGACGTCATATTAAAGCCACGATCTTCAAAAAGATTGAAAATTTTGTTCCAATGTAAACCTGGGTCATGGTTGCACGATATCTTAAATTTAATTTACATTAAAATTGGAAAATTTAAACTTAAATTACAGAAAAATATTAAAGCAGGAACTATATTGTACCTTTCTTAAATAAATAAATGATAGTCTTTATTAAAAAAAAAAAAAAAAAAAAAAAAAAAAAGCATAAAGGAAAATACAATTTTTTTTTGAAAGCGAGGTTTAAAATCTTTCCTGTATTTTTTTTTTTTTTTAAATATTGTGGCTACGATTTAAATTAGGTAAATATTTATATTTATTTGTGTGTTGGTTTGTTTATCATTTATTTATTATATTTTACTATTACATAAAAACATAGACCATATGAAACAGAGCATTGTGCTTCTTATTGCTTAAAAAAAATGGGATCTACAAAACTTATGACAATTTTTACCAGATTGTAAATGTGGCCCCACAAGAGAGTGTGAAAATACTGTAAAGTATGCAATTTGCTGGACTATTCCGGTTTCAGAAACAGGCAAAAATTAATATAAAAATCTTGTGCGGGTTGCATTGGTCGATATTTGCTTATCATTGGACCGGTGAGCTTTGACGTCATAAACCCACATTTGCCATTTTGCGAATGATAAATAAATTAGAAATCAATGACTCCGGCCAAATTAACGTTGATATTTAAGTATGTTGAGATATGAGACTTTTATTATTATTTTTTTTTTTTGTTCAATGTGTTCTACGCTTTTAAAGTGATACACAACCCTAAAAATAAGTATTTTTTGTTCTATTCTCAAGTAATTCAATATAAATTATTCGTTTATTTGACTTTTCAAGCCCGCGGAATAAGCAAGCCCCGCGAGGGTAAAGAGGAAATCTCTGACGTCAGAGATTTCCTTTACTGTGTGAGTAAAAAATCTGCATACCTTCTCAGGTAAGCTTACCAGGTACAGCAGGGGGTACACATTTTTTACACTTATAGTAGAGGGGCGTGTACTCTATATCGTTACCCTCGCGGGGTTCGCTTATCCCGCGGACTAGAAAAGTCAAATAAACGACTGATTACTATTGAATTGTTTTAGGAAAGAACAAAAAATACTTATTTTTAGGGTTGAGTGTCGCTTTAAGGTTTTATTTACGGTCAATTCCTTACCTTTGAGAAGACCAGACCGTCAAAGGCGCTGGTAAACTTGAGGTGGACATCCATGTGTTCCTTGCCGCACATCACCTCGAGGCTCTGGATTGCTGTCATACCAGAGGGACGTTCTAGGGGCCATAATTCAGCCCCGCCTCCGCCTGGCGCGCTCTGGAGCAGCTAAAACCATGGAAAACTATGGTTATACAGTGATATAAGTTGTAACATTCGTAAAAATATCGCAAGTTTTCAATAATTCTTCACTTTTTAAAAAAAAATTATAATCAAGAAATTATTGATGTGCTATTGCATGTACAGTGCTAGCTTAAATCAATATTGATTGTATTGATTTGTTTACAAGTTAGACACTTATTCAGTAGCCAGTGCGATGTAATCCTGGTGACAAGCTGATTTTATTGACACTGCTAGCATCAATAAACATTGATTTGTATACAAGTTAGCAGCTTCAGTAACCACTTCAATGTAATCCTGGTGATGAGTTGATTTCATTGAACTTCTGAAGCTTCTAGCATCAATTAATAAATATTGATTCATATTCAAGTAAGCAGCTTTAGTAGTCAGTCTAATAGAATCCTGGTGACGAGCTGATTACATTGAACTGGTTACTGAAGCTGCTAGCACCAATCAGTCAATATGGACTGTTAATTTGCACTTAAAGTTATTAACTTTGAATTAGAGAATTTTACAGCCACAATACTGGGATGGAATTGTGTTTAATAGTGATAATTAGTCGTCTCTCTCTCTCTCTCTCTCTCTCTCTCTCTCTCTCTCTCTCTCTCTCTCTCTCTCTCTCTCTCTCTCTCACACACACACACACACACACACACACACATGACACGTACTTACATACATTATGTTAACCCTCCCCTCTCTCAGACAAAGAAATACCGCCACCCACACACCACACATATTAATCACTACTGACTAATTACAATGCCAAACATGTCTTGTTATTAGCGACATTCCTCAGCTAGTCTTAAGTATTTGTGACCCACACACAGGTCAATGTGAACCATAGTATCATCATAGAATTACATATTAGCGACCTAGAGAGAGATCTAGTGGAGAATACCAATCAATATTGCTAGATCATATCGATATAGTGGTTTTCTCGCGTCAAAATGAAACTTCTTTTAAAGTTTAAAAAAAACGAACTATAGAGTGTATTCACATGACGTCATATTTAATACGCTTGGAGGCCATACTGGAGTAATGAATAAGATTGGCTCAGAGGACAAGCTTTGCTTATGGCAATTTTCTTTAAGAAATCGGTTAATTTTTTGTCAATATTATTATTTTTTACATACTTGAGATATTAATGTAAACTAATAATAGCAACAATGCTCACAAAAATATTGCTTATAGTATTTTTAAACTTGCAGAATTATTTATTTTTATATGTTGCCAATATGTTATTGAGTTAATTTTTTACTTTAACATGGATGCATACACTCTATATTTCTTGTACTAATAGACATTAGAGTTTTGTTTTATTAGTGTATAGTTTATAATACAACTGTTAATCAATAAATATGTAATTAGAGTTACATCATATCAATAATAACACGTCTCCGGATGTAACACATATATACATATGTATACATGTATAATTATATCCGACACAACTAATGCACCGATGCATGTTATAGAACTTTTGACTTACATAATGTGCTCTCATTTCTTCACTTTTCATATAAAAATATAGTAATTTCAACTATAAACTTACTGTATTTCCACAACTAGTTCCGCCAGATATATATATTTGAATTGCTATATATTTATATCTATATATTATATTTCAATTATATACCTATGTATGAAATATTATGAAGTTATTAACTGTTTGAGAGTAAGTGGATTAGTTTTTTTGTTTTATATTATGAGCATTAATATGTACAGTTAGTAGTATCGCGTAATTTAATTTTTAATTGTAGCTTATAGGAGATAGAGAGAAAAAGAGAGAGAGAGAGAGAATTAAAAAATAAAGTACATAATTTATGCTGCATTCCTATAGGGGTCTAGCATTTATATTACAGTCAATGCCATGTTGGACCACTCAATATCATGGGCACCATAGGAAAATGTCTCATTTTTCCAGTTTAAAACTACTAAGCAATATTTTTGAGAGCATTGATGTTGTTAATAGGTCGATTTAGTATCTCAACTCTCAAGTATGTGAGAAAAATAATAATAACAAAAAAACGAAGTTTGTTTTATGCTGAGCAATGTTATTCATTACTCCAGTATAGCCTCCAATCGCATTAAATATGACGTCATCCGCATACAACCTATATTGTAGAGCATAAATGTTGCTATTTTGTAATAGCAATATCAATAATAATAGTATTTTGTAATTATGCTGAACATCTTAACTATTATGTTATAGAATAAAATGCTTTAAATTATGTTCTTTTTTCTTCAGAAAATTGTTTAAAAAACAAAATAAAATTAAAAATTAAAAATTCACATATCAATTGATTCAAGACGATAACCTTTTTTAGAAAATGAAATAAAATTAGCCCCTAAAATTATATTGTAATAAATTTAAACTGCAATTGTAAATTTCTTATCGCACGGAAAGAATAAACTACGTAGTTTATGCTGTATTTATGTCATTATAGTATAATTAATGCTAAATTGTAACAACATAAATAATTATGCTGTACAACATAATATATATGCTATGTAACGCCTTGTTCACATTAATCTTTTTCTAATTAGAATTGTTAAGTGAGCTCCTTAAGAATGCATGTTATTTTGATCAAATAATTAACAATTGTAATTAGAAAAAACTTATTGTGAACAAGTTATAACATAATTACTATGCATTATAGCATTAATTATGCTGTATTAAACTGTGATTGCACCGACCAGCCTGCCTAGATGTTTCCACGGGTTCTCTAGGCTGTCATGGCAAATGCCAGGCTGTTTACTTAGGCCGTGGCCGGCCCGTGTGTGCTTTTCTATTAATTGGAAAGTCCTTGGCTGTCGATAAGACAATGCCTTGACTGGGACTGGGATGGGTGTAGCATGATAACACAATATGGCAAGCAAGCAAGCAAAAAAAAAAAAAAAAAAAAAAAAAGTGCTAAAACTGATCCAGCATAATTATTACATAGTTATTTTTGTCTGTGCGGGAAGAGAGAGAGAGAGAGAGAGAGAGAGAGAGAGAGAGAGAGAGAGAGAGAGAGAGAGAGAGAGAGAGAGAGAACCGTAATCTAATCCACATGTGATTCACTCTGTTAATTTTATTTTTAACGCTTCCCAAATTTTTCATAAGTCGTTAATTAGTGATAATAAAAAAAATATTTTTTTTATCACACACACAAAAATTACATGTGTGTGTCTATAACGGTTATTTAATTAATTATAATTATTATGTAAATTAAATTTACTTCTTTTTTTATATAATTAGATTTTTTTTTGTATTTGAGTTTTTTTTTATAATCTTGATTAATGTTTAAAGTTGCTAATTAATGTTTGCATTAAAAATTATTATGTAAACTAATTGCAATTATCTTCATTAAAGTTTGCTTTAAAGCCGTGGGTCAAAATACTATGTATAGGGTGTATCTGCATGACGTCACACTGAATGCGCTTTGACGTAATAATGTATCAATGAATAACATTTCTCAGCATACGACAAAATTTCCTTTATGGCTATTTTCTTTGAAAAACTGTTGTTAATTTTTCGTTTTTTTTTTATATATATATACTTGAAATTCAACCTATTAACAGCATCAATGCTATCAAATATATTGCTTAGTATTTTATACTGTCCAAATAAGTCATTTTCCTATATCGGCCTATGTTATGGAGTGATCCAATATAGCGTCAACTTTAACATGAATGCATACACCCTATATTTTACAAATAATATTGTAATGGTTAAATTTACCCATGCAATGGGTTATTGAGTAAACATTTTAAAGGTTACATTGAATTTTAAGTACTTTTTTATACATGTAAAAAAAAAAAAAAAACTAATTTATGCTGCATTTCCATATTATAAAGCACAAATAATGTTGATATATTGTAATAACATAAGTAATTATGCTGAACATCGTATACAAAGTTTTTTAAGATCTAAAGAGCTAATTATTTACAGCTGAAGAAATTACGTTTATACTAACAAGTTACTGTTTAAAGTTTTGTCAAACAAGTT
The DNA here is from genome assembly GCA_949318235.1 of Ecdyonurus torrentis. NCBI lineage: Eukaryota > Metazoa > Arthropoda > Insecta > Ephemeroptera > Heptageniidae > Ecdyonurus > Ecdyonurus torrentis. The sequence continues at coordinate 23,080,483 of OX439136.1, read as the reverse complement.
ATTGGTTTGTACTGAAGAGTTAAATCAATATTTTTTTTTTTAATTTTATGTTTTTCGTCTGTTTATAACTTTTTTTCTAAATTATTCGATACAGATCGTGTCTCTTTGCTACATGACGTCACTCATTACATACACTCAAAAAATTAGTGCATTACTTCAGTTACGAATCCTAACTTATTTGAGATAAACACTTTTAAGTTATTATTAGCAGCTAAAATAATGCATTTTAGCAAATTATTAACAATAGCTAATTTAAGTTTATTTCAACTATTTTAGGCTATTTTTAGTTAAATTAGCTATTGATAATAATTTGCTAAACATGCATTACTTTAGCTACTCATAATAACTTAATAATGCATTTAAGCAAATTATTATCAATAGCTAATTTAACTAAAAATAGCCTAAAATAACTGAAAACAACTTAAATGAGTTATTGTTAATAATTTGTTAAAATGCATTATTTTAGCTGTTCATAATAACTCAAAAGTGTTTATCTCAAATACGTTAGGATTTGTAACTGAAGTAATGCACCATTTTTTTGAGTGTATATACATTACCTGGCTGCTTGGCTAGGTCAATCACAGCCCACTATAAATAACAACCAGGCCGGATACGGTGCTAACAAAATTGCGTAATTGTGTGTAATTTGTGATAACATAAACAATGAAGATTGCTTGCTGGCCTCGGAAGTATTTATAACCAAATAAAATTATTGTTATTTGATGATTATATATAATTTGAGTGAGCACAGGTTGTACGGCACGATTTTCCCAGGATAGTTGTTGTTGTGAAGTGAACTGTATCATCGATCTCTTATTGATTGATTGATTGATATTTCAATTAATTGACCACTTTTAATAATATTCAAATTTCTCATTGCTAGGTTGGAAGTTAAAAAAAAATTACGAATTATTTGAAAATAACACGTGTTAGACAGCACAGTTTTCAGGCTAAAAACTAAATAACTTCGAGGAATGATATACGAACATGTGCCTTAAAATAGTGGGAAGAAAAAGTACAACTTTAAAATTTTCAGGGGGTTAGATGGCAGTTCTTTTAAATATAAAGTGACATTCGTAAAAGAAAATCATTCATCTTCAATATTTTTTCATTTTAAAGAAATATGTCAGCTTCTAAACTCCTCAAAATTTTAAAGCTTGACGTTTTTACATGCGATTCGTATCATTCCTCAATTTTATTTTATTTTCACTCTGAAAAAAAAATGTTGCTTTTTATCCAGAACAACCTGTGTTATTTTTAAATAATTCTTAAATTTTGCCTAACCTTCAGCTTAACAATGTAAGATATTTAAATAATAAAAGTTGTCACACAAAAAAAGTAGCGGTTTTTTATAATTTCTATTAAAAAAGTGTATAAGATTGATAGTAGAATCATGATAGGATAGGTGATGTTTAATCATGGGTGTCCGCTATTTTTCATAACAACTTATCAAATAAAAAATATGTATTGACATTCTAAATGGCATTCAAGTTTTTTTTTTTTTTTTTTTTTTCTAGTTCTTAAAATATTATCTGCCATATTTCAGAACTTTGGTGATAAATCATATTTTTTAAATTAACAGGTGGATCCTAGAAATGTTTTTTTATATCAAATTTTCTCTCTCTCTCTCTCTCTCTTTCAGACCTGACTTATTTTAAGCTCCCTGTATATCCGGGTCTACGTCTTACACGAAAAAAAAAATTTAATAATAATTATGCTAGCTCATTTTCAGCACAATTTGTTCAATACAGCATAATCTTTATATTTCATATAATAAATTGTCTCCTATATCGCGGCAAATTGTTCCAAATGAAATTATCACGAGCACTCCAAACGTTCCATCTGACACAGTTAACCCTATGTAGATGGAACGTTGACGAGTTCATAATAATTTCTCTTGATATATTTTGACACGATAATGTTACACATAGCATAAATATGATATTGTACAGCATAATTATTTATGTTGTTCTAATTTAACATCATTTATGTCATTATAGCATAAGCGTTACTATTTTAGAACAATATACAGTATACACTCTCGATTTTATGAAATCACAAGGGTTCCTCAGAAAAAGGTCATTCATGAAATCAAATTTCACAAAACTGAGAGTTTTAAGATTGCCCCATGCTTATATTGAAGTCTATTGCGGAACCAACTGAGTTTTTACAAAATCAAGAAATTCACAGAATTGAAGTTCTCAAAATCGCGAGAGTTTACTGTATTATTATATTATATAAATATTTATGCTACACTAAAAAAATAGTGCAATGTGCATTACTTCAGTTACAAATCCTAACTTATTTGAGATAAACACTTTTGTGTTATTAAGAGCAGCTAAATGCATGCTATTTTTTTTTTTTTTTTTTTTTTTGGCTATGTTAAGTTAAAATAGCTATTGTTAATAATTTACTTAAATGCATTATTTTAACTCAAAAGTGTTTTCTCAAAGAAGTTAGGATTTTTAACTAAAGTAATGCACCCTTTTTTTTGAGTGTATATTCCATAGTTATTATAAATAATAGCATAGATTATATTGTATTGAACAAATTGTGCTGAAAATGAGCTAGCATTTACGTTTTTGTACGGGAAACATATAGATAAGTATTATTAAAAAAAAAAAAAAAAAAAAAAAAAAAAAAGTTGAGTAAAAATAATAAAAAATACAAATTAATCATTTGATTTAAATGTTGCGCGGGCTAAAAGATTAATTAACATGAGTAAGAAGTCCATATTGTGTATAGTGAACGTGTTTTGTATTTATATACACGCAAGACAATGTAAGTATGTCACTATATAATATACAATGTAACAAGTACCGTGTGACGTACCAAATATAGTGTGGGAATTATCATACAGCCATATCGCATCTGTCAAACATTATACACCGACCGAAATATACCGCAAGTTCTCTAGCACCCAATATCTGCACCTAGCATACACTCAAATAACAAATATCTACTTACAATTTCATTTGATCATGCATACGCTATTTTAACTTAGAAAAGTAAAGTTATTTTTGCTGCATTGAAAATTTTGTATATTATAGTGTCTATATGGTTAAGTTGATGCCATATTAGATCACCTATATAATAACATGGGCCCTATATATAGGAGAATAACTCATTTTACCAGTTTAATTTATAAGCAATATTTTTGAGAGCATTGATGTTATAGGTTGAATTAGTATCTCAAGTACGTGAGAAAAATAAAAATAATAAAAAAAATTAACCGATTTTCCAAAGACAACAGTCATAAACAAATTTTGTCATATGCTGAGCAATGTTATTCATTACTCCAGTATGGTGGAGAAGCGCATTCAGTATGACGTAATGTGGACACACCCTATATTTGTGTAACCATGCACTATATAGTAGTGAGTAAACATATTTAATCCCTAGTATTTTAGGTTCTCTCTACGTTAGAGTAAATGAGAAATACTATAGACATACTTTTATGTGTTTTAAGACAGAAAATTTTCAAGAATTTTTTAAACCGATAACCTCTCCATAAATTGAATAATATATTTAGTAAATAAACTAACTAGCATTTAGTTTTCTTAGTGTACAATTTTAAGGTTTGGAATTTTGTGTTAAATGGTTGAAAATTTAGCTAGAAAATATGTGTTATTATTTTTTATACACAATTTCACACTTTTTTATTTTACATGAAATTTTGTGTCTTGGGATAATGATAGAGTCATTATCTTTCTCTCTCTCTCTCTATCTCTCTCTCGTTGTAATTTGTAGAGAAACAAAAACCATTTTTTATGTATTTTTAAAATGCTATAAGTTCAGATTATCGTGCTAAAAATAACAACAAAACCATTTATATTGTTGATTTTTAGTTTGTATAACTGTTCTGATATATATCTCAATATGATAAACTCCTATACTCAATTGTACACTCTGATCTGTATAAAATTAACAGCCAGGTACAATTCTTATCCATTTTAACGTGAGAAAATCGATAGGTTGAAAATTGAATTTTTTTTTAGTTGAAAGATTTGATAGATAAAATCACAGGTATTTTTTTTTTTTACTGAATCAATTGATTTCTATTGGCTTATTGCCATACATTGCAATCAGATGGAGATTTCAATTGACGCAAAACTCAAATTCAAATGGAGATTTCAACGGACGCAAAACTCAAATTTAATACATATTATTTCCATATGGAATAAAAATCAAATATTTTTCTTAGTAACATATAAAATTGCAGTTTATATTCTTGTCAAGGTCCACGAAATATGAGAGAAAGGAACAAGACGAGAGTTGTCCCGCACAAATAAATTTTACTTCACTTTGGGTATATGGAACTTCCCCTCTTTTTCTCCTTAAATTCCAGGCATAAAACTAAAAGCTGTATCACTTCATGGAAAAAAGTAACTAAAAAGTTACTATTTATTATTTTTTTTTTTTACAATAAATTTGTTACATAATATACAAAGTTTTGTACGAGCTAAAGCCTAGGACAGCCGTCCTTTCTTAGCGCAGCGATAAAGTTTGGACAATATTAACTTTATGAACACTATCGCAGGGGTGGGATAAGAATTGCGATGAGAAACAACCGCTGACTTCAGCTTAACTATTTACCACTGAAGAAATTACATTTATATACTAACAAGTAACTTTTTCCAACCAAGTTATTGGTTTGTACTGAAGAGTTACATCTCTATGTAACTGAATAATTTGTTAAATTTATGTTTTCCGTGTACCCTTAGGTACACTCAGGTATTGTAAAAACTTACCACTTGCGGGAGGGTTGCTAGCAGAATGATGATCAGAGACTTCGTCATTTTGTCAGCACGTAGATTTCAGAGCTGTTAACATTGAGAAATCAATTAGTAAATCAATCAATCAACGAATCAATATATAAATTCAGTATACAAAACAAATATTTGTTACGTCTTTATTATTATTTTTTTCCCTTTTCCGAATTCTTTATTCCTTTCTTTCACCATAAATTCATAACACAATTAAAATGGATTATAGCTTAAGCTATTGCTTCAAAATAAGGCAACGTAGAAATGACAGTCAATAATCAATAATCGCACTACAATATAATTAATATTACATGCAAATCTCGCAAAAAAAAATGCTATTTCTTTTTTCAACATGGCATAAAGCGCAACTGTAGTTTAACGTAAACAACTACTCTATAGAGTTTGAAAATAAATTATAAAAAAGAACAAATTTGTTTATACCTATATACTTCAAATTTCATTAATAAGGAAAATAATAATAATAATAAAAAGGGCTAAAAAATAAAAATTTGTGTCCAAAATTGCAAATTACGACTGTTTCTAACGTCAATCTGTGTGCATGCATCTTGAGTCTGTATGTGTGTGTGTGTGTGTGTGAGAGGGAGAGAGAGAGAGAGAGAGCCGTTATGCCTCTTACGGTTTGTGCATCGTATAGCGCGGATATGAGAGTCAATAATGTTTGATTGGATATTGATTTCCGTGAGAGATCTTTAAGTAAACAGTGATCAATAAATAAGCTTTGTCTAAACTATCGATATATTGAACAATAAATAGCCTCGCGGGGCACACATGTACTCAATTTATTGGAAATATCAAGAAATAGCTTCTTCTTAGTCAGACTGCATAAATAAATATACGTAATAATTAAACTATAGCTCATTTTCAGCACAATTCAATACTATACATAATTTATGCTATACTGAATAATAACAATGTTCATTAGCATAAATATCATAATATATTCATGGAAAGAATATATTATGATATTTATGCTGCATTTATGTCACTATACCATAAATGATGCTAAATTAGAATAATACAAATAATTATGGCGTGCAAAATAATATTTTTCCTTTAAATGTGATTATTATGCAATATAGCAAAGATTATGTTTTAGTGAATAAATTGTGTTGAAAATGAGCTAGCATAATTATTACGTATTTATTTTTGTCCGTGTGCATTAGTTTTTTTTTTTTTTTTTTTTTTTTTTTTTTTACTTTTAAGCTGCTTAAATTATAAAATATTGAACATTTAAAGCAGAGCTGGTGTTTTCTTAGCAAATCTCACAAATTGAGTATTTTTTCTTTGATATTTGTCCAAATCAAATATTAAATAACGCTTGAGTGATTTTGGAACACAAAAAAGGCACAAATGTTGATTTTAAAACTTTGCTATAATGAGTATACCATATTTAAGTATAGGAGAATAAGAGAGATATGATGCTTGCCTATTGTTTACATAAACTGGAGTACCCTGGCTACACTACACCGCGAAAACAAACTTGTACTCACTAAACATCATCAGTAAACATTCATGCATACATCAAGCTCTAAGAATAGAAAAAAACAAACTTAAATACTATAATTAGAATTTTTAAATGTTTACTCTCTATCAGTGAATCTTTAAGTGCATATGGGTGCTAAAGTCAACGCCATATTGTATCACTAAATAACATGAGTTGGTATGAGAAAATGACATATTTTGCCAGTTATAAAATACTTGTAGCAATATTTTTAAGAGCATTGATGCTGTTAATAGGTTGAATTAGGTTTTCAAGTATGGGAGAAAAATAACACATAAATTAAATAAGTTTCCACAGAAAATAGAAAAAAGACGTTTGCTGAGCATAATGTTACTTATTGCTCCAATATGGCGTTGAAGCGCATTCAGTATGATGTCATGCGTATATACACACATCAGAAAACTTATTGAAAATTGAAGTTCAAAATATTACGATAATTTTTAAGCGGTTGACTTGTCAAAACTTATTATACAAGTAAATTCTCATTGTAATAGAATTTTGTTATTATTGGCCTTGAAAACATGCTGAATGCTGCTTCAATTTTTAGCGTGTAATGAAATAAAAATAACAGAGATAATAAATGGGCAATGAATAAGAAGAAGATTCAGAGCGGAACGTTTGCCTTCACCTACCTATATATATTCAAGTTTATTGTATGCATGCGCTTGCTCTTGGCGGGACAAACAACATTGTCACTCAATTTTAATAATAACTGAATCAGGAAGACTTAAATAATTTAAACCAATTTTATTTCATATTCTTAAAGAGGAGATGAATCTATTGATACGTTAATTTCTTATTTTTCTGAATTTTTTAATTAATTTTTGAAAAATCGAAAAAATGAGAGCTTCTCTTCTCAGAGTGCATCTATTATAGGGTGTATCAGCATGAAGTCATACGGAGTGCGCTTCAACGCCATACTGGAGCAGCGAATAACAGTTTCTATTATTATTAACAAAAAATAAATACATACATAAGTCCTACCAAAACAATGAAGTCTTATCGTTGGGTGCTTAAACAACATAATATAAAAATGATAGTAAGCATTAAAAAATTTACAATGATATCGTGGTTTTTGGCTATTTTCTTTTAAAATTAGTTCATTGTTATTATTATGTTTCTTGCATACGTGAGATACTAATTCAACCTATTAACAGCATCAATGCTCTCAAATATATTTCTATGGTATTTTTCAACTTGCAAAATATGTAATTTTTCCTATTTAGATGCTCACATATATGACGTTGACTTTTATATAAATGCAAATGCAGTGTTAGTTGTGACCACGCTATAGGTCATATGTTGACGCGCAGTTTATCAGTGTTTTGTTTTGCCGCTTGCAGTTAAAGCTATTGCAACGTCGTGAGCTATGAAACACTCACGATCTTTTCTGTAAGTTTAATACAGGTTGATCATAAAACAATAGAGTTCATAATATTTATCTTTGAATCTCTCTTAACTGGGAGTGCCCATATAGTGACCGCTGGCTTCAATACACTAGAAGAACAGATGTATACTCACAGTAAGTAGGATATTGTCCTTGCAGTGTATCTTGTAGACGAGAAGTATAATGATTGTTCAAACTTTGTCTATACTGTACATTGTGATTCATCACATCATAATGTTTACTACGCAAGTATTTATTAAAATATTTTATTATACGTAAATTATTGTGTTACATTTATATATAATAGAGCTAAAACAGTGCAGAGCAAACATTGCATTATATAGTTTAAAATATCAATATCAAAACTAACATATATCACATCAAAACTATTGGAAGTTATCGGTTTAAAAAAATTTCCTACTATATTTATATTAAGTATTCCTCATTTTTAAATATCTCTGGAATCGGTGCAGTAATGTTCTTAAATATCACAAAAAAGGGGGTTTACCCCAAAATCGTAATGTTAAATTATAGGGGACCCTTAGCTTTCCCTTGCGCTATACCAATAAGCTCTATTACATAAACACTCTCGTTACATTTTCACATACTGTATACACTGTATGCTATTAAAAAATAGTGACATTTGTGCTCTACAGTATAAGAATTTTATTGTTCATTGCAACATTTTTTTGTTTTAAATTTTTTGCGTACATAACCTGATTAAAATGTAGTTATCTTATTAATAATACTTTTTGCAACGTATTTAACGACTTTTAAAATTAATTTGAGAGAAAGAGAGGTAAATTTACAAATCACCAAAACGTCATTCCATTACGGTAATGTTTATTGTTATTTTTTTTTCTATATAAATTATATAACAAAAAAAAATTAATAAATCTTCAATAATAAAAATGATAAATATATTGGAATGTAGGTTTGTGGGGGACTGGTTAATGTATTGCGTGCTCACCGCAGAACACAGGTAATCATAACGTGGTGAAGCTGGCAAATATTGTCTATAATGTAAGTATGTATCATGCCAACTAACAGTTTTTTATGTGTTCAACCACTTTGCAACGTCATGCAACACATGCGCCAGTACGAATCTCTGCATGGATTAGTTTTCATGTCATTTGTATGGTTTGTTTGGTTGGTTATTTCAGTGTTTGTTTGGTTGTTTCTTTAAATGTTTGTTTGTTTGAACGTTCGTTCGTTCGTTCGTTCGTTCGTTCGTTCGTTCGTTCGTTCGTTCGTTCGTTCGTTCGTTCGTTCGTTCGTTCGTTCGTTCGTTCGTTCGTTCGTTCGTTCGTTCGTTCGTTCGTTCGTTCGTTCGTTCGTTCGTTCGTTCGTTCGTTCGTTCGTTCGTTCGTTCGTTCGTTCGTTCGTTCGTTCGTTCGTTCGTTCGTTCGTTCGTTCGTTCGTTCGTTCGTTCGTTCGTTCGTTCGTTCGTTCGTTCGTTATTCGTTCGTTATTCGTTCGTTATTCGTTCGTTATTCGTTATTCATTCATTATTCATCATTCATTCATTCATTCATTCATTCATTCATTCATTCATTCATTCATTCATTCGTTCATTCATTCATTCATTCATTCATTCATTCATTCATTCATTCATTCATTCATTCATTCATTCATTCATTCATTCATTCATTCATTCATTCATTCATTCATTCATTCATTCATTCATTCATTCATTCATTCATTCATTCATTCATTCATTCATTCATTCATTCATTCATTCATTCATTCATTCATTCATTCATTCATTCTTTCTTTCATTCATTCATTCATTCATTCATTCATTCATTCATTCATTCATTCATTCATTCATTCATTCATTCATTCATTCATTCATTCATTCATTCATTCATTCATTCATTCATTCATTCATTCATTCATTCATTCATTCATTCATTCATTCATTCATTCATTCATTCATTCATTCATTCATTCATTCATTCATTCATTCATTCATTCATTCATTCATTCATTCATTCATTCATTCATTCATTCATTCATTCATTCATTCATTCATTCATTCATTCATTCATTCATTCATTCATTCATTCATTCATTCATTCATTCATTCATTCATTCATTCATTCATTCATTCATTCATTCATTCATTCATTCATTCATTCATTCATTCATTCATTCATTCATTCATTCATTCATTCATTCATTCATTCATTCATTCATTCATTCATTCATTCATTCATTCATTCATTCATTCATTCATTCATTCATTCATTCATTCACTCACTCACTCACTCACACATTCACTTACTTACTATCCTTACTGCCTCACACACCAATTGCAATAACATACATACATACGACAGTGCTATACATCTCAGTGCACAGTTATACAGTAAAGTTCTGCACTAAATATCTCGCTACCTGCAATGACTGGCTAAGTCAGTGTACTTAATGTTAAAAGTACACATAATTGTCATAATATATTTTAACGTTCAAGAAAAATTGTGACCATTTTACAATGTTATTCTTATATGAGAAAACCTTGCACTGAATTTGATTATTTGACTATAGCAAAATATATTAGCAGTGTGTTTTTATTTAACATATTAGCATATTATGGAAATAACGTGTATTTAAATGGAGTTTTGCGCCAATTGAAATTTCTATCTGATTGCATTGTATGGCCATAAATAGAAATGTAAACCAATAGAAAAAAAATTATATAGTAAAAAGACCGTGGTCACAGCCTTCCTATAGCAATCTGTTTTGTCCTGTATCTTGAGGGATAATAAATAAATTCACTGTAACATATGCGGAAAAAATTATCTATAGAGTTACTATTTAGACTTTTATTATAATAAATTCGTTAGATACATTATATTAAATTTTTTAGAAGAATCTAAAGAGCTAACTATTTATCACTAAAGAAATTATGTTTATACTAACGAGTTACTCTCTAAACTTTGTTCGAAAAAGTTATTGGTTTGTACTAAAAAGTTACCTAATTTGAATAATTTCTTAAATTTATGTTTTCCCTTGAACTAACACCGACAGCCAGTTCCAGTGACCAGTGAAAATATTGTACACTCGTGCACAATCATTGCAAAAGTCATCTCTTAACATTTGTACGTTGTGAGTAGGCATGTATTTTTTGAGTGTATAATATATTTAGCGATTCAAAAGGAAATTGGAATTACAAAATTTAAGATGTAGTTTTGATATTTTTTCTTTCTATTTTTAGTTTTGATATTTTTTCTTTCTATTTTTAGCCTAAAACACGCAGCCTAATTAAAAATACTAATTAAATTAAAAAAACTGAAAACAATTTTTTCGACGTTTCGATTCACTCTGCTAGCCTTGTGGAATAGCGTGCTCAAAATCAGTTAACTATTTTAAGCATTTTTTAATATTAAGAAGTCTTAGATTTCGTATTTTAGATGTATTAGATTAGAATTTTGTTTTTTCAGTGTAGCTTTTTAAAATATTGGATGTCAACTTTATAATTTTAATTTAAACATAATTAGAGATATATAAACACGGCATTCCTGCATGTCAATTAAAACAGGAACAAGAAAAAAACTATAGGGCATGAGAAATTAAAATAAGAACATCAATCAACGCTTTTGTGGCAAAAAAAAAAAAAAAAAAAAAAAACTAAACTAAACTAAAACTAAATTTTTAGTATTTCTTTATCTTTTTTTTTTTTTTTTTTAAACAAAAATTTGCATTTTTCTAAAACTGAAATAGATTTAGATTTTTGTTTGATAAAATATTAGACGTCAATCTAAAAGGAATTTGGTGTATAGCCATAGTGAAGTGTGTTTTGAAAAGTAGCAAATTATAATAATTTAGTGTGGGACTGTAAATGTTAAGAACAGGTGTTGAGATGTGCTGCTATCGCGATGTATTAGCGGAGCACCGTGGGAACACCTTTGTGTACACGTAGATCTCCTAATTTATGCTGCATTTGCTATAGACCACAAAATATTATATAACTAATTATACTGAACATCTTAACTATTATGCTATGTAGTATAACTATTATCCAACATAATAACAATAATAAATGGTTTTTATTAAGAGGCCACGTAAGGTATATACCCACTTACATGTTTCTCTGACATCATTAATTGTCTTCCCAAAGTTTTACAATAAAATAAAAATTAAACATATAATAAATATTAATAAATTAAGTTAGTAACACGTAATTATTAATAATATATAATAGGAAATTTTATTTTATCACATTCAAAGTTTTCAAAATTTAAACTCTTATTAAATATACATTTAAAAATTAAAATAGCAGCACATAATAATACATAGTATAAATCAATAGATTTCAAGCTAAATGGGTAAACGAATGTTTGATCATATGAACGAACGAACGAACGAACGAACGAACGAACGAACGAACGAACGAACGAACGAACGAACGAACGAACGAACGAACGAACGAACGAACGAACGAACGAACGAACGAACGAACGAACGAACGAACGAACGAACGAACGAACGAACGAACGAACGAACGAACGAACGAACGAACGAACGAACGAACGAACGAACGAACGAACGAACGAACGATAAACAGAGAGAGAGAGAGAGAGAGAGAGAGAGAGAGAGAGCACCGATGCAGACACAACTAAGTATATGTTAGGTAAATGGTATATTTAATCAGTATTTAGCAGGTACAATAAAATTGTAGTTTTGATGTTATCAGATCAAAAGAACAATACATATGAAAATATTTTGTAGTTTTAATAATAATAATATACAAGGTTTCCCATGCTGATGTGAATTAATATTGTGTTTTGAGTTGTATGAGAGATATTAATTAACATGTCGTGTAGTATTATGTAGACTAGGCCAATATGGAAATATGTAAGTATACTGCAGGCACTTGCTTTGTTTGTATTATTTATCTGTGGTAAAACTGAAAATTACGTCGTTATTTCACTAGGTTATGAATTTATACTGTATTATTATTGTCTTAAAATACGTCAAAATCTGTCTATGTAGTATTCTTCATTGAAATATTTCTGACCTCAGTGCAGTCACAAAAACACGCTAAGAAGAGGCTTCTACAATGTTGAATTAGTGCATTTTACTGTCTTAAAACATGAAAAAGGGTGTCTAGTATTCCTCATTTAAATATTACTGACCTCAGAGCAGTAGTTTTCTCACAAACACTCAAAGAAGAGGCTTCTACAATGTTAAATTAAAATTAGTTCATTTTACTGTCTTAAAACACGTAAAAATATGTCTAGTATTCTTCTTTTAAATATTCCTGTCCTTAGTGCAGTAGCTTCCTTATACAAACACACTTAAGAAGAGGCTTCTACAATGTTAAATTAGTGTATTTTACTGTTTTAAAACATGTAAAAATGTGTCTAGTATTCCTCAATTAAATATTTTTGACCTCAGCGCAGTAGTTTTCTCACAAACACACAGCAATGATAAACTATATACCAAATTTGATCATTCTACTCTACTCGTGAATCATCGTACCGCTAAGTACGATTGAAGAATAAGTAACGAAACGAATTTCTGCATTTCTCTCAAATATTTGAAAATAATTCTCATTAAACTTAATAGCTTCCTAGAAAAGGTATAATTGAAGGCATTAAGGTAGTAAGAAAATAAACTAACTAAGAGGCCATGCAACAATACTAACAAAGTGCTATAGCAGACGACTTGGTGTTCCTGTCTTCACTTAACATGCTTTCTTATGGGACAATAAAGCAGCTGTACAACAACTTGTGGTAGAAATTATTCTCAGGGCTGCAATTTTTACTGTAGCTTACTAAGCCTCAAAACATTGAATTTCAATTAAATTTTGGTTGCAAACAATTTTGTTAGCGCTATGATTATGTTTATAAGTTTGTACGTTAGAATTGCAAGTAAGTGACGTGACTTTTAGCTCTTGCAGTGCATGTCAACATATACGGTAAGTGCTCGGCTGTGTATGTAATATCAAGTGATACAGCTACTATAAGTATACGTTACGTACATACATACATACGTACTTACTTATTTACTTAGCATCTAACTGGATTGAAAGCGAAAAACAGGATCTGTTTTTACTGCACGTTTTGAGGAAGTCTTTGTCTCTATATCGCTCTCTCTCTCTCTCGCTCTCTCTCTCTCTCTCTCTCTCTCTCTCTCTCTCTCTCTCTCTCTCTCTCTCTCTCTCTCTCTCTCTCTCTCTCTCTCTCTCTCTCTCTCTCTCTCTCTTTTTCTCTACTTTTAAATGTCTCTCTCTCTCTCTTACATTCTCTCGCTCTCCAATTTTTCTTTGTCTCTTGCTCTCTCTCTCTCTCTCTTTCTCTCTACTAAAATGTATCTCTCTCTATGTTTGTCTCCTTCTCTCTCTCTCTCTCTCTCTCTCTCTCTCTCTCTCTCTCTCTCTCTCTCTCTCTCTCTCTCTCATTCTATCTCTACTTTAAATGTCTCTCTCTCTCTATCTCCATCTCTCTTTCTATCTCTCTATTTTTTCTTCTGATTTTCTTCTCTCTGCCTCTCTCTTTCTCTCTTCTTCCTCCTATCTTTATCTCTCTCTCTCTCTCTTTCTCATGCTATCTGCTCTCTCTGTTTCTATCTATATTTCATTTTCTCTCTATGGTTCTCCGTCTATTTCTTATTATTCCTCCCTTTCTCTCTCTCTCTCTCCCTCTCTCCTTACTTAATTCCCGTATTGTTATTCACTTATACAAATAAAAACCTTACTTACATGTACATTCACATATATATAAAAGACTAAAATTGATTATAATAATAATTAAAAAGTTATTGAGAAAAAGAGTAAATAATGTTGATTTGTATTTCTTGGAAATAAGTTGGAAACATGTTTGTATTTAACGGATATTCCATACTTAACTGTAATATATATAGTGCTTGCTTGCCTGCCTGCTTGCTTGCTTGCTATAGTCTACTCCAGACTTATATGTTTTGTCTCGGTCTATACAAACATCTCATATTAATTGTCATTACAACTTAAGAATCATTTAGAATTCAACTTTAGCGCCAATTTGAAATAATAATAGAAATACTAACCTGTACGGCCAAAACTATAGGGTGTATCCGCATGACATCATATTTAATGCGCTTGGAGGCCATACTGGAGTAGTGAATAACATTGCTGAGCATAGGACAAACTTCGTTTTAGGCAATTTTCTTTTAGAAATCGTTAATTTTTTGTTATTGTTATTTTTCTCATATAACTTAGATACTATAATTCAACATATTTAAAGCATCAATGCTCTCAAAAATATTGCTTAATTTTTTTAAACTGGCAAATTGAATTATTTTCCTATACCGTCCATACTATTGAATGATCCAACATGGCGTTGACTTTAACATGAATGCATAGACCCTATAGCCCATGCACGGAAAACATAAATTTGACAAATTATTCAATTACATAGATGTAACTCTTCAGTACAAACACAAACCAATAACTTGGTTAGAAAAAGTTTAAATAGTAATTTGTTAGTATAAACGTAATTTCTTCAGTGGTAAATAGTTAACTATTTAGATCTTTAAAAACTTTGTATTATATCTAACAAATTTATTATAGAAATATTGTAAATAGTAAATTTTTAGTTACTTTTTTACGTGTACTGATTATTGAAACAATAACAGAAATACCAATCTATAAAACTATAGCAAAACTATAACCTATTCAATTTTGAAAATTAATTGAAAGGAGCCCTTATTATATAACAGCTAAAATTTATGATAATCTAACGTCTTTAGTTATAAATGTTAATAATGACACTTTATTCCGGAACCTCTTGAAAAAAAAAGAAGATATCTAAAGATTGTTATACACTTTAGCTGAATTTTATGATCCCAACTCTATAAAATTGATAATATTGATATGCTGATGCATACTACTCATTTAAATATATGCAATTTTATATTGATTTAACTATATTATTTACTATCATTTTGTCCCATTTCTCTATATAATATATGTTACTTTAAATTTTCTTTGCACTCACTGTCAGTATATTCAATTCCTTTCGTTTTTTAATGTTTTATAGACTATGTATAATATATATATTATGGTATATACATATACATAACATAAAAAATCATTTTTGTCTTACCTTCTAAAAGACACTGGGCTTTTACTCGCTGCTTGATTTGACGATAAAATAACACACTAACACCAAATTGCCACTCTAGTATAAGTTAATAAAAACACTCAATTCACAGTTTAAAAATATATACATATATATTTATATTTACTTATGTTATTATACACAAATTGTAGCAGATATACAGTAACATATATCTTTTATTGACGAGACCAATGCTTGTTGTAACATCATGTTACTTTATTGAACTGCCTGGCTAAATTTACACACTTTCCTCTTTTTTTTTTTAGACTGCCTTGATTTCAATTTTATTCCCCCACCAATCCATATACTAATATGAAATTACATGTACAATTATTTTATATCATTTTTTGTATTTTTTTTTTTTAATAATTATAATATTTTTTATATTTTATCTTATGCTATGGTGGAAATTAAATATGGTTTAACTGTTTTTATGTAATTTTAATACCACTCAATTATTTATTTATTATTATTTTTATATAAATATATAAATTATATGTATTTCTTCTCATTAATGGAATAACAGTCACATTTAATCATGTGTTTGGTGTGTATACGCTATACTGTTTCTTCAATCTATTATTAAGTGTATTACATGAGTGTAAAAATAAATGAAATGTGTATATAGAAATAATAAATTACGTAAATTATTCATAATTTATTTCATTATAATATACACTGCAAATCTTTTTGAGCTATATTACGTTTTTTGTTTGTTTTTTTTTGTCAGTGCATTATATGACTTTCATTTAAGAAAATTTTAAGAAAATTTAAGAAAATTTTTAAGAAAATTTGGTGTAGAATTTTTTTGCATTAGCATGGATATAATATGTTTATATGTTTATAAGTTGTTTTTTTTTTGTCATGTCACGCAAAATGTGTAACTTTTTTCCGAAGGTAACGTAAATACACTCCAAGTTACACATTTTGCTTGCCAGGTGACACAAAAATGAGATACACATTTTGCTTCACGTGATAAAAAAAAACGAGATACACATTTTTTCCACTATAACTTCATTAATTGTGATAATACATTCAAATTTCAAATTAAAGTGCATGCTTTTCTCTTCTGAAAAACATTGTAAATATATGGCGCGAACTTTTGAATGGTGAAATATTATTACAATCGTGGTGTACAAGAGAGAGAGAGAGAGAGATGAATGAGAATGGCATCATACAGTGTGAATGAATCCATTAAGAACATACTATGTATATTCGAGGCGGTAAATCTGCAAGAACTTCACGACGCCACGCTGGTTTGTTGAGCACCATATATTATAAAGTCACGAGCTGGAGTGCTAATTAACCCAGCATGCGCCTTACAACAATGCCTTAGATAATACCTCCGCTTTACAGTATATTATAGACAATTTTAAGAAGTAACCGCAAACGTGACAATTTTTTTTTCTTTTTGATTTCAGCATAAGTTTGTATTAACTTAAATAGCATTTGTATCAAATTTCAAATCAATTTGTTCATCAGTTATGTTGGGAAAAATAACATATAGGAAGTCCTATGTTCACCATGGTATTATCCCCCTCCCCCACCCCACACATATTATGAACAAATATGGAACTAAAATATGGAACATATGTCCATAATATGGATATATGGAACCGATGAACAAATTTATATTTCAAATTTGGTACTTCAATAAAACATTGTTATTTTTGCTTTAAAAATTTGACTTGAAATTCAGGAAAATAAAAGCTTTGAGGCTCATGCAGTAAGCTACGTATAGTAAAAAAAATTCAGTATCAAGAAAATTTTCTAACTCAAGGTATAGCTACTTCATTGCCCCATAAGAAAGCATGTTAAATTTATAAGACTAAAGTCGTCTGGTATAACTTTGAATTAGTATTGTTGCATGACCTCTCAGTTTGGTTATTTTATTGCTAAACTTTTGTAAATTTTTGTAATTTTTTGAAAAACTTCTGCCACGAAAAAAATAAAATAATAAACGCATAATTTATAAACAGTCATATTGATGTAACCAATAATGTAAGTAGATAACTCATGTAATCCAGAGAGGATTCCCGGCTAAAAAGTACTGGTCAGCTGGAGACGTGTATTGTGGGTCAAAATTACATTGATCAAATGGGCAACAAAATATAACTTCCAGGATAAAATAAAATTAAAAGTAACAGAAAATTGAATAACGATATTCTCTTTGGATTACCTATCTATAGAAATACCTTATCCAATACTTATCATTATGGAATTACTTTTACGTGTGGGATACTTTTACGTGTTACAAGCTAATAATAACAATAATAAAAATGCTGTGTAATATGAGCATCGTTTAAGTATATATACAAACAAGCATTATATCCAGTAATATATTTATGATGCTTACAACTTTTTTGCAACAATGCAAATTTTGTTAATTACAAAAGTCGTCAATTAGGCGAAGTGTTTTGGTCAATAAAGTTATATTATTATATACTAGACACGAGAGAAGAGTTGAAATTTGATTCTTTGTGTTTGGTTCTCCCAGTTGAGCCTCTCTCTCTCTCTCTCTCTCTCTCTCTCTCTCTCTCTCTCTCTCTCTCTCTCTCTCTCTCAGATTAGAAGCTACAACAAAGAAAAGCTACCAACACGTATACATAGCGGCAAGACAAAAAAACTTATAATTACTTTCTTAATTACGCCGTCTATCTTATATTCTCAGATACCAAAGTCAAAACTTATTCTAAACTGTTTATTATAGTGACGCGGATATTGATTTTGTATCGAACTGTGATCTTTTTAATGTCTTTAATGTTTAACTGTTCTAATACACTAAAAAAACAAATTTCTATGTAATACAATTATGCAATAGGGTCAGACTGGCACTCAAGGGACATGTCCGTGAAAGGGGAGTAACACCATCTAGCGGGGCTACAAAAGGGGCGAAACACCCTGGTTACGCCCCTTTTAGGGTCTTAGGGGCCTCCAAATAAGAGGGGCTACGTCCGCAATTGCAGAGTTACTCTTATGGCCAGTACGAGCTTGTATGCAATAACCCATGTATCGATCTTTTCGCGTCAAGATGAAGCTACTACACTTTACAAATTCCCGAAGAATGAACGATCTACACTTTACAAATTCGCGGCTACCTGAAGCATCTGCTATATAAAACAGGTAGGAAAAGCTCCAGGTAGCCGCAAATTTGTAAAGTGTAGATCGTTCATTCTTAGGAAATTTGTAAAGTGTAGTAGCTTCATCTTGACGCGAGAACATCGGTATGTCGTTGTGATTGCAATGATGAATAATTTGCATGATTATTGCGAATATGTTGACAAGACCATTCTAACCCTGAGACCATAAAATATTACGTTTTTTTCTAACTTTAATGTTGCTAATAACTACTAACAGAGTCAAGTTAAGTTTTAATATTTCTTAAATTAACAAAAGTAAATAAATAAAATAGCTCATTTTCAGTACGATTCGTTCAATTACAGCATAATTTATGCTATACTGCATAATAGCTACTTTGGTGAGAGAAAACATCTACAATATTTGTATGCCAAAAAATAGTTGTAGAAAAGAGAAAATTAGTTTTAATGTGGCATGAGTTAGTTTCGATTGATATCCTATACTATAAAGATAACACATGCGCGATGCTTGCACTGCTCTAGCTCTATTACAACTGTAACTCAATGCTTTATAGGGTGTATGCATATAACGTCACATTTATTGCGCTTGGAGACCATACTGGAATAGTGAATAAAATTGCTCAGTATAGGACAAATTTCATTTAAGCCAATTTTCTTTGGGAAATTGCTTAATTTTGTTGTTATTGTTATTTTTCTCACATACTTGAGATACTAATTCAACATATTTACAGCATCAATGCTCTTAAAAATATTGCATAACGTTTTTAAACTGGTAAAATGATTTTTTTTCCTATGCCACCCATGTTATTGAGTTATCCAATATGGCGTTGACTTTAACATGAATGCATACACCCTATAGTCCCTACTATACACTAAAATATCTCAAAGTAATAATAAACACTTGAGTAGGAAACAAATTATGATGTGAAGAATCACAACGTATAAATAAAGTTTGAACATTAATTATGATTTTCTCTTCTATAATAACAACATTCAAAACTGTATGCAATTGTAATTTTAGTAAATATGTCTTCTTTTAGTGTATTTAAATATTGTTATATAGCATAAGAGTTATCCTATTCTAATAATTATTCTATAACGAAATATAGCATGAGAAATAAATAAATAAATAATTCTTTTAGAATATAATAAAACAATTGTAAAAAAAATTAAAAGAAAGCTTTCTTATTTTTGCATCTGTACGCTTTTCGTTATTCTTTTGTAAAATGCAAGTAAAAGAAAACGCAAACAAAAGATTGCACAGGTAATTCAAATTAATAATATAATTTTTTTAACTGTAAATACAAAAAAATAAAAAAAAAATACGTAATTCAAGCTCTATTAAACATTAATTAAAAATACTTAAAACAAAATTAAATGCAAATTATTAATTATAAGTAAAGTGGAACGAAATATGAAGATAAATAAATTTAATTATTATAGTTCATATTTTATAAATAATAAAATGTATAATTGTGAATAAGATGTTTTGTATATTATGTGGAGTTAAGAGTTAGGTAAGTGAATGAATCTTCAAGTTAACCTATTTGAATATTACCAAGGCTGTGTGTGAGATTGAACCGTTATACGAGCCAATCACAGAGTAGGAGATTCTACCGCGACTATTGTGTATGTGGAGAGAGAGAGAGAGAGAGAGAGAGAGAGAGAGAGAGAGAGAGAGAGAGAGAGAGAGACGAAAGAAAATAAAATACGTAAAATATACTGCATTGAACAATTACTATATTTTAGTGCACAAATGTTGCTATTTCATAATATCATAAGTATAATTATGCTGAACATCTTAACTATTATGCTATGTGGTATAATATAGCATACATTATGTTGTTATGCATTAATATTGCTGTATTGAGCTAACATAATTATTATGTATTTATTTTTGGCATTATACTGACAGAAAAATAGAAACGGAGGCATAATGACATTGTAAATTACGTAATTTATGCTATTATAGGGTACAACGTTCCTAAATTATGGAAAATATTGATGGTATGTAGCATACTTATTATGCAGTATAGCATAATGATCTTTTAATTATGCTCAAAATTGGGCTATAGTATAATTATTAGCTATTTATTTTTAGTGTGTGTGAGGGAGAGAGAGAGAGTGAGAGATTTCATAATTCTACTTACTTGTTACAAGTGTTTTGAATCCCCCCTTCCCCCCCCCCCCCCCCCGTTTTTTTTTTTTTTTTTTTTTTAATAAAATATTTAAAGTAAAAATTCGTTACTCGGATTCTTTCTATACATACAACTTCAAATATATGAGTGGAAAAGAAAAAATACTACAACAAAAATTGCTTTAAATTCAGGAAATCAAAAGCTTTTGAAAATATATCAGATTTTTAAGCACATATTTTTAAAGTTTTAAAACTATACCCCTTCAGATTGCAAAATATATTACTCAAGTTGAAGAATTGTCACTTAGAGCTGTTATGTAAACAGGTGATATATATCTGACAAACTGTATGGTCGTGAAATATAATATTATCATGAAGTAAAGATGAAATGTTACTTAAAAGTTTAGTTATGTCAAACACCAGCAAATATTCATAGTTAGCGCATCGCAATTAGTGCAATTACTAATTTTATAGAAAATATAAGACAAATTTTAAGTGAAATAAAAAATACAAATTGAATGATTCACTTTTGTAATACCTGGCTAGCTATTTCACCTGCAGTTTTCATTATTATAAGATTTACCTTTGTACTACCTGATTAGCTACTTCACCTGTAGTTATCATTTTTATATAAAATTTTCCTTTGTACTACTTGGATAGCTAATTCACTTGTAATTATCATTCTCATAGGATTTTCCTTTCTTCTACCTAGATAGCTATTTCACCTGTATTTATCATTCTTATAAGATTTTCCTTTGTAATACCTGAATAGCTATTTCACCTGTAGTTGTCATATTATAATAAGATTTACCTTTGTAATACCTGGATAGCTACTTCACCTGTAGTTATCATTCTTATAAGATTTACCTTTGTACTAACAATGACTATCATTTAAATTTATTATTTTAGTAGCTACACGTATTTTTTCTGAGTGTAGTATTTGAAGAACAAGCTAATATTTCAGAGCAGGTAAATAAATAAAAATTGTAATGTAAAATTTTTTTTATAAATCAAGTTTAAATAAACATATTTAAAAAAATATTAAAGTATTAATTAGTAATGTTTGTGGTTATGAATGACTCATCAATTGGTTGGTCACCAAAAAAAAAAAAAAAAAAGTTTACGACTTCATAAAATTTCTTAGTTTAAAAATCAATAAATTTTATTTTTATTTCTTTTTCTTTACGCCCAATACACGTGCCTGGGTTTACCATTGAATGTGAGAGAAAGAGAGAAAGAGAGAGAGAGAGAGAGAGAGAGAGAGAGAGAGAGAGAGAGAGAGAATGTGAAAGTCCCGAGGCAATATGTTAATCTACCGCAGACGCTAAAGTTAGAAAGAAAGAAAAAAAATTTGCGCAGTGGTTTCTTGTTTCTATAGCGATAAGTTTTTATAATAAAACAAGAATAAAAATAAAGCGGAAGGAAATTAAGTTAAGTTGTCGGGTTCAAGAGCGTTCATAAGTAACAAGCCAAAGAATGTTTTAAAAATATATCATGAAGTAGTAATGTACGAATATCAGCTGACCACAAGTACACTGTAAGAAAATAGCAGTACCTAAGTACACGTTAACAATTGTCTGCAATTAGTGCAGTATTTTACTGTCTTAAAACACGTAAAATTGCATCTAGTATTCCTCATTTAAATATTTCTAATCTCATTGCAGTAGTTTTTCTCTAAAACACTCTAACAAGAGGCTTCTACAATGTTAAATTAAATTTTTACTGTCTTATAAAACACGTAAAAGTACGTCTAGTATTCCTCATTTAAATATTTCTAATCTCATTGCAGTAGTTTTTCTCTAAAACACTCTAACAAGAGGCTTCTACAATGTTAAATTAGATTTTTACTGTCTTATAAAACACGTAAAAGTACGTCTAGTATTCCTCATTTTAATATTTGTGACCTCAGTACAGTAGTTTTTCTCTAAAACACTCTAACAAGAGGCTTCTACAATGTTAACTTAAATTTTTACTGTCTTATAAAACACGTAAAAGTACGTCTAGTATTCCTCATTTTAATATTTGTGACCTCAGTACAGTAGTTTTTCTCTAAAACACTCTAACAAGAGGCTTCTACAATGTTAACTTAAATTTTTACTGTCTTATAAAACACGTAAAAGTGCATCTAGTATTCCTCATTTTAATATTTGTGACCTCAGTGCAGTAGTTTTTCTCTAAAACACTCTTAACAAGAGGCTTCTACAATGTTAAATTAGTATTTTTCACTATCTTAGAACACGTAAAAGTGCATCTAGTATTCCTCATTTAAATATTTTTTTTAATCTCAGTACAGTTGTTTTCTCACAAAATAGCTAAAAATAGGCTTCTCCAATGTTAAATTAAGTGCATTTTACTGTCTTAAAACACGTAAAATTATGTCTAGTATTCCTTATACTCAAATAATTCTGACCTCAGTGCAGTTTTCTCACAAATACAAAGCTACTACAATGTAGAAGGATAGGGAGACGTTTCTCTCGCTGCTAACCTATATATTGTATGAATATTACCTATTAATAATCTAAGGTGTTAAATTGACAATGAAATTTAAGGAGACCAATGACACATAATGTGCATTATTTATATCAACGTGTCAATCATTATTGACATTTTATTTTCACAATCAATTCTGAGACATATCGTAACGATTGATAAAAGTATAATATACTCATAATTTTGATAATATTATAATTATGTACACTCCTTCCGAATAAATCTGACCACTTGCGTTAAAGTTTCCCCATATATTTAACATTTGGAGAGATTAACGCTTCGGTCATATTTATTCGGGACGAAGTGTACTATTTAAATCTGACGCATGTTTTGCTAGTTAAAATAGCATTGGAAATTATAGTGCTGATTTTTTAATGGTAATCAACTAAACACAATTATTTACACTCAAAAAACAAATATCTACTGAAAACATACAAATGTTGAAAAAATATCCATTCATACGAAATACTGTACATTTTATTGTGCACGAGTGTATTTTTAATAGATAAATATTAACACTAATAGAGGCTATAATATCGGTGTAAGAATGATGAGTAGCCAGTGATATATACACGTACTAAACATTAAACATTATAAGGTGTATGCACATGACGTCATATTTAATACGCTTGGACACCATACTGGAGTAATGAATAACATTGCTCAACATAGAACAAACTTCGTTTTTGGCTATTTTCTTTGCGAAATCAGTAAAAAAAAATTATGTACTATTACTTTTCTCATCATATTTGAAATTCAACCTATCAACAGCATCAATGCTCTTAAAAATATTGTTTAGTATTTTTTTAACTGGTAAAATTAGTCACTCATTTTCCTATCCTGCCTATGTTATTGGGTGATCGAACATGGTGTCATTTTAACATGAATGCATACACCCTATAGAACATTTAACACTAGTGTCCAATATGAGTAAACAGATACATGGTATAGAGTAATAATTTTCAATGTTTAACAGTATTGAATTTCAATTATACTCTCTATACAAGATTTTTTAGAGACAATGTTTATGCAGTAAAAATTACTAGCAGTTTGTTTTTTCAGTGTATAATTAGTATAATGTAGCTGGGTCTCAAAATTAAGACAACCAATTTTCACATTAACTTTTGTAAACTTAATTTAAAGCAGGAAAAAAACTATAAATTTTATGATTTATAATAAATAATTAAAAAAATGTTGTAAAAAAATTATTTATATATTTAATTAAAAAAACGTTTTGAAATTAGTGTTAAATTTAAAATTATTGTGATATTTTAATATATAATAGCAGTTACGGGTAAGGCGCACAGCCCTTCTCCCCCTATTTGTATTTTATTTATATTTAGTATTATAATTATCATTTTAGCATATTGTAGAAGCCTCTTCTTAGTGTGTTTGTGAGAAAACTGCTGCACTGAGGTCAGAAATATTTGAATGAGGAATACTAGACACATTTTTACATGTTTTAAGACAGTAAAATGCACTAATTTAACATTGTAGAAGCCTCTTCTTAGGTTGTTTGTAAGAAAACTACTGCACTGAGGTCACAAATATTTAAATGAGGAATACTAGACGTACTTTTACATGTTTTAAGACAGTAAAAAAACAACTATAGCTCAAATATTTGCTGTATAAAGCTATATTTACACATCAATTTTTAAGTTTTAATGTTTTAATTTTATTGATAATTCTTTAAAATTATGTTTTAAATCAATTTCAAGTCCAACATTAAAAAATGTTCCGTTTAATTTAATGCTAATCCACGTTATAAAAATGTTAAATTATTAATTTTATAAAATTATACTCAGTTCTAGAAAGAAAATTTTTCGATTCAATAAAAAACAACAACATAAAACTTTATCAGCCGCAATGTTTTTTAAAATTTCTACTTAAAAATCAGTATTTTATACAAAAACTTTCTGAAGCGAAAAGAATTGCAGTTATTGAAAACTTTAGTGTTTTAAAATATAAAGCACAAATTTTCATCAGCATTTAACTGTTTTAGGTTGAAAATGTGGTACATACATTTTGATTAAAACTTGTAGTAATTGTACGGTCTCTGTATAATAAATTGATATTAATTAGCTTATGGTCAAACAGTGTTATCAGATGGAGATTTCAGTTGACGTAAAACTCTATCTAAATACATGTTATTCCCATATGCCAATAGAATTACATTTTTTATTGGAATGACTGTACGTACTCTTCTTCCAAAATAAATCTGGCCAAAGCGTTAATCTCTCCAAATGTTAAATATATGGGGAAACTTTAACGCAAGCAGTTAGATTTATTCAAGGAGGAGTGAACATAATTTAAACTTTTTCAGAATACAATACGATACGAAATACAAACAAATACGTAATAATTATATTATATAGCACTTATTCATATTAGCTACATAATTTTTGCAATAATTATTATGTTAAAGCCATAGACCACATAAAACAACATGTGGTTTTTAATGAATAAACACGAAATGGGATCTTCAAAACTGATAACAATTTTTACCAGAATGTTAATGTAGCCCCACGAGAGAGCGTGAAAAAACTGTAAAGTATGCAATTTACGTGAAAATTCATGTTTATGACGTCAGAAACATGCAAAAATTAGTATGAAAATGTTGTGCGGGTTGCATAAATCGAATTTTCTGATCACTGCTATGGGGCTACTGTTGGGCTTTGAGACAAACTAATGTTATTTATGTAAGTCCCATCAAGTGTTTTGTGATATAAATGCTTATGTTTTTCTCTGGTCTATTCCTTTAAATAGCATAAATATTAAATGTTAATTGTATAAATAGCATAAACTGTTATGCTATTTGTTGTTACGTGGAAACCTTAATGCTATTATAATAACATATAAGTATAACATAACTTGCGATTTATTCTCTCTCTCTCTCATCATAAATCACTCGCTTATAATTTTTATTTTTACACGAAAAAAAATAAATTACGTAATTTATGCTGCATTTATGTTCTATTCTACAGCACACATATTGTTATTTGATAATAATATTGGTAATTATGCTGAATATCTTGAAGTATAATCACTATACAATATAGCATAAATTATGAGGTTATGAATAAATGTTGCATAAAAGTTAGCATAATTATATTAATTATTACGTATTTATCTTTCTATGTACACACAGGAAAGAATAAATTACGTAATATACGCTGCATTTATGTTATTATGGCATATTATAATTCTAAATTAAAAAATTAATAATAGCATAATATTTATGCTACGTATAACATAATTGTAGCATAAATTATGCTGTATTAATACTATTAATCATTTTTGGATGAAAATAAGCTTGAATAGCTATTTGGTATTTTTTTTTTGTCCATGCAAAAATAGTACTATTATGTTAATTTCAATTTTTCACCGATGGTCCTAAAATTTCATAAAGTTCCTAAAAGTTTCAACATATATTTTTTTTTAATATAGAGTAACGAAAATATTAATGCCTTTCAAATAAACATTTTTCTTTATATAATTAAAATTCAACCATATTATTATTGCCATATTTCAAATGACAGCAGAAAAATGTAACATTGTTTAAATTTTAAAGATAAAAGAATATAGAAAAAAAAACATAATATATATTTTAATTTTCACCACATCAATTTTATGAAGTCTTATCTTGATTTTTTTTACTTAATTAAACTAATTAACAGCGTGTCATCAAAATATAATTCTCATATAAATTTTAATTGATTTTAAACGGCAATTTTTGCAGTATAAAAATTAAATTTACACACAGGTGGTAAACAACATTAAATTATCTTTAAGCAACTACTCTTTTTTTTATATATAAATAATTTGAAAACTCCAATTTTATATCCTAATGTAATAAATTTAATGTTTTTGCATTGATTTATATGAGATCTTTTTTAAAATAAATCTAAAATTTTTAGTATGAAATACTATTTTTAATCCACTTTTAGCACATAAAATTAGCTTACTTTTAAAAATATATATAATGAAATCATTGAAAATAATAGCATAAAAAACAAAAAGATTAGGCTACTTAATTTATGCTACATATATGTTATTATAGCATAAATGATGGTCAATAAAAACATAAATATTTATGCTAAAAATGAATAATTATGTTTATTTCATATTTTTTTAAAGAGGTATTACGCAAATAAATACGTAAAAATTATGCTAGTTCAATGCAGCAATATTTAAGAACATAATTTATGCTATATTGTATAGTAATTATACTACATAGCATAATAGTTATGATATTCAGCATAATTACTAATGTTGTTACAAAATAGCAACAGAATATAGGTATTATTCAATGCGGCATAAATTTATTATTATTTTTTTTTTTTTGAGAAATTTGATATTTATACTTAAATTTACGTATAAAGATAGCATAAATTACTTTTTTTTATTATACAAAGCGATATCAAAGAGAAATACGATGCGATTGAAAATGTTTTTTTATCACACTTATCAGCAAAAAGTGGATCCTAAAAATACTTTTAATTCTAGTGCTAAACAAATATTAAAAAATTAAAAAAAAAAAAAAAAAAAAAATCAGCACATACAATAAAACATAAACCAGTGTCAAATTTCAATGTTATAATTTTTAAACAATAAAAGCAATAAAAATCAACGCCATTATTTCCCGTTTTAAAAAATAAAAATAAATCCAGCTAGTTTTATCAGTTTAAATAATTTGAAAGATTAATTAATCTTAACTTCTTAGAATTACAGAGCGACGCACGCTTCATATTTTCTGGGGCGATATAAATATATGTATATATATAAAAAAAGAAGTTCGAATCATTTTTATAATGGCTAGAAACACGCAAGCTAACTATTTGAAAAATTTGAATATTCTACAACGGTGAATTTAGTTTTCAACTTCGATTCTTGAAATATTTGTCACATTTTTTTTTGTGTGTGATTTTTTTTAACGATTTTTTTTCTAAATATTAAAAAAATATCGTAATTTACTTAATTTAATATTTAATTAAAAATTAATATAATTAATTAGTATTTAGGTACTTACCTATATTAAACATAATTTCCTGGTACAAATTTGGTTAAAAAAACACCAACTTAAACTTTGATTGTTCCAGTATCCAGTAATGTAGTTTATCGATTTGTAGTTCACAATCCCAGAGAACACATATTTGAATTACGGAAGTTTTTATTGACTCGCTCGATCACTTACATTCAAGTAGCTAGCTAGTGTACAACTGAGCTGCTAGCCGCTCGAGCCAGGTGGAAAATACCGCTAGAGAGAGGTAGGGAGGAGGGGGGAAGGGGAAAAGGTAGGCACATACCTGGCTGGATGACTTACCTTGCGTTGCCTTGCCCACGATGGATAAAGTGATGTTCACCGACTGAGGGAATCAACTGGTGCATATGTATAGCATGTGTGTACTGTGGGTACTGTACCTCTGTACTGTACTGTACCTGGCAAATCAATCAACCAATACAATCAATGAATCAGTCAATTATTTAATCAAACAATCAATTCTGTCAATCAATAAGTCAATAAATCAATGTACCATTCAATCAATCAATACAATCAATGAATCAGTCAATCAATCAATCAATACAATAAATGAATCAGTCAATCAATCAACCAACCAATCAATTCAGTCAATCAATAAGTCAATAAATCAATGTACCATTCAATCAATCAATACAATCAATGAATCAGTCAATCAATCAATCAATACAATAAATGAATCAGTCAATCAATCAATCAATACAATAAATGAATCAGTCAATCAATCAACCAACCAATCAATTCAGTCAATCAATAAGTCAATACATCTTTGAACCATTCAATCAATCAATACAATCAATGAATCAGTCAATCAATCAATACAATCAATGAATCAGTCAATTATTTAATCAACCAATCAATGAATCAATCAATCAATCAATACAATCAATGAATCAGTAAATTATTCAAGCAATTCAGTCAATCAATAAGTCAATACATCTTTGAACCATTCAATCAATCAATACAATCAATGAATCAATTAAATCAATAATAAATCAATAAATTATTCAATAAACCAATCAATAAGTCAATCAACCGATCAATCAATCAATCAATCAATTTAGTCAGTCAGTCATTCAATGAATCAATTGGAAATTAATGGCCATGAAGATCCTTACACATGCGACAAAATCAAATACGTAATAAGTATGCTAGCTGAATGCAGCAACATGCATAACAACATAATTAATGCTGTAGTGCATAATACACAGCCATGAATAGATATCTCATATTTATATGGATATCCCACAGAAGGTCCATACAAAATCTAAATGTCCCGCCCGCTGGGATATGTACTAATAATGCACCAGTTTAGTTCATTCAAAATTAAAATCAAAGCTGCAATATGATGGGAAATGTTTGAGAAATTTCGGGGGGTTGTTGTGAATTAACTTCTTCTTCTTCTTTGTTATTATTTTTTTAATTTTTTCAAATATTTTTAAACGGCAGGACAACCCCAAATAAGGAATACTAGCCACACTTCTACGTGTTTCAAGACAGTAAAAAAAGCTTACAGATAAAATTATGTCACACCTATTATTCTGAATCACCTGAGAGAAATCTTATCAAATTATCATGAAAAACAGTTGTTTTTTTATTGCCATATTTTATGTAAAAGTTCCATATAATTTTGAAGACGTTATTATGTTTGAAAGACATATTTTGATATCAACGATCAAAGCTTGTGGTGTAAAAGTCGTGCTTAAACACAGCATTTTTTATAGTGATGATTCTGAACAAAATACTACACCGGGAGAAGAGATGTCTACTGAGTAAGATATTGTTTAATATCCTCGCTCTCATGTAGTTTTGTATGTTCTTATTGAAGACAAGAAATACCTAGACACCTAGACGTTTCCACGGTTTCTCTAGGTTGTCATGGTGAATGCCGGGATGTGTACTTAAGGCGTGGCCGGCCCGTGTGTGCTTTTCCATTAATTTGGAAAGTCCTTACCTGTCGATAATACAATGTCTTGACTGGGACTGGGATTGGTGTAGCATGATAACACAATATGGCAAGCAAAAAAAAAAAAAAAAAAAAAAAAAAAAAAAAACTAATTATTGTCTTATACCTTTTTTGTACGATGATATAATAATATTTCTAACTCAAAAGTATTTATTATTACTTCGATGTATTTTATTAAATTACGTAGCATTGAGTTACAGTTGACTATCTATAGGGTGTATCCGCATGACGTAATATTTAATGCGCTTCGATGCCATACTGGAGTAATAAATAATTAATAATAATAGAATAATGAATAATGGAGTACTATTTGCTCAGCATAGGACAAACTTCATTTCTGTCTATTTTCTTTGAGAAATCAGTTAATTTATTGATATTGTTATTTTTCTCACATACTTGAGATACTAATTCAACCTATTAATAGGATCAATGTTCTAAAAAATATAGCATAGTAATGCCAATTTTTTATGAACACACTATAGATTGTAAAAAGAAAAAAAACTAACTATGAATGTGCAGGCGTAATCGTCATTTTCATCTAAAAATCTGGTCCAATTTACTCTGCTCGCGAAACATTTGTTTTTTTTTCACATTTTTTCAGGGAATCACATTTTTTATCACATAAAAATTTTTAAGTCGTTTCTTTATAAGGCAAGTAAAATTTGTAATTTGGAGCACCATCTACATTGGGTTCGTAAACGAGATATACAATTTGCTTCACGTGATAAATAAAAAGGTACAAATAATCTCTACTGCAATATCAAATTGCAATATGATAGTCATTAGAGGTTTCTTCTGTCAGTGTAGGTATATAGACATTAGATGTTAGTTCTTTGAGTGTATATGTTTGATTGCTGCACATGTATGTGACCAACATTTTGTCAGGGAGTGCTTGGGTGTGCGGGGTCATAACCTTGAGTGTTCTCCGTGACATTGGTGCTCACATTTGTGCCTCGAGCAAGACGTCACTGTGTCACGTGGATGACTCAAGACACACGTGTGGCAATTCAAAAATACAAAAAAAAAAATTTTTTTTTTAATTTTTTTTTTGTAAGTGCTTACAATACGCTCTAAAAATTAGGCTTTAAAAAAACTTCTTCACAGTTTTTAACAAAATATTTAAATTTTTGTAGAATTAACGGTTATGATGTCACTAAACTTTAAAAATTGTAACAATATTATTGCAAGCTGCAGCTAGCATCAATCAATATTGATTTGTATATAAGTTAGCAGCTTCAGGAGCCAGTGCAATGTAATCCTGGTGACGAGCTGATTTTATTGAACTGGCTACTGAAGCTGCTATTGTGCTTAAAATCCACGTCCTATATTATAGTACGTAACTATGTACATACAAAGCTCTTGAGGTTACAAATATGCACTACATATTATGGTACAAAAACTGTATGTGTATTTAATTAGTTTAAGATAACAATTTTTAAATTTTTATTTATGAAAGAAGAAAAAAATTCAAAAAAGTTTATTTAATGGTTCAACATTCTTGCGTTGCCTCGGTCAATATTTGATAAATTCTCTCTCTCTCTCTAGCTCAAAAATCTCTGAAAAATGACCACTTCGCGTGTTCAAGTAATCTAGCCAGAAACAATCACTCAAAATTTAAACACAGGTGAATAGAAGAACTACATCTCTCTCTCTCTCTCTACTCTCTAACCAAAGCATAATAATACCAAACAATTAAATAAAAATTCTTAGTAATTTATTTCAAATAAAGTTCTTAAAACGTATTATTTTCAAATAACAAAGCATTAGTATAGAGGCTACTTGTTTATAAAACTGTTAATACACGGAAAGAATAAATTACGTAATTTATCTTTTATTTAAAGTTATCATAGCATGCATATTGTTAAATTGGAACAGTATACCATACATAAACATAATATTTATGCATTTTTAAAGTAGATATTATGTTATAGGATGTATTCACATGACATCATATTTGCTGCGCTTTGACGCCATACTGGATTAATGAATAACATTGTTCAGCATAGGACAAACTTCATTTTTGGGTATTTTCATTGGGAAATTGGTCAATTTTTTGTTATCATTATATTTGTTTCACATATTTGAGATACTAATTCAACATGTTTACAGCACCAATGCTCTCAAAAATATTGCGAAGTATAATAATAATATATTTAAATTGGTTAAATGAGCCATTTCCCTATACCAGCCCATGTGTTGAGTACACCAACATGGCGTTGACTTTAATATGAATGCATACACCCTATAGCAAAAACATATATGTTGTAACAAATTTTGTATGAAGAAAAAAAATCTTCTTCAGACCGTAAGCTGCAATCTCTAGTTAAACTTTTCTTATCTTTTCTTTTAATTTTTATTGCAACAATTAAAATAAATTAGCTACGGTTTAACTATAATTAGTATTGCAGGAGATAGTAAATTAATTGTATATCATTTTTTTTTTTTTTTTTTTTTTTTTACTTATAGACCACTTGCAATTAACGAACTATTTATAATATATAATATTAATGGATTTCTTATAGAAAAACCAATTTCACTTACACATTGCAAACAATTAAAAACATTTCATTATTGCAAGTCGTTCATAATCTGTAGAAAAAACAGCTGACAATACGATTTAATGCGAGCGAGCTTTATTTATATTTAAATGAATAAAATGAATGAATAACAAAAAAAAAATCAATGAATAAAAAAAGGTTTCCGTCTGATTAGGTGTCTCAAAATATCGCGATTGAGAGAGAAAGAGAGAGAGAGAGAGAGAGAGAGAGAGAGAGAGACTTGAATGAGAGTGAATCGCAGACGTAGAAAAAATATCTCGGACAAACGGAAATAGGCAAAATATTTCGCTCCCTGCTGCATTTAAAAAACTAATAATAGCGGTTTGTCTCTCTCTCTCTCTCTCTCTCTCTCTCTCTCTCTCTCTCTCTCTCTCTCTCTCTCTCTCTCTCTCTCTCTATTTCTTTCATATAAAAATATCCATGATTTGGGTGGAATGCGCCGTATTTAAAAAGTTAACGGATTTCTTACACACTCGATGCACTGGCTCTGTATAGAATCAATCAAGGTTCATTTTACTATATTATTCTCATAGTAACGTAACCCTTATATATATATAATATGTATAAGAACTAGATGCATTGCCCCGTGGTAAAGAAAACATGGTTCAATTTAATATGTTAGTAAAGTATAATATTGAGCCTTATGTATATTTGCAAAGTGCATGCGTGCGAATCCAGATTATCAAATATAATCGTAATTCAGGTAAGCAAGCAAGACACGTTGCTGAACTATACTACATAAGTTTGATACACTGAGACAAGAAATGTCTACTCTGTAAGATATTGGTCTTGTAGGCAGTTTTGTATGTTAATTTTAACCTTTTCAAACACCCGCACTGGACCCTCTTTTTTTTTTTTTTTTTTTGAAAACGTATAACCCAGGTTTCAAGCTTTTAGCTCAAAAACGAGCTATAGGGTGTTTTCATTCATGTTAAAGTCAACGCCATAAGTGAGTATTAAATAACATTGCCGGTCTAGGAAAATGGCACATTTAGCCAGTTTAAAAATACTTCGCAATTTTTTTTTGAGAGCATTGATGCTGTTAACAGGTTGAATTAGTATACCTCAAGTATGCAAGAAAAATAATAATGACCGAAAAATAGCTAATTTTACAAAGAAAATAGCCAAAAACTACGTTTGTCCTTTATGCTGAGCAATGTTATTCATTGCTCAAGAAGAGCATCAAAAAGCATTCAGAATGACGTCATGCGTACACACCCTATAGCTCAAGCTAAACCCCTGAAAAACTCGTGAAAAAATACGAGCTTGTGAAAAAATTACAAGCTTTAAAAAAATAAATAAACAACACTCATGGAAAGATTAAATTACGTAATATATGCTGCAATTATGTCATTATAGAATTTATAAATGATACTAAATCTAAACAATACAAATAATTATGCTGTACAACATAATATTTATGCTGTTATAACAGTAATTATACAGTATATAATAGTATTTCATATTATGTTATGCTGTATTGAAGAAATTGTGCTGAAAATGAGGTAAAGCTTAATTATTACGTATTTATTTTTGTCAGGGAAGAATGCAAAGACAAAAAAAAGTTTGCCAAATTTGCTGAAAATGATCTCTCTCTCTCTCTCTCTCTCTCTCTCTCTCTCTCTCTCTCTTGTGCAAAATTAAGTGCTTAAAATATATTAATAGGATTTTTTTGTTATTTTATGTCTGTTGTCTTTAAAAAAACATATGAAATGAAAAAACGAGCTTTTTCTTCAGAGAGCTCGTTTTCTAATTTCGCCTGAATTATCGAGTTTTCCAAGTTTTTCCATCGTTTTTTCGAGTATAAGACGAATTATCATTGTAGACAGTAAGACAAAGTCGTCAGCTAGCACTACAAGTATGTTCGTATTGTTGCATGACCTCTCACTTTGGTTATTTTATCTCTAATCATACTTTTGCAATCTGGTATTTTTTTTTTTATTGTTTATCATCCATATATACAGAAATCCAACCAAGGCATAGGCCTTATCGTTTAGTTTTAATTATTTAATACATAAACTTTACATATCAAATCATCTACATATTTAGATTTAAAAAAAAAAAAAAACATATTTTTTCTGGGGAAAAAAAATGCATAAAATACATACATCATATTTATATATAAATATATCTACATAAAAGTTAAAATTTTTAGCTTATTGAAGCTTCACAAAATTAAACTAACACATTATTATTCCAAACATCTTTAAAAATATTCTTTTCTTTTTTACCTGATTTTTTTATTTTAATATTTTTTAATTTCCTGCTATCTAATTCCAAAGCTTAGGCAATATAAAATCGATTGTTCTTTCACTAAATATATTTACAATTTTTGGTACAAATAATGGATTTATATATAAGTGCTACTCTTTAATAATAATTATATAAATGAAAATTAAATTTTAATAAATATATTTAAAAAAAAAAAAAAAAAACTACCATTACGGGTTTCATAACGTAAAAAAGACAATTAAATTGAAATCCACTGCACATACAAATTGAAAACCAAAAATAACTGAAGTATTTTCATTGATTATAATAAATATTGATTTACTACTAAAAAAAAAATGAATAAATTTGTTTCCCACAAACCACTTCACACATTATGCATGAAAACAATTAGAATAATTTTAATATTGACAAACCACAGGTAAATATTTCCGTATCTCACAGTTATCATCTGAAACACTGAAAAAACAAAACTCTAACGTCCATGTTATACACTAAAAAAAATCTAATTCTATATTTCACTATGTTCCACCCACTCAAAAAAGTAGTGCATTACTTCAGTTATGAATCAGTTATAAATTATTTAAAATAAAACTTTTAAGGTATTATGAGTAGCTAAAATAATGTTTATTGCTCCAGTATGGCGTCGAAGCGCATTCATCAGTATGACGTCATGCGGATACACCCTATAGTATATGTATAAGCATAGAAAGTCTCAAAACTGCATACTGCCTGAACGTAAGGACTTTAAACAATTTACAAACATCAGTAAACCTTAGTTTTGTGAGTGTATGTAAGATTAATTAAATTAAATATGTAGTGTAGTGAGTGATATGGCAAGTAAGTGGATCTTATATATATCTGTATAGAAGCTTGAGAACTGGGTGAGATGGAAGCCACTCAATCGTAAAATTAAACTTTAAAAAAAAAAAAAAAAAAAAAAAAAACTGAAATACTTTACGTGTTTTAAAAAAATGGGTTATAATATTTTTTCTGTCAAGATATCTATATGATTGAAGGTATAGCTTATGTGTTTAGGTATTTTAATACCTGCTTGATGAGAGGGGTAGAAATTATTACGTCAAAAACTTACCCTATTTTTCCATCATCGCTCACGCTAAATAATGAAAAAAAAAAAAAAAAAAAAGGTTGAAATATTTGAAAGTTATATAATGTTTGAATCTTGCAGGTAGCAAAATGTTACCTTAATCTACTTTTATCACATTTATAAGTAAAAAAAAAAAAAAAAAAAAAAAAGCTATATTCTAGTAAAAATATTATTATTTGTAAAATCATGTAAAAAAAATCGTAATTTATGCTGTATGTAATAATTGCTATATTGTAATTAATTTCATCAATACCATGAAAATAAACACTGTTTTAAAGTAATGCAAAATTACAATATTCAATTTTTTTATAACATCATTTATGCTATATCGACATAAATTTAGCATAATTTAGAGTAATTTATGCTGTATTGAACGATTGCCATATTGTAGAGCGCAAATGTTGCTATTTTGAAATAACATAAGTAATTACGCTGAACATCTTAACTATTATGCTATAATTATAATGCTATAATATGCTATGTAGTATTATGCACTATGCTACAATATAGCATACATTATGTTGATGATGCACTGACTCTATAATAAGGGTGTATCCGCATGACGTCATACATAATGCGCTTCGACGCCATACTGAAGTAATAAATAACATTGCTCAGCATAAAAGAACAAACATTTTTTTTTTAATTAATAAAAATTTTGGTTATTATTATTTTTCTCCCTACCTAATTTAACCTGAAAAATTGCTAAGTACTTTTAAACTGGCAAATTTAAATTTTAAAGATAAAAAATAATATAAATTATCGTAATATTTGAATGACAATGCATAAATATTCCGCAAAGACAAAACAATGAAAATGAGAGAGAGAGAGAGAGAGAGAGAGAGAGAGAGAGAGAGAGAGAGAGAGAGAGAGAGAAAGAGAGACGATTTCTAAGTTAATAACTTCATAATGCATTCGCTATTAAAAAAATAATAATAAAAAAAGAGATAATAATACAAAAAAAGCGTCACTATTTCTCATCAAAATCACATTTTGCTGCAAATGAGGTTCAATTTTGACACGCAAGACAGCTAAATGTGTTTTAATGGAACAAATAATATAGACATTAAAACTAACTCAAGAACTTTTTGTCACTATCATATCAACAAGGAAAATTAAGTAATTTATGCAACTGAATTTATGTCATGTGAAATTAGAATGACATAAATAATTATGATGTACAACATCATATTTATGCTATATAACATAGTTATTATGTCTGGGTGATTAAATTCCTTCAACAAGTAAAAGTAAGTACTTTATAACGTTATTGAAATAAAGAAGGAATTAAGGAGTATTGAATCTTTGATAATTGCGTAATTAATTATAAGACTTTTGTTAGAGTGTATGCATTCATGTTAAGGTCGACGCCATGTTGGATCACTTAATAACATAGGCTGGTATAGGAAAATCATTCATTTTGCAGTTTAAAAACACTGACTTTGTGAGCAATATTTTTTAGAGCAAACAAATTATAATAAATAAATAAATAATAATAAATGAATGATAAAAAAACCTACATATTAAAGTAGTATCTAAATTGAGATATATTTAAACTGAACTGCAATGAGAGGAAAAAAATTTCAAATATACAAAAAAGAAAAAAAAAATGAAAACTATGAAAGAATAAAAAATGATAAAACTAAAAATGAAAGAAAAAAATCAAATAATATAATATAACTATTAAAGCCTATATAATCCTTTGTGCCCTTAAAACCTAAAACATATATACTCTGCAATTTGGAAAGAAATATACATTTTTTTCTATATTTAAAAAAAAAATCAATCATGATTTGGTATGAGCAAGAGAAAATTTAAACTATAAACTTTTTTCTCAATTAAATTGTGCTAGATTTATATAAAAAATTTGGTATATTTTTGATCATTTATTTTTATGTCAAAAAATCAAGTTTTTACGAAAATAATAATAACAAAAAAAATAATAATAATTTGCTAAGCAAAGCTCTAGATATAACTATTTTAATTGGTTATAAAATAATTTTATATACGATTTTAAATTTTATTGCCAATTTTATCGTGTAAAAAATTAGTTTTTTAGTATAACATAAATTTTAAAATAAAATGCTTGAAAAATAAAGCTACCTCTAAATTGGTAACAGTATACAGTTTTTTCTGTCTGTGCTTGACTGCAAGCGCCTCGGCAAGTTCGTGTTTAAAAAACGTTAATTAATGAAATTTCAATCATTTTTTTCCGTACATTTTTACGATCTTTAGGTTCAGTAAATAACTCGGATATTGGGCTACACATATCATAAAGTTGAAGATTACTCTACTTAACATTGAATTATAAACCTTAGTGGCAAGGTGTTGTGACAAAACATTGTAAAAATAATCAGATTGCGACATAAGATAATTGTTTGATTAGCGTGCTAAACATGGCGCTAGTTAATTGATAATTATATATGTATACACTGCAATTAGATCTAGATCTTTAGAATTATATCAGGTGATTTTTGGGATTACGGCTTTAGGAGTTACCTGTAGCAAAATATCGTTAAGAAAAGTAGATTGGAGTATTGCATTTTTGTTATTGCATAAGTATAGTTAGTAATTGAGTGAGCAGTAGAGAATAATTGAGCTGTGGATGAATGAATGAATGAATGAATGAATGAATGAATGAATGAATGAATGAATGAATGAATGAATGAATGAATGAATGAATGAATGAATGAATGAATGAATGAATGAATGAATGAATGAATGAATGAATGAATGAATGAATGAATGAATGAATGAATGAATGAATGAATGAATGAATATCAGAAAACAAACAATTCATAAACACATAAACACACACACACATTATATATATATATATATATATATATATATATATATATATATATATATATATATATATATATATATATATATATATATATATATATATATATATATATATATATATATATATATACACACAAACAAAATTAATTGGCGTTAAAAAAATTAAAAGAAAAACACATCATATATGCAACAAAATATTTAATCTTTGTAACATAATCAGTAATCACGTTATTCAATATAACATAAATTATGCTGTGATAAAAAACAAATATTGCTGAAATAGGACTCTTGCACGCACTTACCCCCGTAAGCTGCAACGCTAACTAACTAGTTAAACCGTAGTTAAGTTGTTATTTTGATTGTTGCAACAATTAAAACAAATATAACTAAGGTTTAACTAGAGGTTGTAGCCTACAGCCCTTAATGTACTTATTCTGGTTTGGTTCATAGCCAAAATTTGATCTAAGAAGAAAATAATAAATAATATCTTAAAATATTAATGATGAAAATTAAGATTAAAACTCGTTAAAATATGCCTATAGTATCCGTCATTTTAAATTTTCAGGAATCGGTTTTCTTGAAAGTAGCTTACTCGAAAATCACAAAATCACTCTCCCCATAAAGCGTAATGTTTAATTAGAGGTCCCTCTTATCCTAGCTCACCTCTGATTGGTGCTACGTCACCATCGATATGAACCATTCCATTACCGCACATTACAATATTAACAGTACAATGCTTACAAACTATATATGTGGAATTTTAATTTAATATTTTGGTTATAAAAGCTATAAATAAATAAATGTTTATAATATTTTTATTTTGGTACCCTTAACAACGGTAAGTTTGCATGTGCATATGATATATATATATATATATATATATATATATATATATATATATATATATATATATATATATATATATATATATATATATATATATATATATATATATATCAATTATATAGCTGCTAATAGAATCGCATGCCCGTCTCAGTGATTGAATTGCGGTTACATGCAAGGCATCCATCTCCACCACAAAGTAAACCTACTTTATACTTTTTTATGTTGGTTTCTCACACATTATACTGCTTGCTAAAATATATCAACAACACTCATTGGCAAAATAAACTATTTGCAAAAAAAAATTATATATATAAAAATAATAATAAAAATCTTATACGCATTACTGAGTACACGCATACACTCTTTAAAAAGTGTACATTACTTATTCAGTCAAGAATCCTAACTTATTTGAGATAAACACTTTTGAGTTATTATGAGCAGATAAAATAATACATTTAATCCAAATCATCAACAATAAACTTTAACAAAAAATTGCCGAAAATTCTTTATAGGGTGGTTTCATTCATGTTAAAGTCGACGTCATAAGTGAGTACTAAATAACATGGACCGGTATAGGAAAATTGCACATTTTGCCAGTTTAAAAATACTTTGCAATATTTTTGAGAGCATTTATGCTGTTAACAGGCTGAATTAGTTCCTCAAGTATGCAAGAAAAATAATAATGACCAAAAAAAGCTAATTTACCAAAGTAAATAGCCAAAAACTACATTTGTCATATGCTGAGCAATGTTATTCATTGCTCAAGAAGAGCATCGAAAAGCACTCAGAATGACGTCATGCGTACACACCCTTGTTAGTAATTTACTAAAATGCTTTATTTTAGCTGCTTATTATATAACCCCTCGTGCACAATGGACTTTTCTTAAGTGAAAATGCTAATTTTTTTTCTACTTAAGAAAAACGTTTGATTGTTAAGTAGCTACTTAGAATTTCCACTTAAGAAATTTTCTCTTAATTTTT
The DNA here is from genome assembly GCA_949318235.1 of Ecdyonurus torrentis. Taxonomy (NCBI): domain Eukaryota; kingdom Metazoa; phylum Arthropoda; class Insecta; order Ephemeroptera; family Heptageniidae; genus Ecdyonurus; species Ecdyonurus torrentis. The sequence continues at coordinate 23,039,444 of OX439136.1, read as the reverse complement.
TTCTTAAGTAGCTAATTAGAAGAATTTTATTTAAAATTTGAATTTACGTAAGAATCAACTTGGGTTTCATTCTTACATAAATTCAAATAATTCTTCTAATTAACTACTTAAGAAAAAAAACTCCAGAAAAACAATTTGCAAAGTGAAACCAATTAAAAAATTTCTTAAGTGCAACAATAGTTTCATTGTGAACACCATTCGTTCTTAATTGGAAAAAATTAGCATTTTCACTTAAGAAAAGTTCATTGTGAACAAGGCTTTAGTTAAAAGTGTTTATTTTAAATAAGTTATTAGGATTCGTAACTGAAGTAATGCACTTTTTTTTAGAGTGCGTATTAATAAACACTTGAGGAAACATTATGGTGCATGTGGTGAATCACAACGTACAAACAAAGTGCGGACAATAATTAGTTTTATATATATATCTTGTCTATAATAACAACATACAAAACTGTATGCGAGGACAATAATTAACAATTGCAATATCTTACTCTCTCTCTCTCTCTCTCTTATAAACAGCTCTTCTCTAGAGGTGAATTGAATGTTAAATTATTTAAAAATAAAAAATTGTTTTAATTTGAACATGTTGTCACATATACTGTATGGTTTGTTAGCATATGGATCTACGCTAAATCAAGTAAACTGGTAATTGAAAAAAATGCAAATCAGAATACTAAAAGTTTTGAAAAAAGGGTCAAAATAAAATAGTGATTTTGAGTATTTTAAATAAGTTAACATATATCACCAATTGAGGAGACTTTTAAATGTGTTTTCATGTGAGAAATTTGTTTTGAAACAGTGTATAGGTATACCTAGAATTTATATTTATAATACGAGAATTGAAGAAACCAATCCTTTGTTTCTATTATACCTAAAATTGTAAATAGATTCACTGAAAGATTAAAATAATAATAAAAATAAAATAAAACTACCTAAATTAAGGAATTAAATTTCATCTAATTTAAAGAATTGTAATAATAAAATTATTATGAAAAGTAATACATTATATTTATTTGCGTGTAGATATTGTGCCCAGCTAATTAAGTCCTCCTTGTAATTAAAATATTGACTCGCAGACATGCAGATAGTGCCGATATTGAGGATGTTAATGAGTTTGTGTACCTTACTGGCCTTACTTACTTGCAATAGCCAGGCCTTGCAATTATAAACACAGCACCATCGCGTGTACCTCACTACTGAGTAAGTCGCTAATTAAGATGATTAACTGCTAATTACAAGGTACACTTATGTATGTTTGTTTGTAGGTTTGATTTATTAGCTAACTACTGTGGCATGCAAAATATATTGCCTTTTTTATGTGTAATTTATTTATTTTATTATTTTTTTTATATTCATTCATTCATTCATTCATTCATTCATTCATTCATTCATTCATTCATTCATTCATTCATTCATTCATTCATTCATTCATTCATTCATTCATTCATTCATTCATTCATTCATTCATTCATTCATTCATTCATTCATTCATTCATTCATTCATTCATTCATTCATTCATTCATTCATTCATTCATTCATTCATTCATTCATTCATTCATTCATTCATTCATTCATTCATTCATTCATTCATTCATTCATTCATTCATTCATTCATTCATTCATTCATTCATTCATTCATTCATTCATTCATTCATTCATTCATTCATTCATTCATTCATTCATTCATTCATTCATTCATTCATTCATTCATTCATTCATTCATTCATTCATTCATTCATTCATTCATTCATTCATTCATTCATTCATTCATTCATTCATTCATTCATTCATTCATTCATTCATTCATTCATTCAAGAATTGCTATTCCTCTAGAAAATATTCACTATTCACTTTTCACTATTCACTTAGAAAATCGCTAAATTAGAACTTTTTTTGATACACGATTTAAAAACACCACTCAATGTATCAAAAAGAAAAAAAAAATATTACTATTGCATATTTCACGTATGCTATATTTTTTTATTCTGTACAACAAACTTATTATTGAATGCAGCACAATTCTTGTTGTAATTCACTAATTCTGCTGCAGCCAGGCTAGCATATGTATAGTTATATATTATGTATTATTATTACTATTATGCATTACTATTACTACGTATATTACTATTATGCATAACTATTATTACGTATTATTATTATTATGCATTACTATTCCGTGTGTACTTGTGTATGAATGATCAGACTAAAATCTGCGTGCTCCGTGAGTAAGTTTGAGTATGTATGTATGTATGAACGCCGAGCCACGCGGAATGTTGAGAATGTTGGTGCGGAGGAATTGAGGTCACGTGGACCAACAATTGTGTCACGTCGGCTTGAGAGCTATAGCTTCTCCTCGCGAGCGTTCATCTCTCCAAGTATAATAATTATGTAGTGTTAACTAACATGTGAATATCGGACTAATTAAATATATGAGTGAGCAAGTAAGTAAAGTAAATAAATAATTATATATATAAATAAATAAAAACTATTTTAGTAAATAAATAATAAATTTGCTAATAAAATTTTGAAATGGAAGAGATAAAACGTAAAAAAAGTTTGTGATTATTTAATTTTTCATTAGTGTTTGGTTGATTGATTGATTGATTACTGGGCAGCTATAAAGGCAATGATATTCACTATATTTGCTACATTTGTAGCTAGTTGTTTAAGTACCTTATGTAGCAAATATTGTGAATATCATTGCCTTTATAACTGCCCTAGTAATCAATTAATTTATCAATCAACCAAACACTAATGAATAATTAATTAATCGCAGACTTTTTTACGTTTTATCTCTTAAGTTTCCAAATTTTATTAGAAAATTTATTATTTATTTACTTACATAATTTTTATTTATTTACTTATTTATTCACTTGCCTACTTGCTAACTTATATATTTAATTAGATTTATACTATAGTACTATATAGTACAGTCATTATACTTAAAAATGAATTTCTGTTAGCTTATAGCCATACAATGCGATCATATGGAGATTTCAGTTGAAGCAAAACTATCTAAATACATGTTATTTCCATATGCCATAGAAATAGAAATTATATTTAGTAAAATGAGCGTAGATTATACTATACACAACTATAGTCTATCAAATTAAATTGTGCTGAGATATATTTAGCCAGGATACAAAGGAGCCAATAAACTTAAAGCCCACAATGAGGCACACAAAGCAGTTTTTGTTTAGACTTACGCAGGCGTGGCGGCTGATGCGTGCGTTGTGTGGGCTGACTGCCTGACCGGCGTAAACATTGCCAATATCTGCGAGTATATAAGTCCTACTCTCGTGGGGCAGTGGTCGCATAGCAACCGCATCTTAAATATCATGTCAGTTACTGTTTATCTCTCTTTATTTTAAAATATGAATGAAATGAAATCAAATACTCCATTATAGGTTACAACCCCTAGATAAGAAGAAAACGATGACATTACTATATCTAAGCTCGTTCTGCAAACTACACACAAATATTGAGACAGTTTCGATATTTTTCCTTTGTTAAGAACACCTGATTATGACGTCACTACCTGTTTACTACGTTTATATGTATGGTTGATCATTGTTATTTCTTCGTTTACAACTTTAGACCTGATAAAAATAAATGGAACTTCGAAAAAAAAATCCATGCTCAACAGTGACTAATTTATTGGCTCAAAAAAAAATCAACCAATGAATGTGTCTATTTATTTTTTGGGGCAGCCAATCACTGTTAAAGAAACTCACTATACTTTTTACAGAACAAACTCTAGTGACTATAATATAGCGAGGACGCCTCGTGCGACGTGTGATTGATTGATTGATATATTGATTGATTGATTTATTGATTGATTGATTGATTGATTCATATATTAAATTGATTGATTGCGCGCAGTGACACAAAGACAGGAGAAAGCACGTAGTACAGTATAGTACTGACCAGTGCAGTACACTTCATTAAAGTTAATTAAATGTAATTGTCTCTCATTACAGTAGAAATCTGCCTGACAAATGAAGCTTACTTAATAATTACTGTCTTCTCTTTATCTAGACCAGAGCAGTTTCTTTACTGCATGTATTTTCTCTACATGTCAACATTATGGGTTGATCACAGTGACCATTAAATTCACATAACTTTCACGTAACAATCCAAATAACATCAATAGTTTGTATCTTCACGTAAGAGTTAAGTCAATTTGCATGTCATTGTGAGCAGACAATCACAAAAATAAATGCTAGCGGAAACGCATTTCATTTGACTTTTATGTAAAGTTGCCCGATCGCCAAGATCTATTTCTAGTAACAATTAAAAAAAAAAAGAAAAAGAAAAAAAAAAAAAGAAAAAAAAAAGAAAAATCCCCGCTATTAACACTTAAAATTCTGTGACAATTATAAATCTGATGAATTATTAAATTGATATTTTTTGTAAGGAATTACATTTTTAATTGGCAATAATAATAATAATAATTGTAAGTTTATTATGCCAAGTATGTCATCGATAGATATTGATGATTGTTGTAGTATTGATCTGTGATTGATTATTGATTTGTAGCTCGTGCAGAGTATGTATGTGTCATCTTGTTGGCATTTTGCGGTTGTTTGTGTGTGCGTGTGGTGCTGCTTTGTGGTCTTCTGTCTCTCTCTCTCTTCCTCTCTCTCTCTCTCTCTCTCTCTCTCTCTCTATGTGTGTGTGTAAGAGAGAGAGAGAGAGAGAGTATTGACATTTATCGCAAATTTTCCTGTACTCATTTTCCTGTATTAATTTGTGACAAACCATTAAAATTCAACTCCAGTTTTTTCTCTCATAAAAGTGTTTTTTTTTTTTATTGTTAGAAAATATAATAACCATTACGTGTACAACACTTGCACGAGCTTCTCTGCACGTTGTACGTGATATAATTGATAAAAAATATAGCAAAAAGGTTGATTGGAGATTGAGAACATTTTGATTTCTAAAAGTTTGCTAGCATATAATAACCACCAATTTTCAAACAAAGACCGTATACATTTTATATGTATATATATGGCCTTTGTTTGAAATCTACGCAATGCCAAATTTGCTTACAATTTAAAACTCCCTAATTTAAGAAGCTAAAGAATGCGTAATATTTGATAATAAAAAATTTAGAGAATATAAAAAAACTACAATCTTATAAAGGCACACGCTAGACACAGAGTTCTGCCTTCTTCTCTAATATATTGTAACACCAACCTGCTAGCCATCTCGGCGTAACGGTGCTCTCTCTCTCTCTCTCTCTCTCTCTCTCTCTCTCTCTCTCTCTCTCTCTCTCTCTCTCAGACTCACATAACAATCTTCACACAAATTCATGACGTCAAATCATTACACACTAACGTTCTACCTGCATTTATTGTTGATTATTTATATATTTATTCATTGATTGATTCGTTGATTGATTCGTTGATTGATTCGTTGATTGATTCATTGATTTATTCATTCATTCATTGATTCATTGATTCATTGATTCATTGATTCATTGATTCATTGATTCATTCATTCATTCATTCATTCATTCATTCATTCATTCATTCATTCATTCATTCATTCATTCATTCATTCATTCATTCATTCATTCATTCATTCATTCATTCATTCATTCATTCATTCATTCATTCATTCATTCATTCATTCATTCATTCATTCATTCATTCATTCATTCATTCATTCATTCATTCATTCATTCATTCATTCATTCATTCATTCATTCATTCATTCATTCATTCATTCATTCATTCATTCATTCATTCATTCATTCATTCATTCATAACATTTTATTATTACATAATGTAAGTCGTTTAAGAATATCTCAGCGGAGGTTTTTAAGTTTTTTGTAAACAAAATATTTTTTTTTTCTTCTATGTACATAAAGTCAAAGTGTTATTTACATAAAGTGAATCACGAAAAGGACTCTACTATACATAATATACACACATAAAAATGGTACACATATTTGAGCTCTTTTATGTAAACATTTTTTATTTTTGTATTATTTACTGTTTCTTGTGTCATGATTTTGACGGATCTAATAACTTTTGAAACAATGGCATAAATTTAGCATAAATTACATGATTTAATCTGTCTATGGAGAGAGAGAGAGAGAGAGAGAGAGAGAGAGAGAGAGAGAGAGAGAGAGAGAGAGAGAGAGAGAGAGAGAGAGAATATCTTCTTAGTGAGAAATGCCACCAAAACATTGATCTGTATAAGATATTTTAAAAGTCTCTTGACTCTTAAATCGTGATTTCAAGACATATGAATAAGTGTTGGATACCGCAGGAATTCTCTAATTGTCTCAAAGAAACAAACAAACAATTATCATCTGTATACGTCACGTGACCAATGTTGTCACTAACAGATCACGTAATACCAAGGTACTGCAGTGACTCTCATAAGTGACGTCACAAGGGTGCTTGCATTCATATAAATATCAACGCCATATGTGATCACTAAATAACATGGGAGGAAATATGACACATTTTATGCCAGCTTAAAAATATTTTTGAGAGTATTGATGTTGTTAGCAGATTGCATTATAGTATATAAATATTTATAGAATTAGTTTTTAGTTTTTACGCAGTAGTTTTTTGTTTAACACTTTTTTTTTATCTATATAATTTTGGAATCAAATTCCTTCTAATTTAATAACCCTAAATTCTAATATTCAGGTTAAAAAATAATTAAAAATGTTTTGATTAAATAATATAATATAGTCTCATATAAATTTTTTCATTTTGTGAGCAAGTATAATAATTTTGAGAGGATATTTAAAATTATGTGTTGAAGAAAACCTCCCTGAATAGTGCTGTTTGTAAACACTTGCTATTTTTTGTTATTAAAATGACGATCATGATGATATAGTAATTATAACTTTTCAGCATGCACAATTTGAAATACGCAATACTTATGCTATAGCTCAATGCATCAATATCTATGCAAAACCACATATGTATGCTATATATTGTAAAGTGATTATATTATACTACATAGCATAGAGATGAAGAGAAAGATGTATACATTTTAACTGCAGGCTACTAATGTAAAATTCGTCATGCAACTTTGCAGACAAAAAAAAAAAAAAAAAAAAAAAAAATCAAAACTCATGATTCACCAGTAACTTTCCGCATTTGGAAAATTTCTCCAAGTTTGCCAAAAGATTTGTATCATATAAAATATGCATGAGTCATAGAGAGTTGAGTTGCATTGAACTTTTGTATTTAGGTAATCAGTAAGTGTGCGAGGTCACTTCATATACTAAGTAAAGCAAAAGCTCAATCTATCAAAATTAATTAATTGATAATATAAATGAAAAAAAAATTAGTTTTTTAAATATATTTAAAGTGTTGAACGATTTTATAAAAATTAAAATTAGTTATTTAAAAAATTTATGAAGAGATAAAAAAAAAACATAAGAACATAATGAAATTTTTGCTTGTATTAATTTAAAATTGTAACTGACTACTGTTAAAAGCGTAGAACCCCTTGAACAAAAAAGTTGTGTAATATCCTATAACAAACCTGAAAATCAACCTTGATTTGGTCGGAGTCATTGATTTCTAATTTATTTTCCGTTCACAAAATGGCACGAGTGGTCAATGACGTCACAGTTTGCTTGTTTTACGCGCGCGTGAACCATGCGAGCTGTGATGTCATTGACCACTCGTGCCATTTTGTGAATGGAAAATAAATTAGAAATCAATGACTTCGGCCAAATCAACGTTGATTTTCCGGTTTGTTAGAATATTACACAACTTTTTTGTTCAAGGTGTTCTACGCCTTTAAACACTTGGGTTAAATTAAGAGGTTTGTAGCCTCATTTTGCCCAATAGAAGCCGCCAATTATTATTATTATTAACATTCTCTTGCTGTCCACATAACTTTACAATATAATATAGGATACCGTCAAGACATTGTTCATGTCCCTTACGTGTCTCCCGACTCCCTGTATAAATTTGTAGACAAGCATGATCCAAGCTTTTACACTCTAGCGCCGCGATTGGCATCTAAAACTACTATTACTAATACTATTTAGAGGTCACCAAATATAAAAAAAAACACCAACATGGTACTCTGAAAATTCTGCCCTCCCCTGGAATCGAACTGTTAGCCTCTGTTACGCTCGAGCTACTACCTGGTCTAAATTGAATCCATGACGTTGATTTGCAGACGTTGAAGTCTCTAGACTAGACTGTACAGAGTGTATGCACTCATGTTAAAGTCGACTTCATGTAGGATAACTTAATAACATGGGCCGCATAGGAAAATAACTCTTTTAAAAATACTAAGCAATATTTTTGAGAACATTGATGCTGTTAATAGGTTGAATTAGTATCTCAAGTATGTGTGAATAATAATAATAATTATAAATAACAAAAAAATAACAGATTCCCCCCCCCCCCCCCCAAAAAAAAAGTTAGGCAAAAAAACACGAAGTCTTTCCTATACTAAGTAATTTTGTTCATTGATCTAGTATGGCGTCAAAGCGCATTCAGTATGACGTCATGTGGTTACTCCCTATAGCTAGGTTTGCAGACGCTCAAGTCCCTCCTCAAGTATGAGGACCTTTATCTAGCAGGAAGTTAGTATTGACATTAAATCAATAAGTTGGTGCATCAATCAATCAATCAATCAATACACACCAATCAATCAATCAATCAATCAATCAATCAATCAATCAATCCACACCAATCAATTACATCAATACAGCAATCAATAATCAATAAACCTATATAGAGAAATCAATCAACCTACTAAATCAAATGATTTTAAAATCTGTTTTGATTAGTATTGGGGATATAATTCTGAAAGTTCAATATAAGACAGAAATATTAGATCCAATATTGATATATAGAGACAGATTTTGTAATCTAAAGTTAGCGATGAGCTAGTTGAATTAACATGCAAATTAATTAAAATAAATTTGCATAAAACAATTTTGCTACGATTTATTGACATGTTTGTACGTATATGGCAACTGGAAGTCGGGAGCAATTTGAATATTTTTGTAGATGTGTTTTCATGTTGATTTGAACTGGAGTGGAGGTGTAAGGAGAGAGAGAGAGAGAGAGAGAGAGAGAGAGAGAGAGAGAGAGAGGATATGAAAACCAATTATTTGCTAGCATAATATTATTATTAATTCAAAAATCAATATATATATTTTTTAATTTCTAGTTTATAGTTTAGTTTAGTTTTTTTTTCTCAAATTATCATATGTTGTCTTTAAATTTCTTACATAAAAAATTAAGCTTGATTTATGAATTGCAGCAAAAGTAAAAAAGTTCTAGCAGCAAAAAAAAAAAAAAAAAAAAAAAAAAAAAAAAAAGTAATTATTATTTGAAACTGTTTTGAAAGGCGATAAAAATCATATTCCCACAATTCTCTTTTTAACCCTCTATAAGTGGGGTTGAGTTTAATATAGTAGTTCTTATATGAATACAGTCACCCTTTTTGCATATCGTGCGTGCGATATGGTCAAACCTCGTTCCACGTATGCTAAAACTTTGTCTGGATCGTGGCATGACGATATTACGTCATTAATTAATGGTCTAAAATAATATCTAACAACAAGTCCAACAAGTACAACAAGTCTTGGACTCAAAATTTCTATAACGATAATATATTCTAGCCTAACACTATAACGATGTCGTTACATTTAAAATATCGCCTACGATAACGATACTATATCGATAATGTTAGCTTTTCGATAACGATAACTATAAATCATAGTCATCCAATTTTTTTAATAAGATAAAATTTCATGACTGTACTATATACCAGCCTGCCTCATTTATATATATATATATATATTTTATTTTTTTTTAAGTTTTCAGCAAAAAGTATTGCTATTGTTCAGACAAGATACTACATACAAGATAAGGACACGCTCGACCAAATTGGGCCGCCGCGAAATTCAAAATGAGCCTCTAAGCCAATCAGCGCCCGAGTTGAAGGTCACGTGATCAATATTGACCAATCACAATGCCGCTAAAATTTACATGGGACCAGTTGGTGTCGCTATCTTGTATGTAGTATCTTGGTTCAGACGGTAATATCATCAAATTTTGTTAATCTATAACGATAACTTTTATTAAAATGTTAATCTATAACGTATCAATAACCAAATATCGTTATAGTATCGAATTCAAATATGTTTATTCATTTCTTTCATCATACAATCACAATACACAATATTCGCTTAATTTATTGTAAAAAAAAAAAAAAAAAAAAAAAAAAAAAAAAAAAAAAAGAGAAATGATATAGTCAATACAATACAAAAATTACACACAAAGAGAAAAAATATATACAACATACATATAATATAAAATATTTAACATACAACATAATACAGTAAATTAGAGAGATATGGGTCTGTAATTCCTAATATAAAGGATTCAAAGGACATTCGAAATATAGGGAGTTTGGTAACTCAGATACCTTATACGAGAGCATGTTTTTAGCGTTGTTATACTTTGGTCTTTCAAAAATTCATCAATGGACCACTTGCAATAAAATGTTTTTAATTGTTGCAGCAAGTAAGTGAAAACGATTTTTACATAAGAAATGCATTAAGAATTATTCAAATTATTTTAAAAAGGTCGTTCATTGCAAGTGGTCAATTGTATAATATTGCTTGTTTAACAGTAGCACTTACAACGCTTTTTTAAAATGTATCTTCAATCTGTCTTATATGTGTTGTTAGATTATTGTAAATATGCAAACACCCACAGAAAGGTCACCTGTTATACAGTTCATTTCATTTCTTTATATATATATATATATATATATATATATATATATATATATATATATATATATATATATATATATATATATATATATATATATATATATATATATATATATATATATATATATATATATATATATATATATATATATATATATATATATATATACACTTGGGATTTTTAATTTAAAGCCCTTGTATTACTTTTTTATCATTTAGAATTCTAGATTGATAATTAACATACCTTATTATCCATGAATTAGACACCAACACGTTGATTTTGTATTTATTTTCATTTTGACGGTTATTTCACGTATCTGACGTCACAATGTACCACCGCCAATCACAGTCACGTGATAAATTTAAGCCCCTCACTCAAGTTCTTTACCTCTATCACGACCCCATCGGTACATTGTGACGTCAGATGTGTGAAATAACCACTACAATAAAAATAAATGAAAATAAATACAAAATCAACGTGTTGGTGTCTAATTCATGGATAATAAGGTATGGTAATTATCAATCTAGTATTCTAAATGATAAAAAAGTAAGTTGACAAGGGCTTTAACATTTCTAACATTTTTAGTTATTTTATAATCGAACCCAACCAAAACTGATCATCAACATATTTATTGAATATAAAATTTAAGTCTGCGGTTTGACGTCATAATAATATAAAGTCTCATTTACATCTGTAATTTAATACTCTGTCAAATGTTATGGCTGGTAATTGCTCTCTCTCTCTCTCTCTCTCTCTCTCTCTCTCTCTCTCTCTCTCTCTCTCTCTGACCCTCAAACCAAATAAGTGAGTGACTTATCGTCATAAAATTTAAATTTTAAGTTAAAAAAAAAATCTCATTAATTTCCAAAAAAAATATTGCTCAAAGCAAAAACAAGAAACTTATTTTAAAATTTTTCATACTTTATTGCTTAGAAATTTTGAGATATATACACAGTTTTATCTATCCTTTAAAAATAAATTATAATTGCGTTTTAATAATACATCGTGATCCAATATATATGTGTAACAATTAATTTTAAAAAATGTTTCGTTTTTTTCATAGAGAAAATAAACATAAATACGAAGAAAAACAGTAAGAAAAATTAACACAAGTGTAATGCCGTGTTCATATTGAGATTTTTGGAATTGGAATTGTTGGAGTTTTTACAATTTCAATGGAGGTTATCGGTTTAAAAAAAAAATTCCTAAGGCTTTAAACACGTAAAAGTATGTCTAGTATTTCTCATTTAAATTTCTCCAAAATCGTTGGAGCAATTTTCACAAAAAAAAAAAAAAAAAAAAAAAAAAAGTCGTGTCCCCATAAGTGTAATGTTAAAATAGGGGTCTTGTAGCTTTCCCCGCGCGCTAAACCAGTAAGCTCCATTAGAAAAATCTCAATGTAAACACAATTTCAATGTTAAGTGTTGTATATTAAAATAATAACATTTAAAAAAGGAATAGAAAATAAGTAATTTTATTATATTTAAGGAAGTAGGGTACCGACCTTATATCTCAAAAAACTAGAAGTGTTTTGGGTCTAAATTTAGTTTCATTGTGTAGCTATAAGGGTCACACCTTAAGCCGTGATAAAAATTTCAAGATGTTTGACCGTCCCGAAAAAAAAAGAAAAAAATTATAGAAATTAACATTGGCCTTAAAATTTCAAAAAAAAAAAAAAAAAAAAAAAAAATCATATAAAATTAATTTGCACCCCGACTCCACAAAATTTTTATATATTTGAAATTTTATCAAGCTGAAGTATCATTGTGCTAAATTTCAGATTTTTTGAACGATAAAAGTTATGGCCGACGTCGGTATACCATACTACTTTAAATTATGTTTATTAATTATTACAGTATATAATTTTGACTAAAGCAGTTATATGGTGGATAGATGTGTTTGTATGTATGTGTGACGTGAGGGTATATATATATATATATATATATATATATATATATTATATATAATATGTAATTTGACATGCATGTAAATATGACAAATTGTGGGAACAATCCCGCGTACATAAATATGTATAAAATGATGGACAACAATACAAGGTATAACAATAACAAATAAATATGTTGGCTCGCGTGATTTAATGCCAAGACCACCAAATGACCTCACTGACCCCACGACTAGAGCTCTCACGCCCTATACTGCTCATTATTTAGACACAATTGTCGGAGAGAATCGATGTGGTTTTTCTATTTATTTTTGGTGATTTTTATTTATTTATTTATTTATTTATTTATTTATTTATTTATTTATTTATTTATTTATTTATTTATTTATTTATTTATTTATTTATTTATTTATTTATTATTATTATTTTGCATTTTTGGTGATAGTATTGCAACCTCTATACGCAAACAAAATTAAATACTTAATTGTTGATTTTCAGCATAAATTGTTCAATACAGAATAATCTATGCTATAATTCATAATAAGTTAAATAACAATAATATAGGAAACACTATTTAATGATGTTTTGACAGCTTAAAATATATTAATACTATATATTATTATGCCTATTATTCTGATATAAACTTGACTAAAATTGATATACGGTAGTATTTTTAGTAAAATAAAAAGAAAAGAAAAAAATTGTTTCTCTCCGTAAGCGTAATGTTAAATTAGAGCTCCTGTGGCTTTTTCTAGCACGCCTGCAATTGGTGCTACGTAAACGTCGGTAACAAGCATTTAACTAATAACTGGACAATAAAAAAAATGAAAAAATGAATGAATGAATGAATGAATGAATGAATGAATGAATGAATGAATGAATGAATGAATGAATGAATGAATGAATGAATGAATGAATGAATGAATGAATGAATGAATGAATGAATGAATGAATGAATGAATGAATGAATGAATGAATGAATGAATGAATGAATGAATGAATGAATGAATGAATGAATGAATGAATGAATGAATAAATAAATAAATAAATAAATAAATAAATAAATAAATAAATAAATAAATAAATAAATAAATAAATAAATAAATAAATAAACAAATAAATAAAAACAAACAAAATAAATTACAAATCTCTCTGCCCATAAAGACAGACAAATTGATACACAGAATGATATTACGTAATAATGGCCTACTAAAAGTGAGCTTCTTCATCGTATTAAATAACAGATTGTTATAATAATTAAGCAGAGTGACTCGAGATAAAATTTGGCTGTCTTTATTGAGGCTGCATATGCTATATAGTATACAGTGCACTGTACCGTATATTAGAGAGCTTAACTATAATAAATGTCACTCGACTTTAGTAAACAAAATGTTATATAAGCCATAAAGTACAAATGTAGTCATTGTAACTTTTAGCTCAAATGTAAGGTAATAGTCACATTTCTTGCATTGTTAAACTATAGAGGTTCACACTTAAAAATAAGCGTTAAAAAGCTTGTACACAGTTTTGCAATGCTTTAAGTATTGTGGAATCAACGATTATGACGTCACTAAACGATGATAATGTAACGGTAAAAACGTTAGTACGTCACAAGCGTTGGGACTGAATAGAATAATCGTAGATTTGTAACGGCCAAGTTTAACGTTTATTCCATTGTGATTCTAACGCTTGTGACGTCATTTACGTTTTTATCGTTAAAATGTCAACGTTAGGTGACGTCATAACCGTTGATTACACAATACTTAAAGCATTGCAAAACTGTGTACAAGCTTTTAAATGCTTATTTTTTTAGAGTGTTAGGAATAAGTTAAAGAGATTCTTGCACCTCAAAAAATAACGTGAAGAAAACCCGCAGTATCACTGGTTACTCATTATACTTACATCGACACTACAGAGTGTATGCGGATGACGTCATATTTAATGCGCTTGGAGGCCATACTGGAGTAGTGTATAACATTACTCAGGACAAACTTCATTTAAGCCAATTTTCTTTGCGAAATCGGTTTACAGCATCAATGCTCTAAAAAATATTGCATAGAGCTTTTAAACTTGCAAAATAATTTATTTTCCTATGCCACCCATGCTATTGAGTGATACAACATGGCGTTGACTTTAACATGAATGCATAGACCCTATAGCCTCTAACAGTTTGAATATTTAGTGAAAATACTACTCATGTTCACACAACCGATAAGACATTTCACCATTTAAATCCAGCGCGTGTTTTTCTCATAGGAATAATATTGCAAATTTAACTCGAGTTTTGAATGGTATAAAATATATTATCGCGGTCCTCAGTTTTTTTTAATTGTTATTCTTTAAATATTTTTAAGTAGACATTTATTTTTAGAGTGTATAAATGCACTTTTTTTAAAGATCAATTCGTTCCATATCCAATTGAGATAATTCCACTTATTTTCAAAGTGATGAATCATACAGGTAAAGGTATGCAAATTGACCTTATAAATAAGTGGATACCAATTATCTCTTATACGTCAAAGAAGGTTTACGCATGACGTCATAATGATTGCGCTTCGACGCCATACTAGTGCAATAAATAAGCACAGCATAGAGAAAAAATGATGGTTTTTGACTAATTTCATATGAAAATATGTTTTTTTTTTTGTTATTATTATTTTTCTCATACTTAAAAACCTAATTCAATCTGTTACCAACATTAATGCTCTCAAAAATATTGCTAAAAATTTATAAACTGGCAAAATATGTAATTTTCCTGTATGCCAGTCCACGTTACTTATGCCAACATATGGCATCAACTTTTATATATGAATGCAACCACTATAATACAATATAAAAATAAATAATAAGTAATAACTTTGTTAGCTCATTTTTAGTATACAGTAGTACAACATAATCTATATTTCATAACTGCATTGTGTTAGAAGAGCATAAATATTATGATGATCATCAGAAAGTAAGAAGAAGAAAAAAGGCAGAACATGTATTATGTATGAAAAAAAAAACTTTAAAAAAAAGAAGTAAAATTCCGATGTCTGCCACTAAATTTGGTGTGCGTTTAAAAAAAAAAAAATTTAATAAAAAAAACAAGAAAAAAAAAAAAAACTAAGTTTTCCAAAATATGCTAATTTAGCATATCATTTAATGCTATAGACCGGTTGCATTCATATTTAAGAGCTGCCATTTTGTTGGTCAGGAATACATAGGCCAGCATAGGAAAAACGTAATTTTTTTTAATAGCAAAAAAAGTTTCAAAAAGCCTTATTTCTAGCTTCTAATAAGTTCGAAGAATATGAGAAAAATTTGTTCAGTTGAAATAAACTCTTTTTATGTGAAAAATTAGGAGAAATGGTGTTTCCCCTATGCTGGAGGCACCACATTAGGCATTAGGCACCACAAACATGGCGACAAAGCGTAAGGATGTGCAAGGGGTCTAAATGACATAAATACAGCACACAGACAAAAATAGCTAATTATGCTAACTCATTTTCAGCACAATTTGCTCAATACAGTTATGCTATCCTAATTTATAATCATTTATGCTGTAATGATATAAATAAAGCTTAAATTACGTAATTCATTATTTATTATTTCCGTGCATAAATTATGTAATTGATTTCTTTCCTTGTACCATAATGAAATTCTACTGATATTTGTCCTTCAACACTATTTAAAATTAAAATTTTGGCACCAAACTCAAATATTGAAGTGTGAACTTGTGCAGTTTTTGCTGTCAATGATTTTTGTACGTTTTGTTTGCTCTCTCTCTCTCTATAGCTCACGAGACTTGGAGAGAAGAAGAGAGTTCGAAGACCGGCTGACGTGCCTAGAATATCTTATGTCCAAACTACACTGCACTGCACTGCAAGTAAGTACAAACAAAAGCACAGTTCATGTAACACGTCACTATGACGTCACTAATTAATTGCACGCACTGCCAGTTTATAATTATTAAATATAATTTGATTATTTATCTATAGCGGTCGGAAATATTTTTTTAATACTTTTTTTAGCATATTAACGTGTTTATATAATATACTTTGATTCATTGATTCATTGATTGATTCATTCATTCATTCATTCATTCATTCATTCATTCATTCATTCATTCATTCATTCATTCATTCATTCATTCATTCATTCATTCATTCATTCATTCATTCATTCATTCATTCATTCATTCATTCATTCATTCATTCATTCATTCATTCATTCATTCATTCATTCATTCATTCATTCATTCATTCATTCATTCATTCATTCATTCATTCATTCATTCATTCATTCATTCATTCATTCATTCATTCATTCATTCATTCATTCATTCATTCATTCATTCATTCATTCATTCATTCATTCATTCATTCATTCATTCATTCATTCATTCATTCATTCATTCATTCATTCATTCATTCATTCATTCATTCATTCATTCATTCATTCATTCATTCATTCATTCATTCATTCATTCATTCATTCATTCATTCATTCATTCATTCATTCATTCATTCATTCATTCATTCATTCATTCATTCATTCATTCATTCATTCATTCATTCATTCATTCATTCATTCATTCATTCATTCATTCATTCATTCATTCATTCATTCATTCATTCATTCATTCATTCATTCATTCATTCATTCATTCATCCATTCCATTAATCTATTGAAAGTAGAATTCAAATTTGTATAATTATTATTACACACAAAACTGTTCCAAAGCAGAATTATAGCCTACATAAATATTTATAAAATACAATTTCTTAAATTAACTTTTCTTTATATCTTCAAGTAAAAAAAAAAAAAAAAAAAAATTAGTAAAGTTTGAAATAAATCAATAAAATGAATTGACATTGATAGCATATAATAAGCTATTATTATAATTGCTTAGCGTGTGTATAAAAAAAGGACAGATATGAAAACTTGAAGTAGAAAAACTTTTTATTTATCAAATTGTAGCCTTTTTTATGGCAATTTTTAAACTTTTTTCAGCAAAGCTAAAGCTGGTATGAAAATTCAAATACTTTCAAAAGTAGGTAAAAAAGTGAAAAAAATCAAAATCAAATTAGAGAAAATGTGACGCAATGAATTCCCAAAAGATATCTACTTTATACAATTAATGTAACCCAGTTTGTGAGACCACAGAAGTGACAAAATATGTACGCAGTTTTCTTCTTGTGATTTATCTGTATATTTTGAGCTTGAGAGACAAAATGTGAAGATAATTAAATAAATTTTGAGTTGATGTGTCGCTAACGGCATGATGAAAGTTGTCTTGCATTTGATGCACTTGCATCTCAGTTATGCATGGGGCTGGAAATTCAGGTTGTTTTAGTGCGGCTTTTTTGTTTTACTGCATTCAGTGTGTGTGTGAGAGAGAAAGACAGAGAGAGAGAGAGAGAGAGAGAGAGAGAGAGAGAGAGAGAGAGAGAGAGAGAGAGAGAGAGAGAGAGAGAGAGAGAGAGAGAGAGAGAGACTTCCTTCTGTCAAAGTCCCGTCAATCAGCACAGCTATATAAAAGTTCAGCTAAAACTCACTTACATAAAATGAAAAGACAATTCAAAGTATTATATAATTTTCAAAATAACAATAGATTTTGTTCTTTAAAGTAGTGCGAGGCTAGCTCCTTGAAAATGATTAGTTGTGCCAAAAAAAATAGACGCATTCATTGGTTGATTTTGTTTTTGGAGCCAATAAAAAGAAATCGCTGTTCAGCATTGATCATTTTACGAACAATTTTTTTTTTTTATAATTTTTTTTTTTTATGTTTAATATTTTTATAGTACAATATTTTATATTTCTCGTCTATAATAACAACATACAAAACTACATGCGAGCTAAGCAAACAAACAACTTAGTGTGTGACATTTAAAAATATACACTTAAATAATTAACCTATACTAACTGAAGAACTATATATTTAGGGATTGCTAAGTTAGACTAATATGGTATGGTCAGTCCGAGTCTATATTTGTCCGTCGTGAGTTGATAGGTGAAGTTTGTGAGAATTTTGTGAGAGCAGCACTGAACTGCATTGTATACGCACTTCGAGGACACAAAAAATCAATTAAAACAATTAAAGTGTAGTAACTGCATGTG
>OX439136.1:22363190-22405690 GCA_949318235.1 Ecdyonurus torrentis | reverse complement strand
TCCTATACTGTTTGCTTGTTATTTTTTAATTAATTATCAAAAAAAGATTTTGCTGTTGATTTTTTTTAAAAATTGATTCCAATTATAGAAAATGTTTACGTTTGTCGATTTTTTTTTAATTTCTTTTTTAATTGTTTCAAAATAAGTGGATTAAAAATAATTAATTTTTTTGTATATTTTTTTTAATAAAATTTTATTTGCCTTACTACTTTGTTTCAAAAAAATTAACTTTTATACTAAATTAAATTTTTTATGTTGTTAGTATTGCGGATTATGGGTTTTAAATTGTTTTCAAAGATATTAAGCATGCTACCCCCCCCCCCTCTCTCTCTCTCTCTCTCTCTCTCTCTCTCTCTCTTTTCTGCACGAAAATGAAAATATCGCAACAATAAGAGACCAAATAAAAATAAAGTTATAACATTAAAATTCCATTTTCATTAATTTCCAGATATATCTAAAAAAAATATATATTCAACGCTTATAGTGACGTCATAGCCGTTAATATTTTAAAATACTTAAAGCATATTGGAAATTTGTGTATAAAGTTTCCAACTCTTATTTTTAAGTTTTTTTTTTTTTTTTTTTTTTTTTTTTTCTACGCTGCAAAGTCATAAAACGTAATCAAATAATTTCATCAAATAGATGTTTTTTTTTTCTTTTTACGGTCAAAATTAGTGAAAATAATATTACAACCAATTGGAGTAAATTTGAATACCCAATTATCTCTGTCTTGGGTCTTGGGGCCTTATTCAGATCTTTGAAGAAAGTTACTTTCGTACAAATTTGTTTCCCTTTTTTTAATCATGTCATCTGAAAATATAGTAAATTAAATGTCTAAAATAGAGATGATTGGGCGTTCAAAATCACCCCTGTTGTCTTATCATATGTTTTTATAATCATTACATTACCATAATTTCTTGAGGATTTTATTAAAAAAAACGTCAAATAACTTATTGAATTTCTTTAACCTTTAAAATAAAAAGATTTTTGACCTGTGACTGTTATATGGTTATACTTTTGATACTTGTATATAACATTTAACAAATCCCTAAAAATTTTATGTTTAAAGAAACAAAACAATAACAATAAAGGTATATAATAAGTTTAAAATTCAATGTATAATAAAACAAAATAAAAGTGAAACACTTCAAAATGCAAACAAACTAACGCAAACAAAATTCCAATTAACAACTTTATTGTAAAGAAAAAGTGTGCTTAAAAAAAAGAAAAAAAAATCAAAAGTTTAAAACTTTATATACAGAAAAATATTTTCAATGGTTATTATTCTTAGAAACAACTTAAAAGGCTACCTTTTTACTGTTTACATATAATCGTAATTAATATTTGAAAACAAACTTTGTAGCCAGTGCTAAAAAAAAAAAAAAAAAAAAAAAAAATAGTTAACATTTCTTTTGATTTCTATAAAGCGACAATTTTAATTGTTTACTTGCTCACGTCATGTAAAGTATTAATTAGCGTGTCTTTTTGTATAAATATATAATTTTTTTAATTTTAAATAAATATACACATTTTCTCATTAATATTATTTAATTAGTTGATATGTTTATAGACGCTAATTAAAATTGGATGGGAAAATATTTTGTTATTTTTCGCTTTATATTTTCTTTTAATTTTCACTACTGGTGATATTTATTAATTTATTAGTCTTTTGTGTTGTAAAATGTTTATTTATGATATTTTAAATTTTAGCTGTGTTCATTGTGTTAATTATTATGTAGATATTTTCTAAAAACCTAAAAGTAAAAAAAAAAAAAAAAAAAAAAAAATGTTTATTGTTTCCTTTGATACGTTGTCACGAGAATTTGCCCGATCGCCAAGATCTATTTCCGGTAAAAGGTCAACAAACAAACAAACAAACAAACAAACAAACAAACAAACAAACAAACAAAAAATAAAATAATAATAATAATATTTTCCTTCCATCAAAACGTGAAAAATACCCGAAATAAATAATTAAATCTTGCAGAAAACGAATGCTATGCGCAGTTCCTACCTTACATGATCTATACAGTTTTGTTGATGTAGAGTACTTACAGTTATCCGAAATTCGATACTATAGATTTAAAATGGATACATACTACTCTATACTGGGTACTGTAAAATGGGTAGAGCTTACACTAATGCTTAGTTAGTACCCATATATTTGACTGATACTCATCTTATATATAGGCATATACAAGAGGAAAACATAAACATTTATATCACAAAACACTTGGATGAGACTTACATAAATATCTTTAATACTTTTAAGTATAATAGTTGGTCTCAAAACCCTACCGTAGTAGTGATCAGATTTTTTTTTTATTTATTATTATTATTATTTATGCTACCATCACAATATTTTTATATTAATTTTTGTCTGTATAACGTCATAAACAGAAATATCCAAGCAAATTATGCATAATGTACTTAACAGTTTTCTTTTCTTTTTTTCTTTTTTTTTTAAATAAATTTATGATTATTATTTTACATTCTCTTGTGGGGTCACATTAACATTTTGGTAAAAATTATCATGAGTTTTTAATATCTAATTTTGTATTTTATCGTTAATATAAAGTACAAGTTGTTTCATGTGGTCTATGGCTTTATTTGTATACTACAGTATCACAGTATGGCTTCTACTAAAGCAACCTATTTTAACGGTTTCCCTAACATAAAAAAATGGATCCATAGAAATCTTACAGCAATAGATTATCAAAATTCTATATACCATAACAACACTTGCAAAAGTTAAGGTTAGAGGTTATTTCAACAATTAGAAAAAAAAAAGAAGAACAAAAAATCGTCGATCTTGCTCGTAAGAGTAGTCGTAAATCAAGTTTCATTTAGTTTCTAATAAGGTTTGAAAGTGACTTGAATGCAATTATGCTTTGACCGTATTCAATAGGGTATAATATACTCTAAAAATTTCTGTGTTGATTTGTATTGTGAGTGTTGATAAAAATATGATTTTCTTGATCGTGCAAATACTTGACTTACTTTTGAGCGGAAAGTAAAAGTGATATTAATGTGTAAATATATATTTATGGTATTAAATATACATTATATTATAGTCTGATATATTAATACTAGTTTTGAACGAGGGTAGTTAAGTTATATAAACTTACGCCTGTTGCGACGAATTTTCCAGTCGAATGCGCTGTAAATACTGGCTTACTTTGCTCTCTTTCTCTCTCTCTCTCTCTCTCTCTCTCTCTCTCTCTCTCTCTCTCTCTCTCGCACTGCCAAAGTACCGCCACTATTGAGAGGTAGGCAGGTTAATCTACTAATTGCGATTAGTAGTAGCAAGCATTCATCGTCTCTCTCTCTCTCTCTCTCTCTCTCTCTCTCTCTCTCTCTCTCTCTCTCTCTCTCTCTCTCTCTCTCTCTCTCTCTCTCTCTCTCTCTCTCTCTCGCTATTTTACGCCTCATTGAAACCTGACACAAAAATCTTCTCATAAATTTTTTTCTCTCTCTTTAAAATTAAATGAGTTGCTCAATGAGTCGAGACAAAGTAGGTATTTCAGAAAAAAAAAAGTGAAAGTGATTTCTTAAATATTTAATTTACTTAAAAGTTACTAATTATTATTGACAGTTGCTCTACTTTATTATTTAATGACGTATCATTATTATTATTATTATCAATTGAATTCCATTTTAATTTGTACACTATTGTATTTTTTATATGTTTTGGATTTTTTTTTAAAATTTATTATATTATACATTTACGGGTGCTAAAAAAAAAAAAAAAAAAAAAAAAAAAAGTCGATGGAATTGAAAATTTTGTGTTTCGGAATTAATGTGCAATACATTTATTTTTATCTATATACAAAGTAAAAAAAAAAAGAAGTTTTTTACAGTCTCTCTCTCTCTCTCTCTCTCTCTCTCTCTCTCTCTCTCTCTCTCTCTCCTTCCTTCCTACAGTCTACTCCATGAATGATTGGGTTATAATATAAATTACTTAATTGACAATTAAAGATAGCCAACTTATGAGCTGTCGACTACAATACAATTTTTCTAGCATATCCGTTTTCGATGACACATAACGCGCATGTGCAGTATTGAACCGGAAGCGGATGGAAGTAAAAAATATATATTATATATTTATATACAGTATTATATCCTAAATTCGCGGCACTTATGAGTTGTTTTTTTTCTATATAGGTATTATGACTACATCATAGTAATTGAATTTTTATGCCATGGAAATAATTAATAATAAAGGCAATAAAAAACTAACAATAACGTGTAAAAAGGAAAAAAAAAAAAAAAAAAAAAAAATGTACGCGGCAAAAATTACACTAGTATATTTTTCAATTTCCTAAATTTTTAATCATTTTTATGTTTCTATTGTTTGTTTTATGACATGTTTCTAATTAACAAAATTAATTTTACTTTTCAAAATTTTTGACATCCATTTAAACAAAACGAACTTCTTCCGGTTTACATTTTTGTTTTCGTTAAAAATGAAATTTAAATCTATTTTTAATTACACTTTTATTTTTCTTTAGATCTTGTAAATTTTTAAATTAAATTGAATTACTCTGTTTTTTTCATTAATCTATTTGGCGGCTATCTGCTTTTCTATATATTTTTTTTCTCTCGAGGATAAACTTAACAAGCTACTGCACTTATACAATGTTTATTATTACTTAATAATTGCAACAAAAAATTAACTTCCCCTCATCATTATGTTTTTTTCTTTGTCAAATCCACGAGCTTAATTAGTGATTTCCGTGCCTATACATCGATTGATAATAATCACTTATTCAACCCTTTTCTATTTATACAAAGAAAAAAATAAATACTTAAAGGAATAGACTAGAGAAAAACATTTTTTTGAAAGCATTTATATCACAAAACACTTGATGGGACTTACATAAATAACTTTAGTTTGTCTCAGAACCCAACTGTAGCTCCGTAGCAGTGATCAGAAATTTCGATTTATGCAACCCGCACAACATTTTCAAACTAATTTTTGCATGTTTCTGACGTCATAAACATGAATTTTCACGCAAATTGCATACTTTACAGTATTTTTACGCTCTCTCGTGGGGCTACATTAACATTCTGGTAAAAATTGTCATCAGTTTTGATGATCCCATTTCATGTTTATTCATTAAAAAGCACATAATGTAGTTTTATGTGGTCTATGGCTTTAAGATATTATTCAATATAAGTTTTGAAAACATTAATAGATTTAGTAAACATATTTGTTATGATACAAAAATCTTGAGTGACAATATTTAAAAAGTTCTATGTTTAAGTATGCATAATAAAGTAGACAAGTATTATAAGTAAAAGCGATGGTAGTTAGAGAGGACACTTGGTAACATGCAATGTGACAAGTGCTCACGTAATTACCGACCAGTCATGTCGTATTTATCTCCTCATACCTCGCTTAGGTTAACTTCAAAACTTTTCATATACACAGTATGCAAAACATTTTCTCTTTCTTTCACTTTCTCTCTCTCTCTCTCTCTCAAATATAACTGGATCTGCTATACAGATTGACATCTGATAAACCTACTTTTCTTATTATAATTGAACAATTTATTTATTTCTTATGACTTTTAAAATACTTTAATGTCAAAAATTATTATTATATTCCTTTATTTAAATTTATATAATTTGCTTTTTTTTCTTTTACATTTATTAGTACGTATAGTTTATACCTTTTTTATTATATATATATATATATATATATATATATATATATATATATATATATATATATATATATATATATATATATATATATATATATGCACACACATATAATATACCAGTATATTATATATATATATATATATATATATATATATATATATATATATATATATATATATATATATATATATATATATATATATATATATATATATATATACTTTTATTGTATGAATTTTAAAATTGCATGTCACTGCTTAAAAATTATTAAATAAAATGTTGTAAATATATTTAGAAAAATAGTAATAAAACGAGAACATTAAATGAAATATGTCAAAAATTAGTCATATAAAATAGCATTATGTATATTAAAATTATAGGAATATTTTAATACAATACACTCTATATTTGAAAATCGTAATCAACGTGTAGATTTTTTTTTCTTTTTAGTATATATTTTTGGTAATGGTATGTTTTGGCATATCAATATTTGCATTATTTATTTCATTTTGCTTCATAGAAGTTAAATGTGTTTTTTAAATGAAAAATTCATATAAACACGCTCAATATAGTAACATTTATGCATATTTTATGATGTATTGTAAAGTGATTATAATATAGTTATATAGTCAAGAAGTTCACCATAATTATACTTACGTTATATTACAAAACAGCAACATTTGTGCTCTACAATATAGTAATTATTCAATACAACGTAAATTACGTAATGTATTATTGTTTTTTGTTTTATTACACTTTGAAAATATTGCAATTTGTGATCAGGGCTTTATTTGGAAATCATGTGCATATTGCAGCGTAATAATGAAAACTGCCAATACCAAAACCGCACAAGAATCAGGCAGGTATTGCTTTTGAATTATATTTTTAATATTTTATACTTTTTTTTCCCCACACCGGTGCTAGAAAAAGTAAGTCCCATATTTTTTGAAGTAATTATTCCACCGTTTCAAAAATAAAACAATAACAATAATTGTTACGGATTACATTAAATTTGCTATACAATTTGAAAGGAATATAAGAATATCAATTTTGAAATTATATTATATACATATAGCCGTATAATTTTTATAATTATATAATACAATTGTATATGTTTTACTGAGATATCATGAAATGATATTCATTATTACAAAATGTTAATTTTATTTCATCAGTGTACTGTATCGCGACACTAGTTATTAATTTAAATAAGATCTGGACTTGTATAATTATTATTTAATTTACCATTCTCTTTAAAAAGGGGGAAGAAGATAGTTTTGAACCCTCTTATTTTCCTACTATATAATATTATATAAAAGATCCTAGATTACATTATAATGATGTTAAATAATTATATACTTACCACTGACTGCGTATAAAAAAATAATTATTCATAGAAAAACACCTTGTTTACAGACTATTAGTAACCCCAGTTTTTTTTTCTTTCTTGCGCATATTATTAAAGTAAACGAGACGCTTTATTTTTTCAAAGTTTTTTTTTATTAAATTGATATTAAAATTTATGTTTACATTATTATATCAAAATTAATTTTTTTTTTTTTTTTTTTTTTTTTACATCTGCCATATATTTTTTTTTGTCATTAACAGTTTATTTTTATGATCTTTTTGTATATTATAACATAAAATTATTCATGTTTTAGAATAACTTCTATCCATTATTAGTAATTTTACAAGAAAAAATAAAATGTTATTACTTATGGAATATATTACAGATAAAAATAATTTTAATTAATTATGCTGTAAAATGCTTCTCAACCATTATATTTTATATGAGCTTCTAATTCTTTACTAGTTCGTTGTACAGAAGAATGAATTTGCATTGGAGCTTTAGATTGTTATTAAAGGCATAGACAAGAATAAAACATAAGCATTTATAAGACAAAACACTAGATGGCACGTACATAAGTAACATTAGTTTGTCGTACTAGTAATCAGAATATTTAGATTTATGCAACCCGCACCACATTTTCATGATAATATTTTGCTTGTTTCTGACGTCAAAAACAAAAATCTTTTCGCAAATTACATACTTTACAGTTTTTTCACGCTCTTGAGGGGTCATTTTTACGTTCTGCGTAAAAATTGTCACCAATTTTGTAGATCATATTTTGTGTTTAATAATTTAAAGGAATATGTTGTTGCGTGTGGTCTATGGCTTTAAATATCTTAATATATTAATATCTTTAATATGGAAAAGTAACTAAACTGTACATTATTTTTTATTTGTATTAATTAAATTTTTGCTTGCCGTATTGTGTTTGTGCTACACCAATCCATATAGTACAAGTCAAGACATTATCTTATCTATTGGTCAGGACTTTTCTAATCAATGGAAACAGCCCACGCACTAGCCAGCTCGAGTGTCTCGTGTAGGATAGCTCGTTAATCTGTTTCTATTCTGCTTACGGATTAATTTTAAAAAGCTAAACTTTTGCATTATTATAATAATTAATTAATAATGAGCTAGATCTCCCTCAGCCCTCACTTTTTGAATATGAAAGGATAGCGCATACTTCCAACACTGTAAGCTCTGATCAACCACTATTGAACTCAAACTATACCCCACTTTCTTATAATTATTTTAATTGAAGACAACATTCATTGATGTAGCTGGCTTACGCATGCACCCTATGTCATCACCCAGCTTTGTGGCAATTTATCTTGAGGCTACTTCAAGGTTATTTTAGACAAAAGTCTTACTGCCCTCTATGGGGTGACGTTCTCTCCTCGACGTTGTGGGACACTATTCCGCGAAAAGAAGCTAGATGCTCACAAAAACTGAGGTACTTTAAGGTGGCTCTTAGCCTCCCAAACCTATGCCTCGGCTGTCTCTCGTCCGTAAACGTGAACTAGGCTAAAGGACTTATATCTAAAGCCCCCCCCCTCCCCCCCCCCCCCCCCCCACACCTAGGTCCTCTCCAAGGCGGTGACAGACGCAACACCGAGCGCTGAAACCGAGCACTTAATTCTTTTCATCATCCAATTATACATTATATAATTTTGAGGCAATACATGGAAGAGTGGGCTAATGTAAATCTGCTTTTTATATTCTATTATTATCATCATTTAATTTTTTTGTGCAAGGGGGATAAAAATTACAATGATATATTAAAATAAAAACATCACAATATGATTAACATTTTAACATTATATTATAATAATAATTGTGATTCAATTATTCGGAACTAATTAAAAAAAAATATCAACATAAAATCTAATTACTTTTCAATTATTTTTGTGTTAAAAAATTATAATCAGTTATTAATGAATGAAAGTATTATATAATTTAATTATATCGATTTTTTGTTGTTGTAATTACAAAGAATAATAATAATTTAATTTTAAAATTTTAACTCTATATGCTGTATTATCTTTTAATAATAAAACCCGTACGTTGACAAAAAGTTTGAAAATAATTGAAAATAATTATAAATTTTTATTGCGTCGTTTTTATAGTAAAAATAATAAAACTGTCTAGACTGGATTGCTAATTCCTTTCTATTATGTATTAAATATCGATTAATCGAAACTTTAGTTACTTGTTTGGGTGTAGTTTTTGATTATAATATATACACGGACAACAATAACTATATGTAATAATTATGCTAGCTCATTTTTAGCACAGTTTTGTTCAATATAGCATAATTTATGCTATACTGCATAGTAAATATGTTACATAGCATAAATATTATGTTTTACAGCATACTTATGTAATGTATGTTGTTCTAATTTAGCAACACTCGTGACATACAGAATAAGTTACATAACTTATTCTTTATATGCATGATATAAATATACGCTATGAGCTATTAGCAAATACATTAAAAACCGTTGCCAAATCAAGATGAGAGGTTATTTCTCGGATTCTAATCAAGCTATATAGTAAGATTAGAATTTAAACCGTATTAACGGAAAATTTGTTGAGAATAAGTGATCGTAAAAATTTCTGATCTTATTTTGGCCAGGGTATACGTTATACATTAAATATTGAAACTCGTAGAGGCTATAGTGTCGATGCAAGTGTGGTGAGTTTTCCATTGTTGTGATACATAACTTATGGGTAATATACCTATAACATTAGGTGTTATGCTCTGTACCATGCAATGCACAAAATTTGTAGTGAGTAAACACTCACTTTGGTCAGAAAGAAACATATAAAAATTTTAAATTTATATATTAAATTTTATAGGTCCTTTAGAGTTTCATTTATAAACATATTAAAAATATATATTCGGAAACCCTGTTCCCTTGCTCCAAAAAAAATGCGCAATTTCATTTAAAAAGCATTAATTGATCGTCATTTTTTTTTGTGGTCTGGGGCACTAGAAACAGGGTTTACGAAAATCATTAATATATTTAGAGACAATATGAGCAACCACAGTTTTCAAACCACTAGTACTTAATTTTCTGAGTGTACATACACCTGTATATTGTAGTACATAAAATACGTAATGAGTAATTAGTTTTAACACCTGTATTATCACTTGCAACAAGATACCTCAAGAGGCACACTGGGTCACTCCACGTAGATTTATACTATAATATAATTTTTTTTTTTTTTTAGTCAGGATATTCAACCTGCCATACGGAGAGCCTTAATTTATCACTTAATATCTTCTTTGTTTTAACTAAATAATGTCCATGTAAAATATTGATTGGAAATATTTTTTAATTGTATTTGATGCAGGTGTGAAGTAATTAACTGTTTAATTGACCAAAGATTTTTTTTTTTTTTTTTTTTTTTTTTAGTTCTTAAAGTTTGGACAACCGTGTAATAGATGCCAATTAATTGGGGTTAATTAATATTAAAATTATCGTTTTATAATTTTTAACTTTTTTTCTTCCTTTCTTTATATAAAATTGCACTTAAGGTCTAATTACACTCTTAAAATAATAAGCGTTAAGACGCTTGTATGTATGTACAGTTTTAAGTGTTGTAGTCTTAAGTATTGTAGAATAAACGGTTTTGACGTCATTAAAAATAAAAATTCTAACGATAACAACGTTAGTGACGTCACAAGAGCTAGGGACAAATGCTTGGAGTAGTTTTTCAACGGCTAAGTTGAATAAGTGTATTTAAGTGTGATTCTAACTCTTGTGACGTCATCTATGCTTTATCGTTAGATTGTCAACTTTTTAGTGACGTCATAATCGTTAATTTTTCAATACTTAAAACATTGTAAAACTGTGTACTGTATAGATTTTTAACAAAATTTTTAAATTTAAAAAACCTTAGATTTTTGTTAAAGACAAATTGGGACCTGCAAAATTTATTATTAATTTTAATAAGAATCCATATATATATGACCACACAAAAAAAAAAAAAAAAAAAAAAAAAAAAAAAAAAAAATTAATGACATGCAATTGAATTTTTTCATTGTTGAAAACTTACAAATATTATCATATCATAAGTTATTTATTCCATGTTAGAAAAAAAGAAAATCATAACCTTACTTTTTTTTTTTTTAATAATAAAAATTGTTAATTTCTGCACATAACATAAAGAAGTTATAAAAATAACTTTATTGTATTTAAAATTGCTTAAGATTCAAATTATAAAATATAAATTTATTTTATTTCATACACGGCATTATGTGTATGCGTATACGGTAAAAATATGTGTATATAATATAATTGTTATTTTTGTATTGAAAACGTGACGTATATATCTAGAAAATTTTGATTGTCTGAATTATTACATAATCACGTGACATAATAATAATAATCTTCCGGGTGAGAGATGGTACATACTGATATCAACTGTTCACTAATTGCTGCTTACTTTGAACATAGCCGACTTAAAAAAAAAAAAAAAAAATCTTTATTAATAGGTCCCGCTTTATTCAAAATATAACAATACACCATACTTTGTCACCATAAAATATACATAACAATACAGTCGAATTTACTATTATTTTATATATAATTTTTATTCTTATTGCTATATAATTCTTATTGTTATTTAAATTATAGTTTCGCCACTTCAAAAAGAAAAAAAATATGAATAACATTTTATTTTTTAAGCTTTGCATTTTTTATTATTATATAATAGTACTTTATAAAGTTGTTAATTTTCTTTTGTTATGTTTAAATATTTCTGTATTCAGTTTTAAATTTTGTTTTTTTATTTTATTATTAAGTAATTTTTGTGTTGTAAAATTATCTGGTATAAGTAAATTCTTTTATTTGATATTTAATATATAATTAAAATAAATGAATGACATCATTTTATATCAAACTATTTTCGTGATTTTGCAGTTTTTTTAACTTCTCTCTCTCTCTCTCTCTCTCTCTCTCTCTCTCTCTCTCTCTCTCTCTCTCTCTCTCTCTCTCTCTCTCTCTCTCTCTCTCTCTCTCTCTCTCTCTCTCTCTTCTTACTTGAGTAAATTTAAATTCATTGCATTTCATTATAATATATTATAATTTATTTTAAAAATTACATAAAAATATGTTAAGAGTTATTTTCGAACTCTCTTATAATAATTAAAAGTTACGCCATTCCATGTTTATTGCATTTTGCAGTATTTTGAAGTGCCAAACGAAACGAATAAATTGCGTAATTTATGCTACATTTTTTACATTATATAGCATAAATGTTGCTAAATTGGAACAGCATCCAATGTAATATAGCATAAATTATGCTGTATTGAACAAATATTGCTGAAAATTAGCTATAAAGTATATTTATTACGTATACTTATCTCTGTTCAAGTACATTGGTCACTGAAAAAAACGGATATTATATGTTTTGTATATGAAAAATAGGAATGCATAATTTTCATTTTAACCATATACTATTATATACAATCAGGTTAAAATTTATAAGTAAATTTACATGCAAATGAAAGTCGATGTATTAATAAATAAATTCCACACACTTTTTTTTAATTTTTTTTTAATAATTGACATTCACGTCTTCAAGTTTTTTTTTTTTTTTTTTTTTAATTATTAACATAATATATGTATAGTGGATTAATTAACATTTTATATAGATTAAAATAAAATAATTGAATATTTAATTGTATGTAAAGATAAGTTGAAAGTGAGCATTGTCATAAATTAGCATTGTTCTCACTATTGTGTCTGGCTCAACAGTGTTTAATATAAAATATCGAAATTGTACTAACAGTAAGTCAATCGTACACTTAAAAAACAAATGTTTACTCTGAAATATTTAGAGAGTACCTAGATACACTCTAAAAAATAATCATTTAAAAACTTGTTCACAGTTTTGCAATGCTTTAGGTAGTGTGGAATGAATGGTTATATAATGTCACTATAAGCACTGAAATTTTAACTATTTAAAAACGTTAGTGAAGTCACAAGCATTGGTGTACCGAATGGGAAAAATGTATATTCGCATGCAACGGTCAAGTTTAACGTCTACTCCATTATGATTATAATATAACGCTTGTGACGTCATTTACGCTTTTATCCTTAGATTATCAACGTTTAGTGACATCATAACCGTTAATTCCACAGTACTTAAGCCATTGTACAAATACTTGAGAAAAACAATAAATCAGGGTGTCATATTTGAGTGAGTGGTATAATGTATATCTTAGTATATAATGATTTGGTCCAATCGCATGTTTTGCAGGAAGCTCTTTTATTTATTTTTTATTTATGTTTAATTAACTTACTCTTAAATTTGCTTTGTTTTTAAATTTAAAGTCTGCATAATATAATTTTATCGGTGACATATATACAGTACTCAGGCACTAAAATTTTACTCCAATTAATAATCGTGCTCGTAAGATTTAATTAATGAAACAAGCTTGATTTACAGTTGAACTGTGAAATATATTATACAAAAGCTAAATAATATAAATTATTTTATTGAAATTAAAAATAGCATAGAAAAAAAATATTGAGACATTTCTAGTTACTTTTTTTTTTTTTTTTTTTTACATAATTAATAAATATATTTTAAACACAATGTTCATCAAATAAATATAATTCCTTTTTCTTTTTTTTTTTGTTTTTTTTTTTTACTTTATTAGTATTTCTTGTGCAGTTCAAATTACTTCTCATCCTACATATAAGCTAAACTTTACTAACGTACACAAGTTATATTATTAAAAAAAAAAAAAAAAAAAAAAAAAAAAAAAAAAAAAAAAAAAAAAAAAAAAAAAAAGTCGTCCCATCATATAGTGTAAAAGTTGCGGCAAGTCTCCAGTTACGATATTACGATAATAATTGGTATTTATTGAAGTACTGACAATTAGCATGCAACAACTTTTTAACTTATGAGTTTTTCTTGCAAATGATCAGTAAGCAACCTATTGTTCTCTTTCTATATATACACCTACCGTCTTTATATTATTACAATAATGAACCCAAGGAAATAACATAAATTATATTATACTACTTGTACATTTGAATTGTGAACTAACTGACAATATTTAGATCAAGAACTGGTTCTCTGGTTCAATGTTAACGCGTTTATTTATCTCAAATTCTTTAATGTTGGGTTCGTATAGAAGTGACTACGAATATACTTTTCAATCGGCAATACGAAAATAAAAATATTCTTAAATAAGTTCTATACTTAAGAACTATAAAACTATAAACACTTGCACTTATAATTTAATAATATAAATACAAAATAAAACCTGCGAATTTGATGCTATTTTTATATTATTATATAAAGGACAACATTTATCTTGTTAAGAAGATTTAAAGGAATAGACCAGAGAAAAAACATAAGCATTTATATCACAAAACACTTGATGGGATTTACATAAATAACATTAATTTGTCTCAAGTAGCCCCGTAGCAGTGATCAGAAAATTCGATTTATGCAACCCGCACAACATTTTCATACTAATTTTTGCATGTTTCTGACGTAAACATGATTTTTCTCTTAAATTGCATACTTTACAATTTTTTCACGCTCTCTCG
The DNA here is from genome assembly GCA_949318235.1 of Ecdyonurus torrentis. Taxonomy (NCBI): domain Eukaryota; kingdom Metazoa; phylum Arthropoda; class Insecta; order Ephemeroptera; family Heptageniidae; genus Ecdyonurus; species Ecdyonurus torrentis. The sequence goes on along the minus strand of OX439136.1, from coordinate 22,391,095 downwards.
TGCTACATTAACATTCTGTTAAAAATTGTCATCAGTTTTGAAGATCCCATTTCGTGTTTATTCATTAAAAAGCACATGTTGTTTTATGTAGTCTATGGCTTTAAGGTTATAGGCAATCTGCTGCACATTTTTGTTCTTTCATTTTATGACGATATACTTGGTACAAATTCCGTATACAGATTATGTACTGTATACTTAAAATTCATGAAACTCTAAATTGCAAAAATTATGCTTATTTTCATAAATTCAACAAATTTCACCAAAGGTAACCATATACTCGTACATGAGAGTTCTAATAATAATTAATAATTTAAAAAAATGTTAATTATATGGGCATTTTTTTTATTTTTATTATTATTATTTAGTTATGACGTTCTCTAAAGTGCTCGTTAACGTGTGCTTTCTTATCAAATATTATTGTCACCAACCTCAAAAAAAAAAAAATAATAATAATAATAAAAAAATAATAAAAAAGGGTTGTTAATTTTTTTTTCGTACGTTCACACTTTTTTTTTCAACAATAGGCTTTTATCCCCCCCTCTCTTCTAAAAAAAAAAAAAAGTGACACAAATAACGAATTATCAAATTAAATTGGACACATTTTTGCCTACCAAGTTTTGTTTTAAAGTTTGTATTAAATGTATAATATAATATGTATAAGATTCAAATGATAATGGTTTAACTATTTATAGTTATATTTAATTTATCATGTCTTTTAATTGGCTATTTATAGTGAATTCTGTCCGATGACATTTTGATGAAAATTCACGGCTATTATATTTTAATACGAAGTGTGTGCTGCTAGCTGCGGGTTGGTAGCATATTTACGATTTTTACGCCTAGTTTAGCGTGACAAATAGCTTTCTGTCCTCTCTCTCTCTCTCTCTCTCTCTCTCTCTCTCTCTCTCTCTCTCTCTCTCTCTCTCTCTCTCTCTCTCTCTCTCTCTCTCTACGATCAAAAACTTGTCCAAGCAACCAAACATTTAAAGAAATATTTGAAAATATAATTTATTTGCTCAGTTGGAAAGAAAAAAATAAAAATCTTTGAGCATGACCAAGACATTTGCATCTAACTTTCAGCATAATACTTTATATATTTATTTATACACAGATAAAAAAAATACTGCATTGAATATTAGCTTTGTAATATAATAGCATAAATATTGCAAAAAAAAAAAAAAAAAAAAAAAAAAAAAAAAAAAAAAAAAAAATCGATGCTGTTGCGGCTAAACCACGCTTCTACGTTTAACGTGTTCGTTAATTTTCACGGATCTACATTTATCGTGATAGCCATAGAAATACGCATCTACATTTATCGCAACACCAGGAATAAAACACTTCTACAACTGCTTTCTTGTGTATAATTGTTTTTTACCTGTTGTTGCGATAAATGTAGAAGTGCGTTTCTATATGGCTATCCTGATAACATAGATGTTTGAAAGTAAACAGACTCGCTATTATATAACAGTAGAAGTGTGGATTAGCCGCAGCAGCATAATACAGTATAGTAGCTTTTTATAGCATAACTTATGATATTATGAATTAATGTTGCTAGAATGAAGATAATATGTAGCATAATTAATTAACTTGTGTCCTTGTGCAGAACATTGTATAAAATGCAATTCATATTAGTATATTTATATTATAATATATATTATGAATGAAGATACAGATAAATAATTATGTAATAAGAGTTAACTTGATATCAAATTTCAACACTTTTTTTTTATGTTCAATTTATTTAAAACATCTGCACTGTAAAATAAATAAATAATGTACCCACTGTTTTTTGTTTATGTGAGTTATTGTAGTTTTGGAAACCGGCTCTGTTGCCTTGTGGTACCACATAATTTCTCTCTCTCTCTCTCTCTTTCTCTCTCTCTCTCTCTCTCTCTCTCTCTCTCTCTCTCTCTCTCTCTCTCTCTCTCTCTCTCTCTTTCTCGCACTACAGCTGCACACACATTTATACACTTGGTGTACCTCAAGGTGCTACGTTGGGTCCTAACACTTCTTTACTCTACACATTGACAGTATCCAAATTTAAATCTACCTAAACTTTCTTACACGCAAAGTCAATACAGCTAAAGTTTTTTTTTTTTTTTTTTTTTTTTTTTTTTTTTTTTTTTAACTTCACTAGACTTTTTTCTGCAAATAAAATCAGATAACATTTTTTTTCGCTTTACTTTTTGTCTGACGTGCATTAAGTGGGTGCTACAATGATAAACTTTTTGTTTAATGCTTATTATTATTTTTTTCTTCTTATAAAAAAAATATTTGAACTTAAACAGCATTTTTCAATTTATTTAGTAGTTTTCTAATATTATTTAAATATACATAAAAAATAACAATGTGTGTAAAAGAATATCTAGATTTAAATCTTGAATAAAATATATATTAATGTATTTCTAATTAGAAATATTAAGCATAAAAACTTTTTTTATATATATTTATTGATGTTATTGCAGTTTAATTTAATCATAACACGGTATATATCTTATATATTTTTTAATCATAGTAACTTAGCTTTGAGTCATTGTTGCTACTTGTTGTTTCATTTTTATGCAAACTTGCTTACCAAAAGCAAGACAAGAGAGTAAATAATTAACTTGATTAAATACACTCAAAAAAAAAAAAAAAAAAAAAAATGCTTACTCTGAACGCACACATTTTTAAAGAATAAATGAAATACTTTGATTGCACGCCAAAGCATGAACGTATTTTACTAAATATTCAATTTTATAGACGCTATAGTGTCTATAATGCATGTATGATGAGTACAAAATATATACATATAGGTTCTCCGTAAACATTATTATAAAGTTTTACTCTCAACACACATTTCACTATTAGACAGTTACCCATTCACAGTTTATAAGTAAATCAGGTATTGATACAGTGAGTAATCATTTTAAATATTTTATAGCTCTAGTATCAAATATCGGATAATTTTTTTACTCAATTTTTTTTTGCAGAGAATTTAATTTTATATGTATATTTAGAAACAATGCACGAAAACAGTTTTAAAGTACTAGTACCTATACTTTGTATTCTTAAGTGTAACTAAATGTAACGTTGATAATAAAAAAAAGTGAGTTTATTTTGGGATAAAAAATAAATAAATTGAACTTGCAAATAAATATAAAAACAAATTGTTATGATGATAGGAAAAGAGAGGAAAAAAAAAAGATTAATTGATTGAGGTTAGGTTAGTATTTAAAGAGAGGTAAAGATGCGGAACTAACTCGATTTGTTGCGCACTCGGAGTGCTTGCAAACCTGCCAGTTAATATAAGTAAGTACTTCGATGTATTTAAGTGAGTGGAAGTGGATAAATATTGATATTGTATAATTTACATAAATAATACTGCATTGTAACTTTTATTACAACTTCTTTGAATAAACATTAAAGAAATTTACTTTTGTTCCAAGTTTATTTTTATTATTTTACATATATTTGAATGCATAAAATGCAGTAGTAATTAAAATTTGAGTTTTATTATTGATTTATAAAAAGAATAAATTTTTTTTAAACTTAGGCCTTAAAAAAAAAAATACTCCAATTTTTTTTTTTTTTTTTTTTTCATCATTTTAAATATAATTTTACAAATATGCAAGTTTCAAAATACTTATTTTGCATCTAATTGACTTCTGATAGAACTGTTATAATAGCTAAAGTATTGACAGACTATATTTATCGCCTCTTGACGTATTTGAAAATCGAAAATCAATAATATTAAAAGTACTTGTTATATAGTCCTAATGAGAAAAAATAAATAAAAAGCTACTAAAATGAACAATTCACAGGTTTGTTTCTAAATTAATGCAAGTAACATTATCTTACATTTTGTTTAAAAATACAATAAACATTTTTACTTACATAAACAGGTCGTAACTCATATAATGTCAATGATTTTTTTCCCAACTTGCTGTGTACTTATTATAACTTTGTTGCATGGAAAACTTATCACTATATTAAATTAATAAAGTATTTTATTTATGATCAAAGTATGTATTAACATTGTTCTCTCTCTCTCTCTCTCTCTCTCTCTCTCTCTCTCTCTCTCTCTCTCTCTCTCTCTCTCTCTCTCTCTTTCTCTCTCTCTCACTCACTCTCATTATAACTTAACACTTTGAGACAGACACGGCTCCAAGTTTTGCAAACAACAAAAGTTGTGCGGTCACTGATGCACTTCAATGATGCTTTTATCTTTTGTTATATTAACAAAACTTTGCAAAACTTCCAACATAACCCAAGCATCACAGTCATGAAATATGTAACAAGATTTATAATATGTTTGAGCCTTTTGGCTTATACAAATTTTATTTTTATACAACACAATATTATACAACTTTCTCATAGCTTTCAAGTGAATTTAGTTTTCATGAAATAGTGACCGGTCTACGAGGAAGACCTACAGAAATTTTTAGGAGATTATTTTATTTCGTATTCAAAAATAGAACCTTGTCTTGAATCAATTGATACGCAAATTTCTAATTTTTCAGTTCTTTGGCTTTTTTTTTTATATGATTTGAAAAGTTTAGAAATTACGTCACGGACGGTAACAAACCGTGATGTTATTTTGTTATTTTTAAGAATTAATCAGAAATATTTAATGAGCTCAAAAATTAAAAATTTGCATATATTAATCGATGTAGGAAGATGTATTCTTTTAGAAATTGCATTGAAATTACCCGCTATAATATTGATTATAGTCTTTCTCATTTGTATAATACTTTGTAAATGTCATTTGAGTCTATTTCCAAATTTTGAAAATTTGAAAGTAAAATTCCTGGGCATATATTATGTTACCGTTACCTAGACGTGTACAAATGGAAACCGAACACACGGTCGAAATATACAGTCCGGCATTTGCCATGGCATCTATAAGAGAAACCGTAAAAACATGTTTAGGTCGATGCAATCACTTCAATCATGTACGGTCATTGCAGTAAAAAATATAATTCTATTATGGGAATAACATGTATTTAGATAGAGTTTTGTGTCAACTGAAATCTCCATCTGATTGCATTGAATGCGGCCATAAGCCAATACAATTTCATTTTTTTAGTACAATGACTGTACTGTACCTCCCGAATGCTGTTCATCGTCATGAAATGCATGTAAAACAATCAGACAGATAGACTTTTTGTTTGTTTTAGATTTATCAATAATGCCATTTGAAATATAACATTCTTTGGTCAAGATACTCTACAATTTGGCTTAACGATTAAAAATTATATTAAACAGGAACATATTTTATGTTAACTTATTAATATATAGAGAGAGCTTAAATTTAATATGCAATTACCAAAACACATAATATTTCAACTTTCGCATCATACTATACTTTATATAAATCTGCATTTTGATCTTAAATTATATTTTAAATTATCAGTATAAATTTATGTCGTTATTTTGCGCAGTTAAATTTTATCACTACTGATTAAATATTTTTTATTGTATCAATAAACAGTATAACAATTAAATAATATGAACGATTGATTTTTTAAATGATTACCTTGAAGTTGTCTGAAAATAAGTACGAGACAGAGAGAGAGAGAGAGAGAGAGAGAGAGAGAGAGAGAGAGAGAGAGAGAGAGAGAGAGAGAGAGAGAGAGAAAGAGAGAGAGAGAGAGAGAGAGAGAGAGAGAGAGAGAGAGAGAGAGAAATCGAGCCGCTTGTTTGTTTATGTTCACGGCAAATGTATTAAGAAAACCCATTTTAATAAAGAAGAATATTAAAATAAAGAATTTTACGATATATATATATACATAAGGAGAAAAAAAAAAGTTACGATACTTAAATTTAAAGTATTAAAGGTTATAATTACAGTATAAAAATTGACAGTTGCAATTATGTGCTATGAAATGTATGGTGTTTTATATGACGGGTGGTTATAAATATCATGTTTGATTTACATTTGCGACCGGTATATGTCTACAAAAACTACAGTATATATATGCATATAACTGAGAGATAATAAAATTTAACACATAAAATTTTTTTTTTAATTTTATTATTTATATGCCAATACATTATTATATAAATCTTGACGTGTGTTTTTATGGTGTCTGTTTGTTTAGTAGTAAATTTCATTTATTTTAAATTGCATTAAATTATAATTGATCAAATATTTAATATTGATTTTTATTTAATTTAAAATTACTAACTTACAAATAATAATGATAATAAATTATGGTGTTCTTTTTTAATTTCATGAAGCATCGATTCTAATCGCAATTTTTGTTCCAAACCATGTAGACATTGCAGATTCAAAATGTTTAAAGAATTGTAGAATTAACGGTTATGACGTCACTAAACATTGACAATCTAACGATAAAAGTAAAAGTGACGTCACCAGCGTTAGAATCACGATGAAGTAAACGTCACAGTTGATCATTGATAATATTACAGTGTTGTTCGTAAGTCCTGTTTTCTTTCACCAAAAAAATGCGCAGTACATTTGAATAGCAATAGTTGATCGTCATTTTAGTAGCAGAAAACATCATATTTTAAGAACAGCATTATTGTTTCCATTTTATCCTAACGCCTTTGTGGTTTCACATGTTTTTGTTGCAATAATTTCAAATTTTAGTGACGTCATAACCGTTACATTTACAGCATTGCAAAATATTATGCAAAATTTCATTTTTTTTTTTTTAAATTATTGTTGAATCTAGAAAATGATAGTAATAATGTTAAAAACAATTTTAAATTTAAAATTTAATAATGAAATTGCCCTACTTTTACAAAAAACTACGTACACATTAATTTGAATATAATAATTATAATATAATGAAAAATACTAATAATTTCCGAATGACTAACTTCAAATAGTTTTAAATTATTATATAACAATAAATTATAAGTATAACAAAATATGTTATACAATATAACATATTTTCTTTTTATCATTTTATTGGCATTAATGCGATAACTGCATGACTCGCTTTAGTTTAGTGAAATAATAATAATAATTGATTGAGCTTGGAACTATAACAATAGTAGCTATAAAGTCACTAGTTGTTATAAGAAATGAAAAAAAAAAAAAAAAAAAAAAAAAAAAAAAAAAAAAAAAAAAAGTGACAGGCTATGAAACTATAGTCAATTTTTTAAACAATTTAATAAATCATCTAAAACAAATTTGTTTGAATGTAAAATTTTTCTTTTAAAGCGCACCTCCCTGTTGGGAATCATGTACCACCTATTTTTCTTAGAATAAAAATTACTTTAGCTGATAGAAATCGCACATTACAAGTACACAGCTTATACGTATATATTATATTATAATATACTGTATGTATGTATGTTATGTATGAACTCATTGTTCATCAAATATAAACTCAGTGACCTTGGCTGGAGGCATGATGTTCAATTGTCAAACATGAACCATTGTTACTCACACAGTTATCCGCAAAATAAATCTTAATTTTATTCCATTTTTTTTTTTAATAAAATAGTTTCAAAATTTTCTCAATATTTATTTTAAACTTTTTTTTTTAATGGTACTGTAAGAAATTCAAAAATTGATTATTTATTGTTTCTCCTAAAATGAATATATGTATGTAAAGCTGTATTGTGTATGCATTCATGTTAAAAACGAAGCCATGTTAGATCACTCAATAACATGAATAACATGGGAAAATCACTCATTTTGTCAGTTTAAAAGTAAGCCAATATTTTTGAGAGCATTGAAAATAGGTTGAATTAGTAATACTAATAATAATACCAAAAATATTAACTGACAGTTCCCAAAGAAAATAGCCAAAAATGAAGATTGTCCTATACTGAGCATTGTTATTCATTACTCCAGTATGGCATCCAAGCTCATACGTCATGCGCTGACAGCTGACACCCTATAGCAATTCAAAAAAAATAATGTCCATATGGGTCGTAACTGCGAGGATAAAATAAAAGTAATGATAATAAAAACTTATTGGCTTGAACACATAAAGTCTCTAATTTAAATGTATTTTTAAATACTGTTTTCTTGAAGCTTCATTCCAAATCCTTTCGTATATTAGTATGCCCCTTTTTAGCCTACTTTGTATTTATTTATTTATTTATTTATTTATTTATTTATTTATTTATTTATTTATTTATCCACATACAGCATAGGCAATTACATGTGAAATACATTCAAATTACAAAGTTACAATACAGTTATATATATATATATATATATATATATATATATATATATTATAATATATATATATATAAAAATTAAATTAGTTTACTTCATAATATTAATACATTTGATACAAAATATGAGTTACCATATTATAAAACTATTTTTTTTTTATTTTACGATATGAATCAGCAAATACGGTACATCTAGATTTTTTATATAAGTAGTTTCATTGCACAGAGATTGCACTCTGTTTAAAAACATATTATTATATTATACATCAATTCTGCCAAAAACAGTCCTAAACATTTGCGGCATTCTTAATACTCTCCTTGGCACATGTAAATTTATACCACTTTTTAGTAACTCAGAGTCAATAATACCTCCTTCAAAAAAATTTTTTTTTTAAAGAATAGTACATCATACTTGTTTTTTTTTTTTTTTTTTTTTTTTTTTTTTTTACACATTTTTACGTCCTATAGTTTTGGTACACAATAAAAATCTTACATTTTATAAATATTTAATTCACATTGTATTATTTATACTCTCCATCATAGAAATAAATTTTATTTTTGGTAAATTTAACTTAAAAATAAAATTAAGTACATTTGTAAAGTTTTAAAGTTATATATTAAGTAATCCCATATTTCTTTGTGCTTTTTTTTTTCTTCCTTCATATTTGGACGTATATGCATTTAAAATTACAACTTCCAAGTGTCACAAAAATAATATTAAAAATTATTACATTACTTTAATGTATATAAGCACTTAAAATAATAATAATATTAAATGAAAAATGTTTAAATTAAAGTATTTTATATTTACATATTTTTATTATTTAATATTCCTTAAATAATCATAAAAATAACCTTTTTTTTTTGTTTTATGAGTGATTATAATAAAAAGTAAAGAGATTTTGAAATTAAATTTCTTTGTTATTTTCGTTGTACAGTGACCGCCCACTGCTTAAATATTAAATTCACTCATAATTTTTACTGCTATGAGGAAGACTGGCTATAAAACACAAATGAAAAAACTTTTTTTTTTCTTCTTCTTCTTTTTTGGCTGTCTTTTTTTTTTTTTTTTTTTTTTTTTAATGTTACATACGGTAGCCGCTGGATTATCTTGCAGTAATTTAAAATTATACACAGAGAAGCAAGAGTGAACACAAAATTAAGTTAAAGTGCTTCATAAAAATGTAACGCTTACAAATAGAATGATGTTAAAAGGATCTGGAAAAAAAGTCTCTTAAAAAAAAAAATCATTGATAAATAATTGATAAATTGATACACATGTTAAATCTCATCTGAAGCTTCACAATCTGCGGAAAAGAAACTTGTACAGTAGGCAACCTGCTTTACAATTTCTTGGACTTCGTGATGTATGTGTAATGGACTCATCTCATTATTTATCTGTTTATTTCGATTACAGGATCTATTTAACTTAATCGTCATCATTTTTACTGTACACCTTTCGAGTATATTGTTCAAGTGGTTTTACTTGCAAATTTTGAAGACTAAATTTTCTTGTTATCTTAAAAGTTTGTCTAGTATCCCGTATTTAAACATTTCTAAGTAATACAGTTTTTTTTTCCCTTGACAAAATTTAAATTAAAAAAGGTACAAAGATGTATGGTTTCATACGAGCATGCTAAATGATAGAAAATTAGTGAAAAATGTATTATAACCTTTTTTTTCCTCACCACTTTGGTGAATGGCTGGCGCGTTATTCCGATAATATACATTGATTTTTTGTTTTATTTATAGATATAAATATTATTAAATAAAATTAAAAATGTTTCACATGAATGTTTTAAAAAATATATCTTATATTTATTATACCTAAAAAAAAAAAGCAGAGTTTATAAACCTTGCCTAAAAAGTATACAAAAGGAATCATACACATAGATATAAAAAATGTAAATAGAAAATTAATGTAATGCTGAAAGATTAAAAAAAAAAAAATAATAATAAATAAAAATACTTTTACTAAAAATGTTGGCTTCCAATCTTTACCTCTCTGTATACTATATTTATTAAAATTAATAATAAAAATTCACTGTAACCTATAATAAAAATATATAATAATGTTTACGATACTGTAAAGAAAATAATTGATATATTTTAAAATTATTCGATCAGCTTCAAGTTTTAAAATATAATTGAATAATTTGACTTGTACTTATAGTAATATAACGTGAAGGCCTTATAAGGTTTATATTATATTAAGAACTTTTTTTTTTTTTTTTTTTTTTTTTGTAAATTTAGCAGGTGTTAATATTTAAACATGTCCATTCAATAAATATAATGAAGTTACATTGGTAAAACATGTATATTTAAGTCTTGGGAGTTGATAGATAAAAGTGAGCTGGGACTGAAGTAGGAGCTCAATTAATGTATAGTTGATAATGTTATCAATGTTAGTGACAACTTCTTTTCTCTCATCATCTTAAGTGTTTGCTTGCTTTCCTCTCTTAAAATTTCTAAACTTTTTTTTTTAAATTTTTTTTAAACTTTTTTTATACTTTTTTTGTTTGTTTTTTTTTGCTTTGCTTTGACTAAACCTTAGTGGTTACTGGTATTTCCCAACTGCATTTCAAATCTTCCAAAACCCTGTGTTGATACGTATGTGTGAGTTCATCCAAAACGGATTGGCCATAGCCTTGCAAAACATCCCGTAATTCGCTATGGCAGACTGAAGAAACCGTGGAAACACTCACTTAGGATTGGTTGAGAAATTGCAACCAGATTACAAATTTTTAAATAAGAAACACTTTTCCTCCATGCATTTTATTATTTTATATATATATATTTTTTTTGTGGTGTAAATGATATAATTTTTATCGCTCTTGTTATGTATTTATAATATTAACATATTTCTTGTATTTTCTGATTTCAGGTGAGTACAAAATGCTAAAGCAGCTCTACTTTAATTCAGGTTTACAGTGAGTATATTAATAAAATTTAACTCAACATAAAAAGATTATAAAATTAATACCATTTGTGTAAGGGCCTAGGATTTAAAATATACTGTAAAGGAGATAAAAAGGAATTTTATATAATGCAATGTTTTGTGCTTTTAGCTTTAAAAAAAATGTACATACGTTGTGCTTAGTTAATCATAAAACGTGAAGCCTCTTGATTTATAATTAAATCAATTATAATCTTATGTTAAATATAAAATAGAGTACATAAACTTTTATTATATATATATATATATATATATATATATATATAATTATAATTTTAGATTGTATAATAACAGCATGCACACGCGCTATTATTATAATATATTTTAAACATTTAAATTCAGCACACATTTTTCTCAAATGATAATAACATTGCAATTTTTGCGCGAGTTTTTGAATATTAAAAATTCTATTTATTTTATGCGTACATTTAGACAAAAATATATTTCCTTTTTTTTTTTTTTTTAATTTTTTTTTTATAATTTTTATATAATATATATTTAAATAATGGCATGTGTCATAAGAATATTTACTAAATATAAACGTTGTCTTCTTGAAAATATTGATATAGTAAATAAGAACTCATTACTTTTCTTTTACTACAGTATAGGCCTCATATACAATCAAGAAAGATGCTGCATTGAATAAATACTATATTATATTTTAGATGAAAAACGTTGATATTTTGTATATTATCATAATTATAATTGCTGCTGAACATCTGTTTATGCTTTGTAGCATAATACTTATACTATCATAAATTATGCATAAAGAATTCTGCATTGAGTAGGCATAAATATTTCTTATCTATTTTAGTATGTGCTAGAATTAAAAAAAGAAAAAAAAGTGATGCTTTTTTATTTTCAATTGAAATTTTATTAATTTATTTAAAACAAAAATTGTTTCGCTAAGGATTTTATTTATAAAAAAAAGAAGTTATTTATATGTACTGTACAATAGATGAGAGGCAAAGTGATTATGAGAGAGAGAGAGAGAGAGAGAGAGAGAGAGATCACGTATAAAACTTGAGCCGACTCTAAGGCTTAACCATTAAACTAATTGCAGTTCCTTGTCAATTGATCTCTATACCCACCCCACCTCCCTCCCTCTCTATATCTACTTGTTTCTTTTTGCAAAGAGCTCTCAATGTTTTGTTACATGCTACATCGTTGAGGCTTCACTAAGACTTAGCCGACCTATAAATTAGTTTATATCTCGTTTACTTTTTGTACAAGTATAAAAATATTTTATGTTGATTCCTATACATGGACATGGCATAGCTTACAATATTAAATACAATCATTTTTTCTTTTTTTTTTAACATTTGTAAGACACGCATTTGCCATTAGAAATGTACATGGTAGGTTTGATAGTTCATTTTTTTCCCCCATTTTTTTTGTGTTACTTTTTTTTTACCCAACATTGTATTGCTAAATATGGTAGCATTTTAATTTTTATAACTTGACCAAATTTTCATGAAAGTGTAAAGAGATTTTAAGTCCATAAATCAATAAATGAATAAATAAATACAATAGTACATATTATAATACAGATTAATCAATTTAGTTAGATTATATGTATGAGGATGAATTATTTTGTCCACAGTTTCTAATTGTATCGTTAAAAAAAAAGAAAAGGAAAAAAAATCACACATATTTTGCAGGATATAAAAAATTACTATGCTAATGCTAAGTTACTTAAATCCTGTAAATTCCAATATGTAAAATATTAACCTTTTAACAGGTACTGATAATTAATTCAGGTGAAAAATACTTCAATAAAGTTATATCTCACCAAAATTCTAACAATTATATCAATGTGGGCGATAGGTCGACTTTTTTAATAATCGCCCGAAATGGCATACTATAGTTGTATTGTACAAAATAATCGATTGATCGATTTTCAAATGACCTTGACGCATTCTTAGCTTCACCGTACTATAGATTAGGTGACATATATTATATAATATAATACCTGTTCCAGGCTATTTCCAGGATTCATGTACAATATGTAAACTAAAAAAAAAAAAATAATAATAAAGATAAAAAAAGAAGAATCTAATTAGCTTATGAATGACCATACAATGAGATCAAATGGAGATTTTAGTTGACGTAAAACTCCATTTAAATGCAAGAGCTATTTCCATATGCCAATAGAAATCAATATTTTAGTAAAAAGACTGTCCTATATAGTAATAATACTAATACATTGAATATGGTATATAGTAATTTTTTTTTTATCACCAAATATATACCTTGTAAAATAATGCATTATGTGAAAGAAAACATTATTATTTACTTTTGGTGTAATTATTTCCAAGTTAAAATATTTTCAAGTTGAGTCATGTTTTTAAAAGTTATAACTTTAAAGTACTTGTGAATCACTTTTTTTTTTCTTTCTTAACCTCAAGGAAAAATATTGCAACAATTACATTTTGAAGCTTTCATATCTTATATCATCAAAGTTTTTCAAGTATAGAATATAATTATTATGATTTCCATCAACAAATTTATCGCATATATATATATATAAAAAGACAGGAAATCATAATCATATATTATTTATATACAAATAACGCAATAAGGATGGAAATATAGTTAAATACATAATATAAATTCAGGGTAAATGTCAGTATAATATTTTTGTTAATCTAAATTAAATTAATGCACTCTAAAAAATAATAATAATAAAATAATTATAAAAAGTAAAAACATTTTAAAAGCTTGTATACTTACTTTTGCAAGTTCTTAAATTATAAGGGGTTCCAATTGGAATCTGTAAAATAATAATGATCAAGAAAAAAAAAATACCGTCTTGCATGGAAAGAATAAATTACGTAATTTATGCTGCATTTATATAATTATAGCATAAATAATGCTTAATTAAAATAATATAAATAATTATGCTCTTCAGCATAATATTTATGCTATATGACATAGTTATTATGCAATATAGCAATAATCATGCTGTATTGTACAAATTTTGTGTTAAAAATGGACTAGATTATTACGTATTTATTTAAATTGTCTTTGTTGTTCCCGGTATGTTCAAAATTAGAAACTGATTATATTTTTAATAATTTTTTCTTTATGTAATTTACACCCAGCAAACCATCTTATATAATAATTCTTTTGTTTCTAGAAATATAATATTTATTTTAATTTTAAAAAAGTTGCTAAATTGACTGAAATCTAAATTCTCTTGCATTGCCATATGTTTCAAATTGGATTAACTTAAATATTTGATGGTATTTTGTCATTTGTTTGACGTAACTAAACTTTTAAGTAAATATTTCATCTTTACTTCATTATGTTAATTTTATATTTCATGGCTGTTCAGTTTGTTAGATATCAGCTGATCACCTTTATGCCTGTCAACAATTCTACAGGTACTATAGGACACGAATGATTTTTTAAAATTTCACGTGTCATTTGTTCAATGTAAAAAGATAGGGAATTACGCCAAAAATTTGACAATCAATATTAGCGTGTCCTATCGTACTTATAGAAACGTTGATACCTTCAATTACAGATGGCTAAATGCAAAATCAGGGGAGAAAAATGTAATCAAATTTTTTTATTTTTTATTTTCATAACCGTTTAAAGTTGTATCCCAATAAACTGATAAAATATTTATTATGTTTCCATCTTAAATTTTTATTTAAAAGAAAAACGAAAAAATATTTCAAAGACTCGTAGAACAAACGTAAAAAAAAAATAGTTCTGTAATTATGGAGTTATGATAGTAATTAAACATGCTCATGAAAACTTAAAGAAATTTATAATAAAAAAAAAAAATGAACTCACAGCATCATTTTTCTTTAAATAAAATAAAAAAAAGTGATAATTATATACTTTTTTACTTTTCTACAGTTTTTGATTTATTTACTTACAAACTATAATTTCTCTATGATTTTTTTTTATTTACCGTGTGCGCATGTTGAATAAAAGTTCATGAATTGTAAATGTATCTTGTTAAATAATCACATAGAGAGAGAGAGAAAGAGAGAGAGAGAGAGAATTTATAATTTGCAATAGCATGGTTATATACTATATACAAAAATGACCACCACATAGCTAAAGGTTTGAGAATATATATATATATATATATATATATATATATATATATATATATATATATATATATATATATATATATATATATATATATATATATATATATATATATATATATATATATAATAAACTTTATACTCGCGCGCCGCCGCGATCTTACCGCCGTATAGCCGCCGCCGATCTTACTCGCGGTTTCGTGAAAATTTTAACTTGTTTGGTTAACGTATGTGCAGGTGAATAAACTTTGATTGCTTACTCGTGCTCTCTCTCTCTCTCTCTCTCTCTCTCTCTCTCTCTCTCTCTCTCTCTCTCTCTCTCCGCTTACATGTAGATTATATTTTATATTTATAATCAGATTAATTCACTCTCACTGATTATGACGTAATACTTTGATAATTACTGCAAATTTTATATTTTTTAAGATTGACATTGATATGCCATAGTGATAGAAAAGTTAATACAAACCATATAGATACAAACCATACTGTGTTATATATTATTTTGTAGCATATTGAAAGAATTATCAGTTAGTATAATATTAATATATTAAAATACTAGTACATAATTTCTAAAATGTGAGAAAATGAGAGAGAGAGAGAGATTGTATATACCTTATATAAACTTTTTTTTAAATTAACAATTTGTTTTCGCGGATTAAAAAAAAATTACTTTTGTTATGCATAAATGTTGCTAAAATCATGCGAGTTTATTTTTGTTTGTGAAGGAGTGAAAAAAATTAATAATAATAAAAAAAAAAATAAATAAAAAAAACTATGAACAAAAGTTTTTTTTTTTTTTTTTTTTTTTTTTTTTTTTTTTTTTTTTTTTTGCACACTTGTAAAAGACTATATCACGTGTAGGTAGTCACAAAACAGATCACTCACTACTCGCCCTTGCTATTTTTTCTCTTCTTTTTCTTTTTTGTGCATAAATTTGTATAACAAGATGGCTGACACCCGCAATTCGATACACATAACCCACGTGAGGATGATTAAATAAAAAAATTGCGTTAGTTTTTTAAACTGCTTTCAGTGAACATATCAAGTTCAACCTTTTTAATTTGGTGTAAGAAAAAAAAAAAAAAAAAAAAAAAAAAAGGGGGGGGGGAAAGGGTAAAATTTTATCATTTTACAAAAAATAAGCATTTTTTTTTTAACTCAAAATTATAACAAAATGTGTTAATTATATTTATTTAAGTATATTTATACTGTAATACTGTATACATACATATTATAGTGTGTATATAAATGAGTTATATTTTTAGTTTTAATAATAACGTATCCTAGAAAAGTATATTCTTAAAATTCTATTTGATTACTATTATTAACTAGCTTCGCAGAAACATATTATGCAGTTTTTATAATAATAATAATAAAAATTAGCACTTAAATTGACGGACGGCGCAGGGAAGTAGAAAATGAAGATAAATACCCTGTCATTAACTCAAATATATTTTGCAATTAAAAGTAGAGCTTCTTCCGCTTTTTATAGCTTAATGCATTTAATATAAAATATTTGCACTCCAAAACTTTCCTCGACATGTCCATTTTTATTTTGTGTCTGTGTGTTCCTTTAAAATAAATAGTCAATTATTTTTAAATTATTAATCAATCTAATCATTTACTTACTTACTTACTTACTTACTTACTTACTTACTTACTTACTTACTTACTTACTTACTTACTTACTTACTTACTTACTTACTTACTTACTTACTTACTTACTTACTTACTTACTTACTTACTTTCTTACTTACTTACTTACTTACTTACTTACTTACTTACTTACTTACTTACTTACTTACTTACTTACTTACTTACTTACTTACTTACTTACTTGCTTGCTTATTTATTTACTTATTTACTCATGTACTCACGTACTTACTTGCGTACGTATTTACTTATTTATTTATTATCATATATTTGTTTATATAATATACCTATACGTTATTGAGCTTTAGATATACCCCCCCCCCCCTAATTTCGACTGTCATAGCTCTACACAAGAAGTGTATCTTCATATTACTCTTTGTGTAGTTAGGCAGTAATTATACCTGTTGTACGTACTAATAAGTAGAGTTTATTTACGTTTAACTATAGAGCAACAAGTTTAAGCCGACACTCCCACTTTATGCCGTTAACATCTGTCAACTCTTCTGCCTCGCTATTTTATTCTCTCTCTCTCTCTCTCTCTCTCTCTCTCTCTCTCTCTCTCTCTCTCTCTCTCTCTCTCTCTCTCTCTCTCTCTCTCTCTATAGCAATTGATACTTGATAATGATCTCTTATGATCGTCTTATATAATATCAAACAATCACAAATATCTGGTGACGTCACTGGTTCACTGAATGCAAAATTTAACACTGTTGTAAATATACTGATCAATAAGATATTAAGTAAGTAAGTAAGTAAGTAAGTAAGAAGGAAGTAAGTAAGTAAGTAAGTAAGTAAGTAAGTAAGTAAGTAAGTAAGTAAGTAAGTAAGTAAGTTAGCAAACAAATAAGTAAGTCATTGTTTAATTAATAAACAAACTAATGAAGAAATAAACAAAGAAGCAAAAAGATACAAACGATAAATAAATAAAATACCACACACTGACTTATTCCGTTTTTATATAATAATTTTTTCGATTACATCCATAAAATCCATTTCGGAAATAATTTTTAAAAGTATTTATATATGTTGAAAGAATTTCCAAATTCACGCATGGTAAAGCTATGTGGCGTATACTGCTCCAAAACGTGGTTCAGGTTGCATTATTTCATCGATGCGAGAATATAATATAATATCTTATATCCATTCTTAGCACTTGTTGTTATTTAATTAAAGGCGTAGAACACCTTGAACAAAAAAACTTGCGTAATATCCCAACATATCTAAATATCAACGTTGATTCGACCGGAGTCATTGATTTCTCATTTATTTTCCATTCACGAAATGACAGATGCGCGGGTATATGACGTCACAGCTCGCCTTTTTCCGCGCGCTTGGACCAATGAGGTGTGGTGTCATAAACCCGCAACTGCCATTTTGTGAATGGAAAATAAATGAGAAATCAATGACTCCGGCCAAATCAACGTTGAAAGTTAAGTATGTAAGGATATTAGACATGTTTTTTGTTCAAGGTGTTCTACGCCTTTAAATAATAACAATATCTTATTTTAGATGAAGAATCATTTTTATATTGATGTAATTGTTTTTATAACTTTTAACTACATAACAAAAAGTATTTATTAGTTCTACTTTTTTATAACAACATGACGAATAATAAAAACTAAAATTATAATATGTGTACTTGAAAAAAGATAATTAATTCATTATTCTATTAAATATGGAAAACATACATCTTTAAATCTACATACATACAAACTATAAATACAATAATTCTTAAAATTTAAAAGTAATTTGCATTTAAAAAAAATACACTTAATAAAATGAAACTTCCTGTGTTAAAAAACAATTTTTAAAAAAAATTCAAATATATAATTTTATTATTATTATATACATATTCTTTGAGGCATTAAATAAAATAAAATATAAATATCTAGTTTTATAATACTAACGAGCTAGAGAAAGAAAGGTATTTCCACATACTAAAATAAAGTAGTAATTTTCAAAACTTACTTAGTAATTTTATCTAATTATATATTATACAATTTTTTTTTTCTCTTATAAGGTAATTATAGTACACATATGAGTATAAATTTTAAACATAAATACAATGTTCAATTTTTTTATGTATATATATTATTCTTGTTATATATATTTCAATTTTTATCTTACCTCCTGCATTGTTTTAGTATCAAATAATTTTTCTTTATTATTTTTAAAAAGATTATAATTGATTTCTTATTGTTATATATATAATTATTAATTGATTTACTTATATGATTGTATTCTAAGAAAATTTGGAGAGCTATTTTATTAAGCTTCCTTGTTAAATATTATAAAATAAGTACAGTGAATACGCGTAATAAATAAATTACTATGAGGTGGGGTGGTAGCCAAATGGGGTGACTTTTGCACTCACTATTTATTATAAGATTGTTATAATTTTTGTACTGTGACATCATTTAATTTAATAGGTTTTAGATTCATGAAATATCTACAATATTTAGTGGTTGAAAAGTGGTGAAAAAGTTGCCCCACACGTAAATAATAAATTACGTAATTTATGCTACATTTATAGCATAAATTATTCTCCATTAGAGCAACATAAATAATTATGCTGTATAACATAATATTAATATTTATGTTAAATAACATAATTATTATGAAATATAGCATAAATTATGCTGTATTAAATAAATTGTCCTGAAAACGAGCTATAGCAATTATTACGTATTTTCAGTGCATATAGGGTTAAAGTCATCCCACCTTATACACGTATTCTATCGTAGCAAATTGTTTCAAGTGAAGTTATCACGAGCACGCCAAACGTGCCATCTGACACAGTAAACCCTGTATGTAGATGGAACATTTGACGAGCTCGTGATACTTTCACTTGATACATTTTGACGTGATAGAGACGATATGCTGCATTGAATAATTGCTATATTGTAGGTTACAAATGTTGCTATTTTGTAGTCATAAGTAATTATACTGAAAATCGTATAATTGTTATTCTATGTAATCTGTTATACAATATAGCATAAATTATGATGATATGTATATAGAAATATTGCTACAATAAACATGATTTTCTGCGCTTTTTTAAGCATATGCGTTACGTACCTATTCACATATTATTTGATTATTTTTTCTTTTTTTTTTTTTCAATAAAAAACCAGACGGTCAAAAAACCCATAGAAGAATAAAGAAAAAAAGAAGTGTCAATAAATTAAGTTAAAATTAATTGAAAGTGATATTTTATTACACATAACATTTACATTGACTATATGCTAACACTATGTGTATGTGCTATAGTCATCCTATTGAAGAACCCACAGATATATTGTAGTATAATGTTTTAGGATATATATCGACTGCGCACTTGGACATTTTTATATATCTTCTATATGTATGTACACATGCCTAAAATATATCCGACACCTACGTTATTCTTTTATTTCTTGTATGTGTAAAAAAAAAAAAAAATTAAAAAAAAAAAAATTAAAATACAATTTTTTTTGTAAGCAGGTTTTGGCAGATGTATATATAGTTGTATTATCTACAAAAAAAAAAAAAAAAAAAAAAAAAATCAGTATTTTACGACTTCCAATCACCATGTTACTGATACAAAAGATACAGAAAAAAAAAAGTTGAGAGTTTATACCGAAGATTAGCTTCTTAGATTATAGTATAATACTCTCAATCTTGTTTTCATTTTTTTTGCATACATTTTTATGTCTCTGAAGCAAATTTTATTGTTCTTCTTATTGTATGATGTTACTAGCTATTTTAAAATTACACTCATATTACTATATATTTGAAATTGTGTTTTGTTTGAAGAAAAAGAAAGAAAAAATGCCTTAAATTTGATGCAAAAGCTTTATATTATAATTTTATTAATGTGGAAAATTTGTGTGGAAAAAAATAATAATAATAAGCAAATAAATAAATATTATAGATACAAAAATACATGGAATTTGAATGTATCTGTGAAATCGTGCAAAATTAATTTTAATTTTTTTTTTAAAAATCTGAGAGAGAGAGAGAGAGAGAGAGAGATGGGGGGGGGGGGGGGGTTAAGAATTGGTGATTATTTGGTATTTTATTTTTTTACATAAAATAATTTACTAATATAAATAATTCTTGATAAAAATAAATACGTGATACTAAATAATAAATAAACCAATAAAAAAATTGATTTATTTCTGAAAAAAGTTACAATTAAATTACCGACTTTAAGTTTAAAAATATCGATATAAATACATTGAAATCGAGTTTATCTTACAAATATTCGCATCATGCCTAACATTACTTTGCAAATATAAGTTGCCAGTTTTCTGCTAGCATCTGCTTAAAAAAAAAAAATACCTCAAGAGCCGTAGGGGCCAACTATACTAAAGTTCTAGAAGTTTTACATACATTCACTACTTATTTCTATACATAATTTGTTATTATCGACTCATGAATAAATACACGGGATACCCAATATATAATAACATCCTATATATTTACTTTCAGAATTAAATTATAATTTATATATATATAGAATATACATAGTCTACAATATTTCAGCTTTATTTTGTTGATTTAGATTTCTTATACATTATAACAAGTTAAAAGATGAAGTATGATACGTATTTATTTATTTATTTGCTATGTTATTGTTATTATGTTATTGTATTTTGAAAGTGTTAGCCCCTTGCTAGGTATGCTATTTGTCGGACACAAAAAGCTTTCTATATGGGAGACTTTAACGAACGCAGTGTCAATAATATCTCTCTACCTTCTTCTCTTCTCTTCTCGTTTTTTTTTTATTGTTTTTTTAAATGTTAGTGGTAAAAATTGTCATTAGTTTTGAAAATCTTATTTGTAATTAATCATTAAAAAAAAAGTATCATGTATATTTCTCCCAAAACTAATTCGAGAGGATGCAGTATAATTAACTATGTAAAGTCAACTGTGATTAGCTGGTAGTTTTATAACACGCCCTCTGATTGGTTTAGCTCTCCGGATGCAGCTTTTGGCGGGAAAGACGTTGTTTTGCATACGTGTAGTCTATATTACTCAAAGAGAAATGTGTAGTAAGTAAATCAAATTCAGAAATGGTTTTATTAAAAAAAAAAAAAAAAAAAAAAAAAAAAAAAACTAGTATAATATATAAACTATAATACTACTTACTATATTCTCTAATAACATTTGTTTTTTCTATTGCTAGTTGTTAGGTTATACGTATATAAGAGAAATATGACGATGTGTATAATAATATGCTAATACCTCAACAGAAGAATTATATTATTGAAAGAATGTAGATTGACGACTCAGATAGTTTATAGATGTTTGTATTGTCAAATCTAAATTGTCTGCTGCGCACAATGAGAAGATGTTGACCCTATACCACGCATATTTCTCTGACATGTTTGTTTGTTATACTCACACATATTTCCTATCAATCACATTACACAGTCGTAATTTAATTCTAGCCATAAGCTTTTTTTTCTTTTTACAAGTTTTAAAAGTTATATTGACGATATTATATTGACTAATAAAGGAACAACTGTTTTGAGGCCAACTATAAGCGATTTTGCTCACATCCTCGTACGTTTCAACTTTCTGCGCATGAGTTGTAAGTAGAAATGGAAGCGGATGTGACCGAAATCGCTTATAGTCGGCCTCAAAACAGTTTTTCCTTTATTATTCAATATGTTAAGTTAATATATTTTATTGGTTTCCTTATATGTTTATTTTAATTTATTAATTTATTTATACGTTTGTTGTTGTTGTTGTTGTTTTGTTGTTGTAAATTATTCTTGTTACAGTCAATGCAATGCATTACGTACCAAAAGCAAATTGGAAGTAAATTAAAATAATTTATAATATAATAACTAAATTTGCTGGTCAGTGGTGTAGACAGAATTTTACAACGGGACGGTGCGGGTATACAGAACACCCCCCCCCCCCCTTACTCATGCATTGTCCGATCCAACTTTTTTTTTTCTTCTTCCAGACCCTGGACATTTCGTGTCTTTGGTTGTATGATCGTAATGTCTGTTACGTTTTTAACGTTAATTTGTTATTGTTTAGTGACGTCATAATCGTTAATTGTATAATACTAAAAACTACTGCGTACTATATTTACAACGCTTCTAAAGTGTACCGTTGAATCTTTACTTTAATTTGAATTGTTTATGCAAATATGTATCGAATGATAATATCAGTTAATTAAAAACATATATAATCAAAAACATATTTGAACAATATTTATATAAATAAACATTTTGTAACTAGATATTTTGATTCAATTACATTTTCTTATAATAGATATCCTTACGGCGCTATATGTATATATATAAGAAATAGAATCGAAACTGGTGTAATTTTAAATATAAATGCGGCACTCAATAAGATCTGTATATAACTCTATAAATTTTATTTTTTAACATTTATTTGAAATCCGATATAAATCATGATTGGAAAAGAAATAAAGTAAACGATGATTTATTGACTTTGTCTGTGGATCAAATTTCACAGGCGCGAGTGCGGTATATGTATAGTATTGAGCTTCAACACTACTTATTGTATAGTATTCAATTTTTTATATGTTCGTTTATATATTATATACAGTATAAGATTTTATTTAAAGAATTTGTTCTTATTGAAGCTTACTGTGGTATTTAACGAAGTAGGTGACCAACTTGGCGACGCCACTAGTCAAATGAGGAACTTTATTTTTATATTAAGGCGGGAAATCAGGTACTGCGGGATTTGACTAAAAAGTTGTAAAGAAAGAAAAATATGAAATTTTGCACGATTGATATGGTATCTTCAAAAATGTAAAAAAATTAGGGGATCACCATGCTAGATTTTAAATTATGATTTTTCGAAGTTTTAGTCCCAAAAGATCCCATGTTAATTTCAATAATTATTTTCTCTCTTATCTGATGGTCACGGGTTCTGAAAATTTTATCATAGGTAGCTGTTACTATTAACTTTCAAATGGAATCATAAAGTTTCGAAGTTTTCTTTTTAGATTTTGAGATAAAGGCCATCTGAATACAACCCTTTTAATTATTTTGTATGTTATACTGTACTATACTCAGCAAAACAAATACTATAATCTACAAATTTTTGTTGTTCTCTTTTTAGAATATTTCTATAATTAAAAAAAAAAAGGTTCTAATATGACAATATTAGTTACAGTATAAAGAAGCAGATTTTTTTTTTCTTACTTTATTGCGTATATGGGAGCAAAATTATTTACAATAATTAAAATAATAATAACAATAATAATAATAAATAAGATGAATATTTATTACATGCATTATGCATAATAAATATATGTAAAACACTTTTTTTTTCAATTAACTTTCACACAATGTGCAAAAAAAGAAACTTTATTATATAGGTTATTATATGCATTTCAATATTGCCATTATCATTGCTGCTTTATTATTATTAACTTTTAGTAATGAATAATTAAACTAAATAAAAGAAGTATATAATATATTATTATACTTTGCATTTACAAATAAATAATTGTGCCCTGATGAGTAAAACATTTAAGTAGGGCAAATTAGAGTCATATTTTACTTGCAATCCTAGAGGAGAAATTATCATTTTTAATGTTATATCTCTTGGGTTCAATTTATATGCAAATGCTCTGTGTACTTTTTTTTTTTAAACGTTAAAATACTTAAACAAATAAACTTTTTTCTTTATTTTTGTAAACACAGCTATTTTCATACATAAAATAATTAATCAAAGTTTTAAAAAGAATCAACGTTAAAATTTTTAAGTGTTCCCATGCAAAATTCTGAATTATAATTTTTTTAAACATATGTTGTTAGTCAAAGAGCTTCATATTAATATCTAAAGTATTTTTTTAACATTGGTAATGGCTATTTTTTTTTTTTTTTAGAAGTTATGGGAGGCAGATGTTTCAGAAAATTCTCTACACGTTAAAGGAATAGACCAGAGAAGAGCATTAAGCATTTATATCACAAAACACTCGATGGGATTTACATAAATAACATTAGTTTTTCTCAAATCCCAACTGTACCTCCGTAGCAGTGATCAGAATATTCGATTTATGCAACCCGCACAACATTTTCATACTAATTTTTGCATGTTTCTGACGTCATAAACATGAATTTTCACGCAATTTGCATACTTTACAGTTTTTCCACGCTCTCTCGTGGGGCTACATTAACATTATGGTAAAAATTATCATCAGTTTTGAAGATCCCATTTCTTTTTTATTCATTAAAAAGCACAATGTTGTTTTATGTGGTCTATGGCTTTAACAATAGTGTCTGTATTCAATGTTTCTTATAATGTGGTGAAACTTTTAATTTCTGTTTTAAAACCTATAATATTATGAATTCTGTATAATATACTGTAATTATATATATACAATTCTTTGCAGATTTTTGTTTATTATTTTGATTGGATATGATGCTCTCTTTTTATGCAAAGGATGAAATATTATAGTCGTCAAATAAAAAAGTTTCAAAATTCTTTAATCATGTTATCCTATATATTTATAAATCATACATCATAGCTATAAGGTTGTTGCTTCAAAATGAGACAGACAATATAGAATGATCGTCAATACAACTATATAGTCCATTCATGTTTATACAATATTTTCTAATGGCTATAGTTTAACTGAAATAAATCTAAATATTTCTGAAATAGTTTTCATTGTATAATTTTTATGTCTGCAAAATAAAAAAAAAAAATTATAATTTTATTTTTAAGTGCGAACTCACCTGTATAGTTAATGCGATTTACATGTTCACAAAACTCTCCTTCCTTTCATGTTCTGTCACTGTTATTTTATTTTTAAAATTTATCATTTAAAATTTTTAGTTGATAGTTAATTTTTTTCCCCTTTGAAAACGAAAGAAAAACAGTTTTAAAATGTCCATACGCCAGTCTAAGCAAATCCTTTATGATTTTTGTTTCTATATTTTATTGAAAGAAAACATATTATTATATTATTGCAAACTTATTGTTATTTAAAATAATATAATATAACAAAAACATAACATTAATATATTATTTTTATTTCTAACAGTAACATAATTTTGCAAAATTGACACCACAGTTGCTTCCACTTTCCCCTATACTAAGGGCTGTTCATTTTCACCCTTATACTAATTATATAATTGATGGTTTCAGTTTTTTTTTTTTTTACATTAAAGGACTTTATACAGATTGCATAATATATATATATATATATATATATATATATATATATATATATATATATATATTATATATATATAAATGAATAAAAGACAAATATACATCAATTTATGTTTACAAAAAGAAGAAGAAGAAAAAAAAAAAAAAAAAAAAAGGAAAAAACCAAAAGGTTTCCCCAAGTTAAACCCCAATTATATGTGAAGTTAAGTTATAGATATATATAATTGCAAGTATATATAGTTGACTATGTAAGTATATTTATTTAGGGGCGTTGTTTTTAATATTTGTGCTATGCTATGGTATGTATTGAAGCAATCGTACATATAATGAAGGAAGACGGAGATGAGAGAAAGATAAGAAAACACACACACACTCTCTCGACTTCGAAGTAAAATATTACACGACTTGCTTGTATTAGACACCTCGCCAAACCACGGGAATTTTTCACCTTTTTGCTAAGCGGAGGCGGGTGCAGGACTATAGCAGGCATACTAGACGGACAAAATAAATTACGACACCTCTGTCCTTCTCTCTCTCTCTCTCTCTCTCTCTCTCTCTCTCTCTCTCTCTCTCTCTCTCTCTCTCTCTCTCTTCTCTCTCTCTCTCTCTCTCTCTCTTATACAATGTGTAAATTTTATATTCACAAAATATAACATGAAATAAGATAAAAATAAAAGTTAAAGTGACGAAATTTTTATCCCAATTAATTGTTAAACCATTCTTTTTTATACACAACGAGTAATAACTCTAATAATAATATTCGTAACGGAGTATATAGGTGGTGTATGCGCATGACGTCATATTTAATGCGCTTGTATGTCATACTGGAGCAATGAATAACATTGCTCATGCAGTATGGCTATTTTCTTTGGGAAATCAGGGAGTTTTTAATTTTTATTATTTTTCTCACATGCTTGAAATTCTATAATTCAACCTATTAACATCATCACTGCTCTCAAAAATATTGCTTAGTATTTTTTTTAAATGAGGTAAAATGAGTTATTTTCTTATACAGGCCCATGTATTGAGTTATCCAACATGGCTTCGACTTTAACATGAATGCATACACCCTATTCGATAATATATGAACATGAATGTTCAAAGACAATGTATATACGAAATGTTTAGTAAGAATCGCTTATAAAAAATACTAGCTTTTACTACTTTGGGTTTTCAGTGCAGATTATAATTAAGAATTCTTTGGTATTTGGTAAATAAATAAATTTAAAAAAATGTATATAAGAAATTTAAATATATATCTAGATTACAAAGTTCATTATTCCTCTGGTAATAAATTATTGTATAAGAAAAATTTAGATGACATTTAATTCACATACGCTTACCGTTAATATTTGATAAACTATATATATAACTTAAAGGAATAGAATAGAAAAAAACATAAGCATTTATATCACAAAACGTTTGATGGGACTTACATAAATAATTTTAGTTTGTCTCAAAACCCAACGGTAGCTCTGTAGCAGTGATCAGAAATTTTGGTTTATGCAACCCGCACAACATTTTCATACTAATTTGTGCATATTTCTGACGTCATAAACATGAATAGCCACTGTAATTGCATAATTTACAGTATTTTCACGCTCTCTCGTGGGGCTACTTTAAAATTCTGGTAAAAATTGTCAACAGTTTTGAAGATCCCATTTTGTGTGTATTCATTGAAAAGCACATGTTGTTTTATATGGTCTATGGCTTTAATATATTTATGTAAACTTAAAATAATATTTACTTAATTTCTTATATAAGATTTTTTTTTTCATATTTATTATATATAGGGAGGGATAAGATCAATTTTCTTATGTTAATAATAATCTGACTTTGATGCGTATACAACAATATTTATTGATATTTCGTGTAAAACAGTGGTTAAAATTATAAAGAGTTATAAATTAGATGTC
>OX439136.1:22353190-22358190 GCA_949318235.1 Ecdyonurus torrentis | reverse complement strand
TCATCATCATCATAAATTGAATTAAAATAATAATAGTGAAAAATAAAGTATAGAAAATAATTACATACAGTTACTCATTTATAATGCAAATAAAAAGGTGCAGAATGAATGAGCATAAAACATGACTAATTTATTCATGATTTATTTATTGAACTAACGATGATGATTTCACCTCCATTTCGCGAGTAATTAATTAAATATTTTACCTGTTAAATCTACTATTGACAGACGAAAGAGAGAGAGAGAGAGAGAGAGAGAATTAATACAAACATAAAAAATGGCTTCTTGACCTCCCAATACATCAAAGTTATATATTAAATATATATATATATATATATATATATATATATATATATATATATATATATATATATATATATATATATATATATATATATATATATATACACATATAAAAGAGTTCAAATACAAATTTTAAATCAATTAATTAATAATTTAACACGTTTATATTATATTGATGGTTACGTCATCACTCTAACCTTATGCGTGACTTCTTTTATTTAATTTTTAACAGTGGCAAATAAATAATAAAATACAATGAAATAGCATGTTATATATTTAATTTATCATATATACTTACTTAGTCAAAATGACACGAAAGTATGCACATAAATAGATATACGAATAAATAAATAAACAAACAGATCATACGTAACTTATGCTGAATTGAATAAATTATTAATGCAGAAATGTTGCTATTTTGTATGAACATAAGTAATTATGCTATACATTAACTATTGTAATATGAAGTAAACTAAAATCTCTATACAGTATAGCATAAATTATGTTGTTATATATGCATAAAAGTTGCTGTATTGAACTAGCATAATAATTTTATTTTTCCATTCATGAATAAATAAATGTAAGGGTCTATTCATTCATGATAAAGTCGACGCCATGTTGGATAACTCAATAACATGTGTGGCATAGGAAAATAAATCATTTTGCCAGTTTAAAAACACGATGCAATATTTTTGAGATATTGATGCTGTAAATATATGTTAAATTAGTATCTTAAGTACGTGAGAAAAAAAAAATTATACGATTTCCCAAAGAAAATTGGCTTAAATGAAGTTTTTCCTATGCTGAGCAATGTTATTCACTACTCCAGTATGGCCTTCAGGCGCATTAAATATGACGTCATCCGCATACACCCTAAAAGAAATGTAGCCAGACATAGCCTTTATTATTTTTAGCGTATAAAAATGTGATATCTTAATATATTTTTTTCAGTGTATACATTTTTTTTTTTTTTTTTTTTTAATATTATATTACATAGGCAGAGTCAATAAAAAAGAACTGAATAAATAAATAAATCGTTTGGTATCGAACATAAAAAAGTACATGCAAAAATTTTTGTTGTATTTTTTTTTTTTTTTTAATAGTGAACAGGCCTGACAAGTTGTATATAGAAGGTATTTTTATTTTTTCGCTGCCAGCGAAACTTGAAAACTGGCTTCAGCATAGCATGTACCCTTCCTTCAAATATATATTATTTCTTTTACTTTTTTTTTTTTTTTTTTTCTGCAATTTAAAGATTAGATTTAAGAAATTAAAAAAAAATGTGTATTAACTAACTGTGATCTATATCATATTACTTTTTTTTTTTTTTTTTTTTTGTAATGTTAATCTAATTTTACCGTTTATATTTCCAACATAATTATTATTGGTTAAAATATATAATATTGATAATATTTTTAATTATATTAAAATATACGTATTTATAATGTATTTTTGATTTATAGACATTATTTTAAATAATAAGATTAATTGGTTTAGTTTAGTTTAAGAAATCTTTTCAAATTATAATTTATGTTTTTATTATTATTAATATTAAAATTATATGCGTAATTTTTATAAGTTGCTTGCTATATACATTATAGTATGTATTTAAATTATGTTTAAATTTTTTATAATAATTTTAATTTACTTATTTAAATAGTGTAGGATTTAAATGACATCTATGAATATTGATATATTTTCTTAATCTTTCTATTTTATTTCTTTCTAATCAAAATCTTTTTTTTTTTTTTTTTATGATTTATCTTTACCTTAGGCTAAAAATAGGTTTCATTGCGTTGATTTAATTAAAAATTTAAACTTCTTTTTTTTTTTTAAGATTTTTTTTTTGTATGTGATCGATAGTATGACATCTCGAAAATTTGATCATTGTTATTCGTTGCTATATTAAATTTTAATAATATATATATATATATATATATATATATATATATATATATATATATATATATATATATATATATATATATATATATATATATATATATATATATATATATATATTATATATATATATATATTAATGAGTGATACGTGGGAGTTTTTCTTTTAAATAGTAAAAAATCGGAACTTTTTTAAACCAAACATTTTTTTTAATAGTAATTTGATGTAAACATTTTGAAATTCAGAAAGTTTTGCAAAAATATTCAATTGTACGGACAACTGAAATAGTGTAAAAAATATGATATTTTCATAAGAAAATAAAACATAAAAATAATAATTAAATAAGAAAAAAAATTGCTTTTGGTATGTTTATTTTTTGAAAAAAAAAAAAAAAAAAAAGTTGCTATGCAAAAGAGGATGGTATGCGAAAAGTAGTCAAAATTTATGACTTTACCACTAACTGTATTTTTTTTTAATATATTAATATTTAATTCAAAACATTTCTTACTGACATCAACTTAAATTTATGTTTAACAATATTTAAAGTTATAAAATAGTGAAATTTTATGTAAAATATTGGAATAAGCCATTAGCAAAGGACTTATAGTAGGCTCGCAGCGGTTATTTCTAGCTTAGATAAAATAAACTGTAAAAAATCGTATATATATATATATATATATATATATATATATATATAATACGTTATATAAAGTGATAAAAATAAACTGCTTAACTATCGTTTTTATTTGATTTTCTATCATCTATATTATATCTTTGCCAGTTTTTGATTCAATTTAAATTGAAGTTTTCGCATAATTTATATTATATATACTACTGTATTAATAATGTATAGGTTTCTTAATTTATTATAATATTGATAAAATATTTAATTATTTTGTTATATATAGAATATGGCATCGTGTATATATATATATATATATATATATATATATATATATATAATATATTAAACTTTTTATTATTTTTTTAATAAATATTAATTCATTTAAAATAACGAATCGATAAAATATTTTTTTTAAAAAATATTTGATGTGTGATGCATCGTGTACAATTTGAAAATTCAATTCTCAAAGATTTAGCTAATATTTTAATCTACGTGGACAAATAATATACAGCTAAAGAGTAAAGAAGACAATTAACAATATTTAATTTACATATTATATAAGAACTACGCGCTTATTTTTGTTTACTATCTTTTAAATCGTTTTTATATTATACCTTAGTTTTTATATCAATTTTTTCACATTTCATATTCTTTATTTTTAGCATTTATCATAATTATTATTAATATGCGTACTATATTTTTTAATCTGCAAAAAATAATAATAATACTAATAAAAAAAAATACAATAAAATAAAAAATTAAAGGAAATAATTCTCTCTCTCTCTCTCTCTCTCTCCAATTATTTTACACATATAGGGTCGCATGACGTCATTCTGAATGCTTTTCGACGTTCTTCTTGAGCAATGAATAACATTGCTCAGCATAGGACAAAGGTAGTTTTTAGCTATTTTCTTTGAAACATAAGCTATTTTTGTGTTATTATTTATTTTTATTGCATACTTGAAAAACTAATTCAACCTGTTAACAGCATTAATGCTCTCAAAAATATTGCGAAGTATTTTTTAAACTGGCAAAATGAGTCATTTTCTCATAGTGGCTCATGTTATTTAGCGCTCACTTATGGCGTCGACTTTAACATAAATAAAACCACCCTATAAATATTCACTAAACTAACATTCCTATATTCTTTTTTTTTTAAAAATTCTTATACATTTTATATAATAATGCTTGTTATGAGAGCTGCAATGTTTATTCTTTAAAATTGCAATATAAGATAACAAGTCATTTGAAAGCTTATACTACAACGAAGAAGAAGACGGAAAAAAAAGTAGTAAAGAACAGAAATGTTCAGTTATTGTATGTTTAGAAAAAAAAAAAATCTTTGTATGTATTTTTCTGCACATATGGTATATAATGTCATTGATAATTATAGTTTGAAAGATGGCGTCGCTTTAGGGTAAGGCCTGGCTATATATACATGACAGAAAATATACTATACCACGATATAATGTATTTTCTAATTTGTAAGAGGATTTATTTAACAACGTTCACAATTACGTATCTCCTTTAGGGCAAATCGTTGTATTTTTTTTAATGTGATTTATGTCGTGGCCTCAGCATCATTCTCTCTCTCTCTCTCTCTCTCTCTCTCTCTCTCTCTTTCTCTCTCTCGTTATGATACACTAGGTTTTAATTCACTATGACGTAACGTCATTAACTATTTACAACATCTCACCTGTATATGTGTTGATTGTAAATTAACTCATTGATTATTGACTTTCTGTATTTGATATAAATATATACTCAGAAAACAAAAATACTCTGAATGCTTATATATTTAAATAGCACCGATACGAATTGCTTTGATCGTGCATGAACAATCAGTATAGTTTTCAATAAACATTCAATATTTTAGAGGTTATAGTGTCAATGTAAGAACGATGAGCACAAAATATACATGGGTATACTCTATTTATACACCATTTCACTAGTAGATAGTACTATATAATAGAGAATGATAGTACCCATGCTTTTATGGTAGAGAGTAAACATTTGAATGTCAAATATCTAGTTTTGAATTGTGTAACTTTAGGTACACTGTAAGCATAATGATAAGTAAAATGAATGTACGAAATTATGAAAGTGACGTCATGTCATAACTCATAACCGTTAATTCTATAAGTTTGTAAAATTATGTAAAAAGTTTTCA
>OX439136.1:22146526-22351526 GCA_949318235.1 Ecdyonurus torrentis | reverse complement strand
ATTATTGTGGAATTAACTGTTATGACGTCACTAAACATTAACGATGTAACTATAAAACTTAAATACGTCACAAGCGTTAGAATTATAATGATATAAATGTCGAACTTGGTCGTTGTTCGTTGCAAACCTGCATTGTTTTCATGCTATGTTCTAACGTTTGTGACGTCATTACAAACGTCGTTTATAAGAGAATGTCAATGCATGGTGGCGTCATTACCGTTAGTAAACAATACTTAAAACATTGTAAAACTGTGTTTAAATTTTTCAACGTTTTTTGTTTTTTATTTCTTTCTTTCTTTCTTTTTCTTTTTTTTTTTTTTTTTTTAGTATTTGCGGAACTATAAGATAATAATATTACTGTTTGATTTGTGCATAATTGTTAAAAGCGTAGAACACCTTGAACAAAAAACAAGTCTAATCCTAACACCCCTAAATATTAACATTAATTGGGCCGGAGTTGTTAATTTCTAATTTATTTTTCATTCACAAAATGTCATTTGCGGGTTTATGACGTCACATCTCACTGGTCCATGCGCACGAAAACAAGTGAGCTGTGACGTCATAAACAAGCAGCTGACATTTTGTGAATGTTAAATAAATTAAGGTATTTCTATAGATAGGTAATCCAAAGAGAATATCGTTATTCAATTTTCTGCCTTTAATTTTATTTTATCCTGGAAGTTATATTTTGTTGCCCATTTGATCAATGTAATTTTGACCCGCAATACATATCTCCAGCTGACCAGTACTTTTCAGCGGGAATCCTCTCTGGATTACATAAGTTATCTACTTACATTAAAATTAATTAGAAATCATATGATTCCGGCCAAATCAACGTTGATATTTAGGTATGTTAGGATATTATACAAGTTTTTTGTTTACGTTTTTCTACGCCTTTAATTTAATTTTAAACCTTAAATTTCGTTATAAAAAAAAAGAAGAAAAAAATGAAGTTTTGCGTTTTTTCAATATTTGTTGTTAGACGTCTACTGCTACACTATCTTGTATAACATAGGAGTGACTTTGCAGTACAGCTTTATTTCTTTAGTGGTGAAAAGTAGTTTTCGTGTGTAGCATACTTATAGTTGAGCTAATGTAGGTAACTCTGCAATATATCTTCTGTCCCTGCGAAAAATAAATAAATATAGATAAGTGTTTTTTTTATGGTACATTCATTATATGATAAAATATAGTCTTAAAGCTATCCATTTTAAATAAATAGAATAAAAAAAAATATATAAATGAAATAAAATTGAGATACTGCGATACATTTTCCTTTTTTGTTTTGGGGTAGTGGAGGGGAGCGCACCCAAACACAAAGTGATATAAAAGATAAAACAACTCCAATTAAGTACATTTTCATATATGATTTTGATTATTAAACATTTAAAATATTAAATTATAAATATCTGAAATTGATAACTGCCGCAATATTTCAGAATTATGCTTATATTTATTTTTTTAATAATTTTTGAATTGTATAGAGTATAATACAGTATAATATACACCCTGGCCAAACCAAGATCAGAGATTTTTACAACCGGATGTACTTCTTTTTCTCAACAAATGTTTTGTAGATTAACATTTTTTTTATATGTGATCAATATAATATAATGAGGTAAATATATATTAAATTTTATTCTTGTATCTTAATTAGAATCTGAGAAAAAGGGGGTGCTTCCGGTTGAAATAACTTCTCATCTTGTTCTGCCAATTGTTTACCTATGTCTATACTCTACTTGTTATCATTGACTTTAATTATAATTCAGCATTATAAGGGATTAACTTTAGAATTTCACTCTGAGTGAGTATTGTAATTACAACAACCCTCTACTACGTACTGTAATCAAAATTACGTATAACAAATAGTTTTTAGCACATACTAACTATGAGAAATTTTGTTGAAATTATTTTAACAGAACATATGGAATCCACTTCATTTTTTACTAAAAGTGCGAAATTTCATGATAAAAATAACACTTTAGTTAAAAATATAATGACATATAGATAAAGTAACGCAAATTCGTCAATATTTTTTAAAATTATAAATTTTTAAAAGTTTTAAGATTCTGTAAATAAAAATTCTGCTCACATTTTTAAGTATATAAACAAGGGGGGGGGGGGGGGAAAGACGGTCGTAATCCTTGAAAAGTTATAAATATCGCAAAAATTTATTAAAAATAAATATGCATTACATGCATTATGTAAAGCATAAAATAAGTGCGTTGTTATTTTCATGTATTTCATATTTTCTCCCGAGCTACATTCCCCCTACCCACCCAAATAAGAATTACCTTGTTTAGAAAATATTTTAAATATATAATTCTTTTAACGTTTAACATGCAAAAGAATCAACATATTTTTCCTCGAAAAAAAAAATCCAGTTTATATTTCTGACATAGACAAATCCCTAGCTAAGCCCAAACACATTAATATCATATAAACATGAAGAAAAAAATTGTTAGATTTATTTTTTGGTATGACTGGAAAACTAATTTTTCTTTTATGTTTATAAAGAAAAAGAAAGAAGAAGAAGAAAAAAAAATACTTATATGAATTTGAAAGAGATAGCTATCTAAGGCGTATAAAATTGGGTAATTTTTAATGTACATACATATACAAACTTGTTGTATTTTCTCTACATAAAAAATTGAGTATTGTCCATACGTCCAAAATAAAATTTTATTTCTTCAATCTTAAAAGTAAAATTAATTAATTTTCAAGCTGTATACTTGTAACTAAACTAAAAAAAAAAAAAATGCTCTCTTAAAAGAATTATAAAATTGATTATAAGTGAATAATTATTTTAGTTGTTAAAAATAAATTAGTAATATTTAAAAGTGCATAATATCAATGTGTTCCATTAATTTATACACTAAGAAAACAAATTATGTTTAATCACAACGCACAAATGTTTAGAAAGTACCCATATATATATATATATATATATATATATATATATATATATATATATATATATATATATACACACACACACACACTTAAACGGGAAGAATGTGCATGCAAAAATCAAGAATATGTAAAAACAGCTTTTTATAAGGTCGGATTTTAATCGTCTAGCTAACACATTTGGTAGTGTTTCAACTAAATAACCAGATTATGTTTATATATTAAAATATCGTTGAACACGAAAAATATAGTTACGTTTGGGACTAAAACTTCATCCCCCACCGCCCTCCCCCCCCCCCCCTCCGCAGTAATTTACAAATGTCGGTACATAATTTACATTTTCAGGTTCCTCGTGCACGTATACAAAATAATGATATAAAGTATCAACATGGTATGAAGGGTAAAACTACTTTTTGATATCCAACTGTGCAAAAAAAAAAAAAAAAAAAAAAAAATGCAGTTGACGATAAACCGATCGCCTTTAAACTGACTCCTCTTCTTACTTGTTAGTTCTATATGTATACGATAATATAATTAATAACGCATTGAAATTGTTTTGCAATCCACTGAAACATAGTTAATTACTTTTGTTGTTGCAGGATATGAAACAAATATGAGAATTCAACATAAAAAACCAGTTATATATATACGATGCATTTCATTTCATATCTACAGTACTGCAGGTGCTGGCATTATATAGCAATAAAATATGATATTTTTTCTCGTTTTCATAATTTGTTATAAAATATTTATTATAGTGAACTGCGAGTAATGTGTAATACTTTTATATAATATATACAATGTTATGTAGTTTCTCTCGCACAAAAGAGAAAAATTTTATTTACCACTGAAAATAAGTTGTCTAGCTTATATATAGATATATATATATATATATATATATATATATATATATATATATATATATATATATATATATATATATATATATATATATATATATATATAAAATAAAATATACACATACATATAATAAACTGAGTAATAAAGAGTTTTTTTTATGTTTTCATATTTATCATTATACATTTTAGCGACTTAAATGAAAATGTTAATGTTATTTTATTTATAATATTTTATTAACTTAATTATTTTTAGTTGTGTCGTTTAAGAATGAAAATGTGTTACAAATACTACACGTTCATTTGACTTTAAAAGTTCTAAAATAAAGTAGTTTTATTTAATGATTTTTTTTTTTTTTTTTTTTTAATATACTATTCATGTGTCTGTGCCAAATTTGCAATATTATTCCTAACTTTCAAATTACATAAAAACAAAGTATAGTTCAAATTTGGAATTTCACACGGATTACGTAATTCGTTCTGTATTTTTATGCCATTATATAGCATAAATAATGCTGTACAATATAATATTTGTATAAGTAAGTTTTATAAATCTTGCTTTGTAACATAGGAATCATTAAGTTTATAGATTATGCTGTGTGGAAAAAATTATGCTGAAAATGAGCTACAGTATATCATTATTAATATGTTCTTATTTTTGTCGGTGAATAGAAATATGAACTCCTATACGATAGCCCCTTTTTTAAGCACAAATACTGTGTAACTCTAAATTAATGTATTTTGGAGAACTGATAAATATATATATACTGTATATATAATATATATATATATATATATATATATATATATATATATATATATATATATATATATATATATATATATATATATATATTATTAATCATTATTATTATTTTGAACAATTATCGTTCATTTCGGGAAAAAAATAGTGTTACAAAATTAAGACACGAAAAAGTAAAAACGAAACAAAAAAACTCAAAAATTAATTCATTTTTCACGGGTGGTCGAAATAAAAAATAAAATAAAAAAAGTTAAAAATTTAAATGAAAAGCAACTATAAAGCCGATTTCAACCTTCAAAAATGGAAATTAAAATGTTAGTTAACACAGTATAAAATTTCCATGCTTGTGTTATTTTTTTAATTTATTTCTGACTGGCTTGTTTAATTAAAAAAGCGAGTTGATGCAATTCAAATTAGAACATGGCTGGACGCAATGACAAGGGCTCGCTATAGACGTTTAATTGGGTCATTCAGAAGGACCCTCTTCACTCAAACTCGAGATTTTTCAAGCAGGATTTTGTACGGGGAGTTTTTTTTTTTTTTTTTTGGTTTTTTTTTTTTTTTTTTTTTTTTTAGTATAGTTAAGTATTTTATATGGCATTTTCCCCTTCTATTTATGTCACAAAAAGTAAATACAAGAAAATATCATGTTGGCAATATGTCTTATATTATAATTTAATCGTTTTTAAGTAAAAGAAAAATCAAACTCGCAAGTTCAAATTCTTATTTACAGTGAAAAAATATATAAAATATGTCAGTAGATACTTATAGATTAGGTTATTACCGAAAAAACAAAAACAAATTTCAAAAATTATACCATATTTTTTTGTTCCTATTTTGTGTGTTCATATAAATGTATATACATATTTATATTATATTATTTTTATTATTATTTTTAAATTTCTCACAGTAAAAAGCAAGTATATTATAACTTATATACTAACAAATTTACGATGGTGTATATTATATTATATAAAAGTCGGCTTAATTTTAATTAAGCATTAATTTGAAAATAATTTTATGATATAATATTAAACTAGCTTCTTTTGACTTTTTGTTGAAATAATTTTTCTATTCATAATTATGCAGAAAAGTTGTCGAGGCAATAAAATACGTCCGTGGTGTGCAGGTTCTCTCGTAATAAAACTTAAGCAGGTAGTAACAATTAATTTTTATGATCTCCAACCATTGTTTAAATAATAAACACATAGTTACTATAATAGTTAGATATTAATAATTCTATATTATGCTCTAAAAATAAAGAATATTTTAAAATAATTAAATACGGGTATTTTATATTATTTTTATTTATTTGCTTAATTTTTTTATTGCACATTTATACTTTTTTTTTTTTTTTTTTTTTTTTTTTTAATTATTAAAATTTTCTTTTTATATTTTTTAAGAGAAATTTTCGAACGCCTGTCATAGAACCCCTGATATAAAAGTATTTAGCATAGTATATCTGCTCTTGCTAGAACATTTAAGAAAATAATTAGAAATATATAATATTATACCGCACAATGTGCTGGAAAAAAATGCCTGTGAAGTATTTTTGCTAAAATATGAAATATAATAATTTTATTTTAAGTAATAAAAAAATTAAAAGAAAACAAAATATAAAATAGCAAACGTCGATATTAGAAGGTAATAAAAAGAGAGAAGAATAAAAATAAAATCTAAATATTTGCTTATACTTTTTTACAGTAGGAATGTGAATTATAACCCAACCCCCCTTCCCCTTATATTAGACGATGTATGTTTTACCATAGGCTGGGTAATAATTATGTTTGTAATGCTTATTATCGTTACGTCATAACACGCATACATGAAGTACTTATCTGATTTTAACTTTGCAATAAATAAAAGTAAATAAGATTATTATTAAAAAAAAAAAAGTAAAGATGATTACACACACAGAAATAAAATTTAAACTTCATTTTTTTAAAACATTTTTTTTTTCAATTGAAATTAAAGTCAGTTATTTTTATAATATTTTAATCCTATGTCTACTTAAAAGTAACTATATTATTTCTCTCTCTCTCTCTCTCTCTCTCTCTCTCTCTCTCTCTCTCTCTCTCCCTGATATTTATAAAGTGACCGCTTGAATTATAATCCCAATATTTAGTACTTACATTTATAATATTTTATTATTCACATTTTTGCTGTGCAACTTGGCATAAACTGTGACATTTATTCATGTATTTTTTTCTCTCTTATTTTTTCAGGTAAGTCAAAGCTGCATGTTCGCTGCAAATATGCAAATCATAAGGACGTGAAATCGTAAGTCTTTAAAACTTGCAAGGATTATTGTAATACTTCTCACTTTTTTTTTTATATATATATATTATTATTATTATATATTTATAATCAGATTATGCGACGTTTTCATTTTTATTTATTTACTTCAAAGAATTTTATTTGTATATTTATTATTTTGTTATTATATTAACAAGATGTAAATCTACAAGAATAAAAATAAAACCCTTCATTTTTTGGTGTCATTTCGATGCTATATGGTAAAAAAAAAAATTCCGAGATAAGTGATTTTTTTTTTTTTTTTTTTTTTTAATTATTAGATTAAATGTTGAAAAGCCGTGATCCAAAATTGTGGTATGGATGGTTTTTTTTTTTTTTTTTTTTTTTTTTTTTTTTTTAGATGCTTTTTTGTATTTGATACATTTTCAAGAAAAACTGGATTTTTGTTTGTTAATTTATTTATTACTTATTAAATTTTTAAAAATTATGTCTATATTTTCTTCTTCTTAATTTTATCATAAGTACAGATTCAATGCAAATCGTTAATTAAAAATTTTTATCACAAAGGTCCCGCCTATGCTAACATAATTACATTAATTAATGTGGGGTGGAAACTCTTTTCCCCTCGCCTCCGCTAATAGGCTGTAGTGCTACACTGGTAAGCTCCATTCACACAAAATTGAAATTTATATTTCATATATTGTGTAAAAAGTTGTCTTAAAATAATAATAATAAAACAACTTTAACATAAAAGTTAAAGAGCGTATTAGAAATTATTTGCAATTGTGTAAGGCAGAATACGTCTCTAATTATACATTATTATTATGTATTATAGAGTATAATACAAGCAAAGTATTTCACAAGTTTTTTTTTTTTTTTTTTTTTTTTTTACCCAAGTTAATCTGATATTTTATGAGCAATATCAGTTCACACAAACAGTGCAGCATAGACTGCAAATATATAAACTTTATAATAATAATACAAAAAAAGAAGTGTTTAAAACATTTTTCTTCATAATCTTTAATGTTAAATCCTAATATTTATTACCTAGTAAAGTTCTTTCATAAATAAATATTATGACCTAGCTAATATATTTTGTAGTATTTTTGTATGGACACTGAAAGAAAAATAAAACTTGAAAACTGAATGTTGGTTTGAAGACAGATGATAAAAACCATAGACTAAGTTATCAGAATTAGGTCGTAAAATGTAAGGTAGTAGATTTTATTACATATTTTCTTATTAAACTTATTTCTTGGTTATTTATTATTAATCCATTGTTTTTTTCTAATTTTTGAAACTGAATGATGTAATTTTAAAAACCATTTAATCAACCATTTAAATCATTTATGATTAAAATTCCATTTAATCATTTTTTAAACCGTTTAAAAACCATATCGTATTAAAAATAATTATTGGCTATTTCTGTCAACTTTCATCGTTATTGTACGAAGTAAAAAAACAAAACAATAACAATCTTATACAGTGCTTCAGAAATTCTAGAAAAATTGTATAAATTAAATAAATTATTAAAAAGAATCGGCTTTTTTGTTTTGTTTGTTTAATCTTGGGACTTAATTATTGGTCAATAATGTTGTATCTCTCCCTAGTTTAGAACTATTAGATCCTGTACTGCAAATCATATATTATTTATACGTCTAATTATTATCATTATATTTAAATAGCAATTTTCATATAAACCTAGTGCAACTTTTTAAAGTAAAATATATATTCTTTAGGACCTCAAAATTTAAATAATATTGAAGTAATAATTAAATATAATTAATATATAATTTTGTGAAATATATTTGCAGTTTCTTACAAGCTCCTTATTTGCGTGATTAAACTGAAAAATCAAAATAAAATATTCCCTGGGTTCCTAAAAATTAGAACAAATAAATAAGAAATATAGTTTTTTTCAGAAATGCAAGATTTTTACCATAATGATACAGCGCATGAATAAATTTCAATTCCATTTAAAATATAACATTATAAATAAACACTACGTGTTTTTTCAGTGTTATTTATTAATAATAATTAGCAATGCAGGTATAAGAAGATTTTAGAGTTTTAAAAAAAAGAATGCATTCCGCTAATTATAAAGTGTCGGTAAAACAAATAAAATAAAACTGGGTGGTCTTAACAAAAAAAAAAAAAAAAAAAAAAAGGTGCTATTTTCTTGTCGCGGTGAAAGAAATTTATTAACTTAAGTTTTTAATCGCTTGTTTTTTCTTTCCTACTTTTAATTTTGATATATTTCAAATTGTTACCTTGGCTTCCTTTTTTAGACATTTCCACACTAAATTATAAGGAAATATAGGTTTGTCTATAAATCCTTATTAAAAACTAAATTGATATAATTAATTTTAAAAAGTTAAATCAATTATCAGAAATAAAATACAGAAACGTATATTATTACAAATCAAATGTTAAATTTGAAAATATTTAAATAGTTTATAATATATATTATATATATATATATATATATATATATATATATATATATATATATATATATATATATATATATATATATATATATATATATATATATATATATATATATATATAATTATTTTACCACAGTTTTTCAATACCATCATATTTTTATTTATTTATGTACAATTATATTTACTCATTTTTTGTAATAAATTAATAAAGTATATTCTACCGATACAGTTTATATAGTCATAATAATTGATAATGAATAATTGATAATTGCCACGATGCAGTGAGGTCAAAATGTTTAATGATTAGTTTAATAAATTTTAAACAATATAATATGAAAGTCACTGTTACATTCTTACTATCTTAAACTATAGCTTAAATACTGGTGATCAATAATCATATTAAATAGATTCAATAAAACAAAAACGTTATATCATAAGACTATATTTGATAATTTATAATATTTTATTTGGATAGAAAAATGAAATGAAAGCTATTACATTGCTTTCCAAAAATGTAATAACATATTAATAAATAATTTGAATGATATTTACATTACACCATAAAAAAAAGTTATACCATTAGATATACTTGGATATCTATACTGTATATTATACTGTCTGTTTGGTATAGAGTGACACAAATATCGTTGAATATGCCATTATAAATTCTCACTTTTTACCTAACATACAGTAGATTGGATAAAAACATCTTACTTTATCATTTTCAAATATTTCAAATGATTTTTAATTTATTATTAAAATGGAATGCCATTATTTATTTTAACAAGAGCATAGAATATAGTTATCGACAAAAACATACAATATAATACCAATCAATTCAAAATATAATGTTTCAAATTAAATTTGAGTGTATGTGTACCATCAATTTTGTCGTTTTTTTTTTAGATCATCAAAATACACTGCCAAGGTGAATACTCTGAAAACAAATGTTTACTCGCAGAAATTTTTAGAGAGTATTTATACGAAATGCATTGATTGCACGTCAAAACACGATTGTAATTTTACTAAAATT
This sequence comes from Ecdyonurus torrentis, assembly GCA_949318235.1. NCBI lineage: Eukaryota > Metazoa > Arthropoda > Insecta > Ephemeroptera > Heptageniidae > Ecdyonurus > Ecdyonurus torrentis. The sequence goes on along the minus strand of OX439136.1, from coordinate 22,341,257 downwards.
TCCATTTTGTATAGAAACTATAAGTATCGGTACAAGTATATTACAATAATAATACGTATAAAAGAGACATGAGTTATCCATAAATTCTCTTCCTAAATAATTTACAGTACTCATGCACTGGTATTTATGAGTAAACATTTTAAATATTTAATCTCTAGTGTTCAATAGATTATGCACTCTAAATGCATTAGAATTTGGTGTATAAACATGAATGTTAAGAAATAATGCACGAAATGTTTAGTAAAGACCACTTTTAATAAAATATAGCCCTTCTACTTTGTATTATTATTGCAATATACGAAACATTGATAAAAATATTAAAAATACAATCAATCTTATAGTTTTAAACGAAGTATGGTTTATATTTCTAAGTCTTGATGCCAAATTGTCATATATTTATTCATTAATTTATTTTATTATTTGTTTATATACTCATTTTTAGTTAGAGTATACAGTATCGTTTAATAAACTATAAAAATGATTGAAAAAATAAGTTACACGTTTGAATTGAATTTACCTGTTTTATTCGTAAATAAATTAAGTCAATCACGAATATAATCGTTTTACTCCAATTCTGTAAGTCACGAATTGTTTCAATTTTCATTGCACAAAAATGAAAGTCTTTTTTTATTTTATTATTGGTATTGTTATTTTGTTCCTTCTTTAAAAGTAATATAATTCATTTAAACCTTTTTTTTTTTTTTTTTTTTTTTTTTTTTTTTTTTTTTTTTTTTTTTTTTTTTTACAATAAGAACGAAAAAAATGTATGTATAGCGTGCATTTTTAGCTATAATTTACTTCAAGAAACAATTAAGTATTTTTTTTATGTGTTTGCAATTTTTAATGTAAAAAAAAAGTGCTTTTACTTTTTTTTCCCAGTAATATAATATTCTTATCTATATTTGATTATATATATATATTTCTGTTTACGTGAATTAATAATAGAAACTCGTAAGTTTTTAATTACAAAGTATGAAATAATAATAATAAAAAAAATGATGTATATCATTTAATAACAATTCTTATTTTTGTGGAGGACAGGAAATATGAGAGTTATATATTTTTTATATACTTTTTAATTATATAATTTAAATTTTTAGTAATTGCTTAATTTAAATTTTAACAAATTTTGTATATATATATATCTTTAATTGTTTGTATGTCTATAAACGAAACATAACAAATATTTTATTCATTGTAGTTATATTATCTTTCATTATTTATTTCGGTGAAATTACACTTATTTCAATTAAGTGCGTATAATAAAATAATAATAATAAAAATGATGTTTTGCATTTTTCGATAAATCTTCATTTTTATTTATTACTCTTTATCGTTGGAAAACAATTTGTATTCCATATCATATAGTTCTGAAAGATATTTTAGGAAAAAAGAAGTTAGTAAATGATTAATCAAAGGAAGAAATTCAACCTTCCCACTATGCTTAACTGAAACAAACGTCAACATGCAAAAGTAAAGTTTTATAAGAATATTTTATTGTAATTAATTTGCTCGTACACAAAAAATTATACAGAAAGAGTAGATTATCGTTATAGGACGAAAGTCAATTTTTTTTCCTGTAATTTACTTTTTCCTGCATTATATATATATATATATATATATATATATATATATATATATATATATATTAATTGACATTAAAAAATAGTTTTAAGCACCCTTGAATTTATTGTTAAGTCATGAAAATCTCAAGATTTTATAATAATAACAATAAAATTCTTGTGCTGTCCATAAATTACGGAATTGACGGAATAAATTACGTAATTTATGCTGCTTTTATGTCAATATAGAGCATAAATGTTGCTAAATTAGAAAAGGATAATTATGCTACAAAGCGTAGTATTTATGCTCTTTTATAGCTATATGCAGCAAAATTATGTTGTATCGTAAAAATTGTTACTATAAAAATCTAGCACAATTACTAGTTTATTTATTTTTTTTTTATTTTTTATTTTTTTAAATATTATGTAACAAACGAAATTTAAATAACTCGTAGGATCAGTCGCTATATGCAAGATTTCATAAAAAAAAATTATTATAATATTAAATGTTCTGCATCGTTTAAAAATTTGATCAGAATTTATATTTCTTATTATATATTTAGAACCAAAATCGAGATCAAAACTTAAACATAAAAAAATTAGTAAAAAAAAAAAAAAAAAAAAAAAAAAAAAAGAAAAAAAAAAAAGAAAATAAAAAAAAAACTCCAGTAGAACTAATTAAGTATTTTAATAATTTTGTCACGTTTTTTCCCTTTAACATGTTTACATATGGATATTCGAGTATCTCAATAAATATTAATTACGTTTTTATATTTTTAATTATTAAAATATAATTTAGTATTAAAACAAGTAGTTTCCTTGTTTTTATAATAATTTTGATTATGTTTTTTTGCAAATTGAAACGTCCTGACTTGCCAAGTTAGCGTGAGATTTTTGTTAACAAGAGTAGATGTAATTTTTATACCGACTAACTTGCCTCAAGCCTCATTTTTTTATATACCTCTCTCTCTCTCTCTCTCTCTCTCTCTGTCTGTCTTGCTTGTAACAATAAAACGTAACAGCAAAAATATATTTTAACAATACTGCAATTTGTCAGAAGAAAATAATACACTTTTTATTGTTGTTTTTTTAAAGTTCTTTTTAAAAATACGATATTTGGGGAGGAATTTGAAGTATTTTTTTATTTTCTTGTTTATTGTGATTTTTTTTTTACGTATGTATTCATTCATTTGTTTATTTATTTATTTACTTTATTTATTTATTATGTTCATCTAGTTATCTATTTATTAATATTAATTAATTTATTTACATTTGCACTTTAGAAAATAAGTATTCAAAATCTTGTTCACAATTTTGCAATGCTCTATGTATAGGGTGTGTGCGCATTCTGAATGCTTTTCGATGCTCTTCTTGAGTAATGAATAACATTTATCAGCATAGGAGAAGCGTAGTTTTTGGCTATATTTTCTGTGGAAAATAAGCTCTATTTTTGTTATTATTATTTTTCTTGCATACTTGAAACACTAATTCAACCTATTAACAGCATCAATGCTCTCAAAAATATTGCTTAGTATTTTTAAACTGGCAAAATAAGTGACTTTCTTATACTAGCTGATAATATTTTAACATGAATGAAACCACCCTATAAGGTGAAAACTATACTACAATTAATAAAGTTGTGTATCACCTCGATTCGATGACATTATATAATACCTGTTTCAGGTTAATATTTAACTATATTACAATTTATATACCTGTTATTAGTAGTATTCTTTTGCAGTGTATGTATTTAATTTTGTCGTGAATATTTAATTTATTTAATTATTTTTTATTTGGAAACAAACAACGTCACAAATAGGGTTTTTATTATTATTATTAATTTTTTTTATATATACACAGATCCTTGTTGACTGAAGTTATTCTGTAGAGCTTTAAGTACACAAAAAACTCGGGAGATAATTATTGTATAATTTAATCATCAATGTTTTTATTTGACCCGGATTTTATATTTAATATAACATATAACTTGATGTTTGCTATCATTATTCAATAGAACTTCGTGAGTAATTTAAATAAAATTATCATCAGCTGTATATCTAGGTAAAATAATAATAAATATATATATATACCTATACATATTATATATATATATATATATATATATATATATATATATATATATATATATATATATATATATAAGAAACGCTTGTAAAAACAATAATATTTTCTGTGCGTGTCTCGATAAATGTCGAAGTATTTTATTAATATTTTGTATTAGTAAATTATTATAATTATTTGGTACAAAAATAATATATATTTCATTGAATTTTACAATTATTGCTACCACTTTGTGTGTACATCATATAGAGTTATTTTATTTACAATCAAAACTAACCATTTATTTATTATTTAACATGCAATTGTATACTATAAATTGGCTTAAGACGAGAAATCAAGTACTACGGAATTTTACTAAAAAAAAAATTTCAAGAAAGAAAAAGCTGAAACGTTACACAGTAGTACATTTAAATAATATGGTATCAAAAATGTAAAAATTTTGGGGGGTCACCATGCTAGATTTTAAATTGGGAATTTTTTGAAATTTTAGTCCCATAAGAACCCATATGTTAATTTCATTAATTATTTTATCTCTTATGGTCATGAGTACTAAAAATTTTATCATAGGTAGCTGTTACTGTTAACTTAACATCATTAAGTTTGCAAGCTTTCTTTTTAGATTTTGAGATGCAAGCCAACTGAATACAAACCTTAAAAAAATATGAATAGTAATAACAATAATAAAATATTTCTATATGTATAGTACACAAATAAAGTACATATTATTACAATTTAAGCTTATAGCTTATATTGCTTATTTTCAATAGCATTGACTCCCATGTACAATTTCAGCTGTATTGAACAATAATTATACACACGCTGTGCACATAGTAAATAATATTGAAGATTTTACTATACGTTTCGTGATAATACGCTGTATTGGATGCAATTCCATATAATAGCAAAAAAAAAAAAAAAAAAAAAAAAAAAAAATGCTATTATATTTAGCATAAATTACGTAATTTATTTTCCGTGAGATACAGACAATCTACATAAAAAATCAAATATATAGTTTTAAAAAAAATGCGAACATTTTCAGAAAAAGAAAAATATGCCTACTTAATTCCTCGAAATACGTTTAATTAAAAAAGTCCAGGTGAATACTAATTCACACCTCTTATAGACACAATATATCAATATTTTATTAGGCACAAATCCCAGGTCTATATATATATATAATATATATATATATATATATATATATATATATATATATATATATATATATATATATATATATATATATATATATATATATATATATATATATATATATCTATATTTCAAAGGTGTTTTACATACTTGCTTACCTAAGTTTAATAATCAAAGACCATCTGCTATTCAGATCTTTATCTTGAATAGTTTCACTTCAGTTGTTTAAATATGCGCTCGTTTTTTACTTGTATTTTTATATATAATATAGTTTCAATTATTTTATTATAATATTGAAAATTTTACAACTTTTGTCATTTTATAAAATGTTTATAAAAAAGTTGCTCTTTATAATTAAAAAAAATTATTGCTTTATATTTTATTCAAATTGAAATATTTCGTTGCTTTATTAACTAGAGATTTTGCATGGCTAAAAAGGCACTTGAAATAATTCCATACATTCTTTTTCTATAGCGTACAAAAGTCCTGTTTTTTCGTTCTAAAAAGTGTTTATACTTCAAAAGTTATAGCTTCAGCTTAGTAAGTTTAATTATTACCACTAATAATATGATAAGCAAAAATAATAATAATAAATAATAATACAATATTATTTAATAAGTCTGCTAAAATGCTACTGTAGACCTAAAATAAGTTACCACGACTGCAATATGGTAGATTTTTACGTTCGAAAAAGTGTTTTTTTTTTATTTATTGCCAACCAAAAACAGGCTTGCGCAGGATGCATTGATGATGTGGTACACACATTAGTAGAAATTATTTGCATTATAAATATACAATTAGAAATTACACTTAACATTTTATTTTAAAATTTATTAAATAATCCATAGCAAAATTTATCATTTTACTTATATAAACATACTTTATATTTTTCAATAGTCCGTTAACACATTTTTTTTCTTTTTTTTTTATTATTTGTTTTGAACTACTATTTTTATGTAGACGCATTTCTCACAATTAATATTTTAACATTTTAATTTTGCTGAGAAATTCAAAATCAATGTTATTCAAATGGGTTATTCAAATGCTTAATTTTCTCGCACCAGAAATAATTTTGAAATATATAACAAAAAGTAATCGATATAGAGCCATAAAATATTTTTAACGACAGAAAGTTTTCAAACCAAATTTTTTTTAATTGAAAAAACAAAAACACAGTACTAATTATATGCAAATTTTAATCCTAATTATCTCGAATCACAAATAAAATTAGAATATTCTGCTAACTGGAGCTCGCAGATCTTAATATTTTTTAAGCCCCCTAAAGTTTTTTTAAAAAAGTTTATCAAACCAATTTTGAGATATTTTGCTTTTTCCAGGTCTGAGGTTAATTATTATTAAATATATTTTAAACTAACAGAAATTTTCAAGAATTTTTAGTGAATGCATATAAAATAAAAATAATAATAAATACGCTTAGATGTTGTCATTTTTATTACTATATTATTAGATTGATCATTGACCCTATATTGATGCCGTGGGCCACCAAAAATACTATGGCTGCCTGCGTCTACCTGCTGATAATATCATTGTTATATTAACGTTCAATGTACTCACTGCTATACAGTATACAACAATGACACGTCTTATCCATTGTTAGCCAATTAGAAATATCGTCTTGATACATCTAACAACTATGCGTCAATATTTTATTAATAATATACTACTGTATAAATAACTGTATATATATTTTTTTTAATTAATCAAATCAATATAGTAATTAATTAATTTGTATGAGTATTTTAAATGATTTATATATATATATATATATATATATATATATATATATATATATATATATATATATATATATATATATATATATATATATATATATATATATATATATAAAAGGATCTGATACACACACTGTAAATTTTTGTAGAAAATCGCATTTTTACAATGTTCGAAGTATCGTCGGAATTAACGGTTATGACGTCACTAAACGTTAATAATAAAAACTTAAATGACGTCACAAGCGTTTGAATCACAATTAAATAAACGTCAAAAGTTAACATTTTCCCCTCATTCAGTCCTAAAAAGCTTAAGCAAAAAAAATAAAAATAATAATAATAAAATGAATAAATTTAGCAGAAATCAGATTGTACGGCATATAGTTATTGATATTTTCTGTCCTTTAATATTGATTTGTGTTTCATTAATTATTTAGTGGGTGGATAAGATTCATCAAAACACCCACAAAGCCTTATACACCCTATAAGACTTTGTATTTTTTTAAATATAGTATTGGAATTAAAAGGGTATGATTTAACGAGTGCTTTAATGAATCGCACTTTTCATCTAGTTATTATAGCACATCATATGCTTAAAAATTGATAGATTTAAATAATCTTGTTCTTTTGCAACGTTATTTAAAAAAAAATGTAGATTTGGAACGACAAGATAGAAACGTAATTCAGAGAGAGAGAGAGAGAGAGAGAGAGAATACCCAAGTGCAGTGCACTGATACTGTGTATATATTATGCTTGACTTGCTGCAACTTATTACTTTGAGATGTTTTAATACAAGTGGGAAATCAAACGACAGAAACATTATCTTCTATTTCAAATCACAAAGAGCTAAAAATAACCGATATATAGATATCCTATATTATAATACATAAAATCTAACTCTCAGATGAGTATAATGCATTATCATTAACATGCAGATTTTAAAATTGATTTTTACGTCTGAAACTTTAACACGTGGAAAACAAAATACGTAACTTATACCTTGTATAGAATAATTATAATATGAAGTTATTAAATTAACGATAAAAGTGCAAATGACGTCATAGGCATTGTAACAATGCCTATAGGGTGTGTGTGCATGACGTCATGAATGCTTTTCTATGCTCTTCTTGAGCAATGAATAACATTGCTCAGCGTATAGGACAAACTTAGTTTTTGTCTATTTTCTTTGGTAAATTAGCTATTTTTTGGTCATTATTATTTTTCTTGCGTACTTGAGGTACTAATTCAACATGTTAACAGCATCAATGCTCTCAAAAAAATTGAGAAGTATTTTTAAACTGGCAAAATGTGCCATTTTCCTATACTGGCCCATGTTATTTAGTACTCACTTATGACGTTGACTTTAACATAAATGAAACCACCCTATAGGCATCCTAAAGAAGACTTGCCTTGGTTGTACCCATATCACAATGAAATAATCATCGTGGTCGCTGCAAATCTATGCATTATCGTTTTCATTCGGTATTTATACGATTGTGACGTCATAACATAGTTAATTCGACAATATTCAAAATACTAGAAAAAACTGTTTACATACAAGGTTTTAATTTTCTTTAATAGTGTATACATTTATAGTGTACGTTTTAAATAAAAGGATACATGCAGCTTATATTATACACAAATGCTTTTATATAAGCTGCATTTATCCATTATGCGATGCATTAGTATTGTTTCCGGCGCGCAAAATGCTTCAATTAATATATCATAATTTGTGTATAATGCCTTATAGTTCCTGTATGCAATATAGAATATTTATATGATGCACATCATTGCATCATAATCCATGCATCACTAAAATTCTGATATATTATGCAAATCAGTTACAGCTCCATGCATTTATCATGTTAAACTTTTCGTATATATTATATTATTTTAAAGCTTTTTTTAATAAAAATTACTAACTTTACATTTTCTTTAATGTCTAGTTCTGAATTGTATATTTTATTTTAATTTTCATTGTTATTATAATCGTATTTTATAACTAATGTGTAAGAAAAAAAAACTTTAACAAGCATCTTGTAAAATTTTGCAGCAAATAGGAAAAAATATATTTATATATTTTTTTTAATAATCAGCATTTTTTTTTTTTTTTTTTTAAACATTTATTTGTAAAATTTATTTTGAACGTGAGTTAATGTTTCTCATGCATGCAAACAATGTATGTATGTAAGAAATACTATATATAAGCTAAAAGTCACGTGTATTCATAAATATGAAATATTTCCTTCTTATAAAATATACATGTGAATAAGGTAGCCAAAAACACGCATCACGACAGCAGAAATATGAGTTGAAGACGCGAGGCAGACCGTGACAAAATACCGGCAATCACCGCCTTACCTGCCCACATCATTCAAATTAAACTTCTCGGACTTTTACCTCCGTGCCTGTTCGTAAAGTTTGTGCCTAAGTGTTTTAATATTTTATACCTATACTTTTATGGAAATAGCGTTGAAAAATAAGGTATATTACACTATAGTAATAATAGTGATATTATACAGTATTGTATTAAATTAGCATTAAACATTCAAATTTACAAACGAGCTATACGAGGTTCTAAAACTAATTTTTCAAATTTCATTACAATCATGCCTTACTTCAATTTTTCATTCCCTTCTTTTTCATGCATTTTGATGGTGTTCAAACATTTTTGTGACTACATTTTTTTTTTTTTTTTTTAATGAGGTTTTTAAGTTTTACCAAAAATAGATCTAATATTGTCGCTTGAGTATTTTCACAATAAAAACACGCACGCAATTTGTTATCGCTGCCTTATAAAGTATACATTTAATTATAATTACATTGGATGTAATCAAATATAAGACCAGTGTTTAAAAATCTTGATAGCAATAATAATAATAACGTGAAAGTGACATTGTCAAGCCATATAGTGTATGATATGCAACGTGTCACGAAACATCGTAATACTTGATACATCCTTGCTTGACAAGACTCATAAGTAGCATTATTTCATACGTGCGGCTGTGATTTTGTCATGTATCATTTGACGTTGTGATCTCATGCTGTCAACTTGGCGCTTTACTTCACTTGACGTATATACCTCTCTCTCTCTCTCTCTCTCTCTCTCTCTCTCTCTCTCTCTCTCTCTCTCTCTCTCTCTCTCTCTCTCTCTCTCATATGTAGAATATTTAATCAAAAGATTCATTTAATTCGAAGTCAACACAGATTCTTGTTTAAATGTCATTTAATATTTTGAAATGTATAATGTATATAACAACACATTATATATTATATAACATTTATTTATACTGAAACATTAGACAATAAGCTATGCGTATGCTATTCAAAAGCACGCAAAAGTATGACAGAGAGAGAGAGAGAGAGAGAGAGAGAGAGAGAGAGAGAGAGAGAGAGAGAGAGAGAGAGAGAGAGAGAGAGAGAGCATAATATTAAATACTTGCGGGAAAAAACACCTTGGAATAACTCCTTTTTCCTAGTTCATTTTTTTCAGGCTAAAGAGATCAGACCTTAAGAAAAAAAAATCTGATTCATAAATAACGAGATGGGAATATATAATATATTATTACCGACACTATTAAACATTCTCGTAGTATGTCCCTTAACTCTTCTGTATAGACTCACAAACTGGGAAGAAAACTTGTAAAGTAAGCAACCTGCTTTACACTTTTTATTATTTCGTGACATTATAAATGTCAAAAGTTGCCTATATACTTTACAATTTAACCCTAGTTTGTGAGGGTAGAGAACGGTTAAGTGACATAATAGATATATTTATTTATTATTATTTATTTTTTTACGTTTTTGATTTCATGATTTAAAGTCAGAGTCCCTTTAAGTAATCGTCTACCACATAAAAATATTTATGGGCCCTGCGTAGAAGAGACACTTCCAACACTAGTGATTACACCAGAAGAAACAATTCCACGCGATACAGATAATGTTATTATATATTTATGTACGCATAGATCATAAATCTTTAAATTTTGACGCGGCTTCTTTTGACAGAATAACGTGCGTAGAAAACTGTTAATCACGTTTTAAAACAAACTTCGTGTTTTAAGATTTAGTGCGTGCAAATCTAAATCCAGGAGCTAAAAATGTGTCTGTACACCATGCACCGTGAATAATTTATTGATTTTGATCATGTGTTGCATTGAAGTTAAAGACGACTGTTGTGTGAGAAACTACATAATAAAAACAAGTTGCACTATTGTAACGAAAACAGTTTTTATGGAGGGAGAGAGAGAGAGTTACACTTTTTTCAATCTGATATTTTTTTAAACAGTTTTTGAGAAAAAATATATGGATTCTTTTGACAAATTGGTTAATTTATTTCTTAATATTAAAAGACTATTTTATATTTATTGAATTTTATCATCAAATCTTACTTGTTTTCTTTGAAATTAATTGCTTGAGTATATATTAATGCAGTTATAGCGTAGTAAATTTATCTGAAAACGATTAAAACGTTATACAAGCAAATCCATTAATAAAAATAATAAATCTTATAGGTCTTAAAATAAAAATTGAACTAATTCAATTTTATTAATTATTTTCAGTGATGTCTCAAAATGCATTAAAATGTCTCGTCATGCAAAATTTTGAATTTTACTTCAGTGGCTCGTTTTTTTTTTTTTTTTTTTTTTTTTTCTTTAAATTATTTTCCCTATCTGATTTGTCACTGGCTCAGAAAATTTTATCCCAAAGGTGTAGTTTTTATGAGTATGACTTTCAAATAACAATAACAAAACAAAAAAAAAACAAAAAAAAAAATGACAATATTTGACTATAAACACGTTACCACGCATAGCGTGATGGGCTGATGCATGGGTACAATTTCTTTACTATTATTGAAAAAAAAAAAAAAAAAAAAAAAAACTTACTTAAAAATAATTTCATTGACCAAGAAAAGGTTTTATTTTCCAAACTGATATAAAAATGATTGCGCAAAAAGAATTTGAAATCAGAGTTAGTTTTATTATTACATACTTTTCTTTATATAATAAAAAGACGTCCCCAAATATTTATTATTTGAAAGATAGTCGCAAAGTACAAATATACGGCAATGACGATGGTCATAATAAAAAGAGTTATTTGTGAAATCGCGCGATGTATTTTCATTGGCTGTCGTGATAAATAAATCTGAAGGTGCATTACATTTTTATTGTTAGCAAAATAAAGTCATTGTTGTCATCGTAATAATGATATTATATTGCGTCGAGGGAGAGGTCGAAAATACTTTATAAATGGGTGTTAACGGTGATTCCTATAAAAAAAAATGTTTTTTTAAATTTTCTAACCTTGATGCAGTAGTTTTCTCAAAAGTATAAGTATTAAAAATAAATAAATAAAACAAAACAAATTTATATAAAAATATTTCTGCAATGCTCTAAATGTAAAGGTGTGCAATAATTGTTTCCTTTTTCTTTTCACTCACCGCCAAAGATCATGTTCCGTTTAAGCCTCATTGTTACTTCATTTTTAAAAGTCAAAATTCTTTATTCATTCTTTCATCCTACAATCACAAAAGTTCAATAGCAAATTATTTACAAACACATATATGATGTTATAATTTACATAGATAAATATTATTATAATACAAGTTAATTATTGTTTTAATCTTGTAAAAACACAAATTATAATAATGTGCTTTTGCTTACCTTTTTTTTTTTTTTTTTTTTTTTTTTTTTTTTTTTTTTTTTTTTTTTTTTTACCGAAAAATACTTAAGTTATAGAAATAAATATTTTACAAATATATAAAAATGGTTTGAGTGATTATATAAGTTATAGTCACGAAATGAGCTTAACATTTTCATTACTTTGGAAGTAGTTTCGTCCTTAAAAACAATATTTCATAGAGGACAATATAAAGTTCCATTATTTCTTTGTTTGTTTTTTTACGACTGTATAGCGCAGATCAATATACGTCTTTATATTGTTTTCTTTGCTGTTAACAGTTTCAATTGTCTAGCTTGCTGCCGTCTTTGATACTATTAATGTCCGGGCATTGTCCGGGTACTAGAGAGTCCATGGCTCAAAATTTGAAGTTTTAAATTTTAGGTGTCAAACTAAAATAAATCTTATAAAAGAAATGATAAACTGACTCTAAAAAAAATAAAGTAATAATAAAAAAATCACTATATCAAATACGTGTACCAGAATTAATTCATGTATGTTCAATAAGGATTTTTACATTTTCTTCTTTAATCAAGGTGCATATCCTTGCGCTATGTCGCCATGTTTGTGGTGTCTAATGCAATAGAGGAAACATCAATTTCTCTCATTTTTCACAAAAATAAAAGTTTTTCGATTTTAAGAATTTTTCTCATATTCTTCTAGCTTATTAGAACCTAATAGAAATAAGGATTTAGATTGAGATTCGAAGCTTAGTTTGCTATTAAAAAAAATTAAATGAAGTTTTTCCTACCATTGTCTGTGTATTTCTGACCAACAAAATAGTGCTTCTTATACAAATATGAGTGGTACTGATCTGTATTATATGAATATTAAAATTTATATCTTGATCCTTTATAAGTTTAATTACAATATATAAAGGTATATTATAGATGTATCATTAATTAGGTGCTGGTCTCTCTGTCTCATGTTCTCATGTTATACTTAACTATTGTGTGGTCAGTACTACCGCCTGCTCCTGTATTGCGGTGACATAAGCCGATACACTCTATACTCGAAGTATTAGCATTCCTGCGGCCGGTCGTAACTCAATATACTCTATAATATCTCCGAGGACCGTGCCAGACACTTTTTTCACTATAATACAGCATTGACCGCTTATGTTCACTCAAAATAAGGAAAAGGAAGTACCGGAAGAGGAAACCGAGTGACGGTTAAAGTGGGAGAAAAGTTGGTGCCAGCAGAAAGCTAGGCCTGAGCTACCTCCAACTTTTACCGTCACGTGGTTTCCTCTCCCGCACTTCCTTTTCCGCATTTTGAGTAAACATAAGCAATCGTTGTTCTGATCGATTGATACGTAAATTTATAATTTTTAAGTTCATTAAGTATTTTCAAATAATTTTTGAACATCAGAAATTGACGTAGTTACTTTGTAACTTTTGCATGTGGGAATAGGAAAAAGTTATCGACCGGGAAGTCATTTTGCAACTTTTAAAAATTAATTAAAAATACTTAATAATAAACTAAAAAATTATCAATTTACATATCTATATCGATATAATAGGATGACGTTCTCTTTTAGATAAAATTACCCCTTAAATGTTGTTGGTCTTCCTTCCTTCCTTCCTTTTTTTTTTTTTTTTTTTTTTTTTTTTAGCTACGCTGTTAAATATTTCATTTTTTGAATGGACAGTCCGCTCCACGTGGCTAATAGTATAGGTAGGAGTGCTCGTATATAGAAACCACTCGCTACAAAACGAGAGCAGCTTTAGTATCATACTATATATATGTGGTTCTTCACAATATTCAGGGATTTATATTGGACGAGTATATTAATGATTCAAAGTAAAGTGCATGATTAAAACCACACTTTATATTATATGCAAAGAGTTTTTTTTTTTTTTTTCTTCTTCTTTTTTGAAGACTATACACATGCAAATTTTCCCATTTACTGAGGCATTAATTAAACAATTTAAGACTTATATTAGAAATTTTGTCCTTCACAGAAAGTGACTACAGAATTAACTATTTAAATATGTTGTACAGTATAATTACATTTTACCACACAAATACAGCTCCGCTGCAAGGTCACTATATTTCACACAACATATTTATAGTAAAGCAGTAGACGTCTATAGCAATAACAATATTATGTTAAGTACAGTTTCAGACAAATGATTGGTAACCATTTAAACATATTGCTATTTTGCACGACTCAAATTTTTATGAAAACGATATTGTTGCGTACCATATTCACGTGTTTTGATGCGCGCTCAGGTAGCGTTATCTATATCAGGTGAGCTGCTTTAACCAGCAAGCCAAACAAACCTCTTGATTCACGTGAATATGTCGTGATAACATAGTTTCCACATGAAGTTTAAGGCGCGCGCAAAATAGCAAAATGTTTAAATGGTTACCTATCATTTCTCTGAAACTGTACATACAAGTGAATAGCTATATACAAAAGATTTTGTAAATTTTCTTATTTTCCATATTGTCAAATTGTTGATATATTTGTGCCCTTAGAATTCTGATGTTTTATAAATATGGAAATCCCTAATATTTAATTTTCACTTTATTTTATACCTTTGTTTTCCTTGCAAAAATATATGAGTTGAGTAAATTGTGATGTATGGAAACAGAACAAATTAAATTAAAGGCGTAGAACACCTTGAACAAAAAAAAAATTGTGTAATATCCTAACAAACCAGAAAATCAACGTGGATTTGGCCGAAGTCATTGATTTGTAATTTATTTTCCATTCACAAAATGCCACTGGTGGTCACTGACGCCTCAGCTCGCTTGTTCTACGCGCGCGTAAACCGGGTGAGCTGTGACGTCAGTGACCGCCAATGGGATTTTGTGAATGGAAAATAAACTAGAAATTGATGTCTCCGGACAAATGAACGTTGATTTTCAGTTATGTTAGGATATTAAACAAATTTTTTAGTCAACGTGTTCTACGCCTTGAAAAAAAAAACGAGGAAAATTTTTTTAAAAAAATCATTAGGGGCATATTTTTCTCCCTTAATTTTGGTTGCAAGAGGAAAACTTGTATAATTTTCAAATCACTAAATTGAAATGTAAACAATGAAAATAATAGTCATAATAATAAAAAATAAACAAACAAAAATATTTAATCTTAATTAAGAAAAAAAAAAGAAAAAAAAAACTATATCGATGTCAATAAAGTTTTCAAAGTAAATATAAAAATTGTATGACGTCCTCAGAATTACCACCAATTTTGTTAAAAGAGTCATTGAACTTTCCTTATTTCTCTCTCCTCTCTCTCTCTCTCTTTTCTTACATGCCATGCATCGTTACGTGAGTAATTGTTAATTGTAAAATTTACATTTTTTTACAATTAAAACAATTACCAATTCTTTTGAAGCAATGAATTTATAATATCGTATATGAACAAGAAAAGAGTGGTTTTTGTCTTTCTTATTTTTATATACTCGAAGCCTAAATAGTAGAAAAAAAAGAAAATGACAAATTCATAATTAAAAAACTTCTGCAACTTTTAATTTTTTTAATTTCTATTGTTCTATTTATTTTTATTGTTGTTATTTTACTCTATTATATTATACTCGTGTTGTTTTTCTTAAACTGTCTCTACCAAAAAAAAAAAAAAAAAAAAAAAAAAAAAAATTAAAAAATCAGGCAGACAGGCCCGATTGAATTTCTAACCATTTCCATTTGTTGTAGTTGTATTTTTTTTTTTTTTTTTTTTTTTTTTTTTTTTTTTTTTTTTGTAATTTAGCTAAAGTGTCATCAAATTATTAAAAATTACGATGTACATTTCTGTATACAACACTAACTGTTAGTTTGTTATTATTATTATTATTAACGATGGTCAAATAATCACATATCTACAATTGCAAAACTGTATTTTGATACTTCAAACCAAAATTTTAATCACATTAAACTATTTTTTTATATATATTTGTTTTTGTGTAAATATAATTACATATAACAAGATGGTACATAGCAAGATAGTAAATGATATAATTTGTGGTTTTCATTTCAAAATTAC
This sequence comes from Ecdyonurus torrentis, assembly GCA_949318235.1. Taxonomy (NCBI): domain Eukaryota; kingdom Metazoa; phylum Arthropoda; class Insecta; order Ephemeroptera; family Heptageniidae; genus Ecdyonurus; species Ecdyonurus torrentis. Next base: position 22,325,037 of record OX439136.1, on the reverse strand, counting down.
TCGAGAAAGATTATATTTCACAATTTCTATCATATTACTCATACAGTTACGTGGATATTTTATATTTTTATTGTTATTATTTTCTTGCAATCCTTACAACATTTTTGTATCACTTCTAAAAACAAATTTTATTTATTTATTTATTTATTTTAATTTTATTAAAGTACTATAAAGGAGCTGATATCTGACAAACTGAATGGTTTAGAAATATAAAATTAACATGAAGTATAATTAAAGATGAAATATTAAAACTTTAAAATTTGGTTATGTCAAACACATACAAACACTATCAAATATTTAAGTTACTCCACTTTAAAGATAACTTATTAATGTGAAATTTCAATTTTTAGTGCCAATACAACTAACCAAATTAAATATAACAATAAATATATTATAATGATAATAATAATAATAATGAAAGTTGTTCGATTTTTAAAATTAGTAAAATATTATTGAAAGATGAGAGTATTTGTTTTGCCGGATAGAAAGAATTATTTTTATATAAATATAAAGTTCTTGATTTGTCTAATGGTGTTCCCTGCATTGGTAAGCAGCTACACGTAACACAACATAAACTGTACAAATAGTTCAGTTACATAATAATATGTAACTCTTCATTATACAAATAACCAATAACTGGATTAAAAAATGTTTGAACAGTAACTTGTTAGTTATATAAACATTATTTCTTCAGAGGTAAACAGTTATAGATCTTCACATATTAAAAAACTTTATATTATATATATATATATATATATATATATATATGTTTGATATTATATGTTTGATATTGATAATATATATATATATATTATATCTAACAAATTTATTCTAAAAAGACGTCTGCATTAACATTGTGCTTTTTTCCGTGTACCTTAAAAAAAAGGTTACTGGAACATTGGAGGGAAATGGAAATATGCTCCTTTCGAATTAAAGTAAACTTAAAAAATAGCTACAATATTGTTGTTCGTTAATCCTGTTCTTTTGCACCAAAATATGCGCAATCCATTCGAATAACCAAAGTTAATCGTCATTTTAGGAGCAGAGAACAGCATTTATGATAATCAACAATAATGTTCTTACTTTATATTTTTATTATTATTTTTTTTTTTATTATTATTACTTTTTTTTTTTTTTACAGTGTCATTGCTGTTCAGTATTTTCTCTATTTTTCTTTCAGTTGTAACCACCCCTTCTATCTGCAGATAACCCAGGCTACTTACAACCACTGCGTATAGAAACACAGGTTATACATACTTACGTTACTTGGCCTTGGGGTGCTACAACTATTATTTTACTATTCATTTGCTTAACTAATCTAACTATTGCTTTACTATTATGTTATACTACAATTACAGCAGATATTACACCATAGGAATACACACGTGCACGTGTGTGTATTCTATGTATGTATGTACTATATGGCTATGGGTTAACGAGGAAGAAATAAAATACCTTTATTCACTGTTTACTATTGTTATACTTTGGATATTTCAATACAATTATCTTACATCAAATGAACAGTTTAATATTATTATTATTATTTATATGGGACTTGAAGAGTTACTAAATAATGAACATGTGCCAACCAATTTATACCACCGACCAGTAAGCTACCTTCGAGGCGATACGGGTCAACCAGACATTAAGTATTTGTCTAATGGTGACCTGTCATCGACACAATTATTACGGACATTGATTGTCGTTATCCTACTCACTGTGCTCCTCTCCTAGCCTTGGACACTGGGCAACCCTACCGGTATTGCATACACATGCAAAACCTAGTTCAGGCAGCACCACGGGCAATCCTACACACTTGATGCGTAGACAGCCAACGTTCCTTCCGCGATCTATCACAAGAGAGAGAGAGAGAACATGGCGCTCTCTGGTTTTGTTAACCTTTTACGGGCGGGGGGAACGATGGGGGTCTTGGTGCACAATGCACTTTTGCATCTAGCCAATCCTAGCATTCTATGTAATTGGAAATTTACCTTATATGGCGAATTTACCCGAACGTTGCTACTACCATATTCAGATATACAATTTTACGCTACTACTTATTTAACTGGCACATATCAATCATTTGAATATTACATAAAACATGCAAAAATATATCTGCAAATTTACCATAACAATGCTTCTTTGTTGACGTAATTTCATTACGGAAACAAAAGATTGCGTACTTCCACTTGAACTATTTAGCGCCAAATTTCAAATATTATGTTGAACCCGGGGGTGCTGTTACAGAGTGCAAATATCTAATTTGTAAATAGTAATAATACAATTATCATGCATTAAATTCGGTAGCTAATTATAAATTTAAGTTTATATTTTTATTTCTAATACTTCAATTTCCTGCCAAAAAGTTAAATACTTCCTCTGTTCATGCACTTGTTATATATATTAAGTAATTGCTATACGTAAAGTGTGTCAGAAACTTACTTCAAATCATGAGAACACTTGCTCAATTAATTCGATTGTTTTCTTTAGTTTTTATAGTATTGTTATATTGTGTAAATAAAGTAGTTAATGTATACAGGTGATTTTGGTTTTTAAGTGCATATAGGATTGATTAGTCTGTTTTGTGAAATAGTTATTATTTTTTTGATATAACTGTAAATACGGTATATAATGAGATAAAGTTTTTTTTATGGTTTCTTTTGCATAATAAGTATTCTTGTATTGCATTATAGAATTAAAAATTTTAAAAGTTTTAAACTTTAATAAAATTTATATGATGTATTTATTTTTATGCAAATAAAATATGACTATATAGTTATTCTTATATTTATAAATTTATATATCTATATAATTATTCCATTTATTTTGTACAATATAGTTTGGTTGATTACGTATTGTTATTTAGTTGCAATAGATGCAATAATCGTTTGTTGTTTTTTTAACAAAAATTATATAAAGCCATAGACCACATAAAACAACATGTGCTTTATAATAAATAAACACATGGCATCTTCAAAACTGATAACAAGTTTTACCAGAATGTTAATGTAGCCCCACGAGAGAGCATGAAAAAACTGTTAAGTATGCAATTTCCGTGAAAATTCATGTTGATGACGTCAGAAACATGCAAAAATTAGTATGAAAATGTTGTGCGGGTTGCATAAATTGAATATTATGATCAATGCTTCGGGGCTACAGTTGGGTTTTGAGACAAACTGATGTTATTTATGTAAATCCCTTCAAGTGTTTTGTGATATAATTGCTTATGTTTTTCTCTGGTCTATTCCTTTAAGTTTTTTTTTCTTTAATCTTACAAGTTCACTCATTGATTTAAATTATTTAACTAATATATTAATATTACTTAACTAAAATAGTAATAAATAATTCAAATGCAGCATAAATTACGTAATTTATCAGTTCTGGGTGCAATTTCAAAACAGTAACATTTTTTGTTATAGCTGCGCATATGTTAGTACCTAATCGGTAATCACGTGATTATGAATCTGAAAAACAAAATTTGAAACCTTATTATCGTTTCCCATAATTTTTATATTATACTGATATAAAATATATCCTATATATAATATGAAAGTTAATATGAAATGTACTTTTTCCCGTACTTTTTACCTGTCTCCGAAAATATTAAATTAAGGTTAATAATAACACATCAAATTTACTATAATATATTGATCTAAAATCATTATAGTGATATAAAATATCTCTACTGTATAAATGTACTTTTTCTTTTCCCATATGTAGTTCAATAATATATAAAAATATACTATAACACTTTTGGATTTTGTTCACATCATTATTATTATTATAACTAGATTTTTTTTTTTTTTTTTTTTTTTTTTTTTTTTTTTTTTGCACGATTTGTCACATTAGCGGCAATCCAATTTTTGCGTATAGCTTAAATTATATCAGATTTATGTATTTTTCACAAGTAGACATCAGATGTCGTTTTTTACATTGTTTTTTCAAGACAAATTATCATTAAGATTTGATGTTTTCACATACACACATAAAGTTTTCCTGTTTTTTTTTTTGTTTTTTTTCTTCTTTTTTTTTTTTAAATATATATATGAGTTACAAGAGAGAATCTAGGTATAATGTCTATGATCATTATTAAAAATAATCAACAGATGGCTTTTTTTTCTTCTTCTTATATTATATGCTTAAAAAAAAGCAAGGCTATATAAAAATATATGACTAGACGAAATTAATTAGGTATATGCATACGAAATAGAAATTACCTAATGATAGTTCATAATTTAGCGCCTAGTTTAGGCGAGAATATAGGTTTGAAAACTATTTATAACTATTTTATCAGCGTTCGAGTTTTCAAAAGCAACAAATTCATGGGATTATTTGTAATCTAATCCTTGCGAGCTTTAAATCTGAACCTACTTTATTTATTTAATATTTATTTTATGTATTTATATGAGACTTATAACAAGTATCAACTCTCTTAAGAAAGAAGAAGGAAAAATGAATAATAAAGAAATTTGTCTAAAAATTCATATATTCATTATATTTATAATATATATACGTGTATAATAAAAATATTCTTTGAATTCATTGCAATGATGTTTGTAACACCTTTATACTCTCTGTCTCTCTCTCTCTCTCTCTCTCTCTCTCTCTCTCTCTCTCTCTCTCTCTCTCTCTCTCTCTCTCTCTCTCTCTCTCCTCACGTTAGCTCACTCTCCTTAATATTCTTAATATTTGTCGGTACATACCTTCACTGTAACTTGATCTTCGTTGCTTTAAGAATCCAGTAAACAAAAAGACATTTATTTAAATCTTCCGTCACTCAAATATTACATACAAAAAAACAAACACGCTTTAACTTGATGGTCACCACGTTCATTTGTCAACCGCGTAACTCATGAAAAATTGCACCACCTTTCCATTTTAATTGCTCAAATTTTTTACAATAATATATACTTTTTTTTATATTTCTTCAAAAAAAAATATTTAATTAAAACCTGTTTTTTTTATGTAAAATTTATTTCAATATTAATTTACAGTTTTTTTCTGGTTTTTCAAGTAAAAAAGAAGTAATTTTTGTATACATTTTATCAAGCTTTTGAAGATTTAGGAATAATATGGTGCGGTAGTAATACTTTTATTTTTGTAATTTAAAACTGTGATATTTTGAAGATTTTTATTGAGTACAGTATATAATATTTTTACAGTAAATGTATGTGAAATATAATAATCAGTGTTTATGTCCAATTTATTAACTCGGACAGTGGAAATGTAAAATTAAATAATAGTATTTTTTTTTTAATAAATCAATATTTGTACTAATTCAAAAAAAAAAAAATTTAAAAAGCATATTATGTAATTAAAAGGGTGGTTTAGGCCTATAATAAATGCAGTAAATTTTACATTATACTTGTTAATATATAATACCGAAGTATGAAAATTATTTTCTATAGTACTACCTGTAGGAAGTATCCTTGTATCTTTTGCAGTATTCATCATACCTATATCGATACTATAGCCTCTACAAGATTGAATATTTAGTGAAAATTACACTCGTGCTTTGACGTCGGTCATTTTACTAAAAAAATGAATTTCTATTGGCATATGGAAATAACATGTATTTAGATAAAGTTTTGCGTCAACTGAAATCTCCATCTGATTGCATTGTATGGCCATAAGCCAATTGACATTCATTTTTAAGTAAATTTATTGTAACAATCAAACCAATTTTTTATATGTAGGTACTCTCTTGTACTTTGAGAGTATAAACATTTTGTATTATTAATTTCTTTCTGAGATGTACCAAAAATATTGGAAAATTTTTCAATGTTTTTGTAGTTTTTTTATTATTATTATTTTTTTTATATAATTATTTTATATCAAATGGTACGTATAGGTTAACAGAAAAAAAAAAATGAGAAATTGAGTAATACACTCGTAAAAGTAAATTTTATTTTATTCTCTATAGTTTAGTTATATGTTCAAAATACATAAAATTCGACCCTTTATTTTAATTTTATGTTCATTATTTCCAAATTTTATTTTATCTATACTTTATTTTAAGTTTATTTCAAATACCACAGTTTCTTATCTAACACACACACAAAAAAATATATATTTCTTGTTGTTTTTCACTCATAAACAAAATGGTTAATTGATACTTAAAAATTATTTCTCCTAATGTAATAATAATAATAAACATAATATAAAAAAAAGTTAAGTATTTAAAAATTCCATTTGAAATGAATGTTTGAGAGTTCATAAAACTAATAAAATAAATAAAAATTGTGTAGTAATGGTCAGTAACGCCAGTGATAAAATTCTAAGACAATATAATTTTACTATTATTACCTTTTCTTATATAGCTCATAAATATGGAAATCTTTATGTGGAAATGCTTTCTCATTTTAGTGAGAGATTTTTGACCCTTTTTCTTTTCCTCGATTGATAATAAGGTTGATGTTTAAATGACTCATTTTAAATTGAAGCATCAGGAAATCTTAAAATAATTTTATATTTAATTTTAAAATTCTTTAGAAACAATAAATATTAATGTACATCCAAATTAGTATTTTGAAATCTATATTTTATGAGAGCTTTATAATTATACAGGATGTATCTTTTGCACTTGGATTTTGTGTGATAAATGGTCAAGGATGGGAAAAATTACAGTCACTGGATATTACAGGTGATGAAAAAGTCTCAAATTTAAAAGTTAATATATTATGTATTTGAAAATAATTAATAAAATTGTTTCTATATATGTAATATTCCTAATTTAAATGTTTTCGGACTCAATGCAGTTGTATACCTTACGACACCAGCTAGAAAAAAAAAAAAAAAAGATAAAATCGTATTTCCGCAATGTTAAAATAATGTATAGAAAATTAGGGGATCCTAACCTTTTCCCTCATCGCCTGTGATTGGCCAAAACGCTCCACCGATAAGCTCCATTGTAAAAATGTTTTAAGTTCTTTTTTACGAGGACCTGTACGTATTTATATATAAGGACCAATTACAATATAATCAAACTTTTTTAAATTAGATTTAAATTAGACACTTTTAAGTTTATGTTTCACATTAGACAATATGGTGTACATTTTTTAAATGTATATGGAAAAAAAAAAAAAAAAAAAAAAAAAGACTGAAAATCTTGTTATGTACCAGAATTTAAAATACAAACTTCAGTGGATGGTACTATGGTGTAGCATGCCAGCAAATCATAAATGCCATAGAATAAGGCGCACTTCCACAAATTTCCTATATATCCTTCAGCGTCATTAGGAACTTATATATAGGAACCAAACTTAACTACACACTGCATAGGACTTGAAATTAGCGAGAGAGAGAGAGAGAGAGAGAGAGAGAGAGAGAGAGAGAGAGAGAGAGAGAGAGAGAGAGAGAGAGAGATGCTATACTTTTGTGTGCTTTTATTTTAAAGACAATAATAATTATACTAAATTGAAAGAAAAAAATCGCTACATGCAAAATGTTGAATTTTTTAAATAAATTTATTCATTCACTTATTTTTGTATTTATTTACTCACTTTTTGTTATAACTCATTGTATATGTCTCTGCCATAGAATATAATATATAATTTCTTATTTAAATATTTATATAAAAACTCGTATACATAAGAGAGCTAAAAAGTTAAAACATTCCTATAAAGTTGCAACATAAGGATTTAAAAGAAGTAAAAAAATAAATAAATAGTAATTATGAAGACATTATTTCTTTAGTTTGCTTAACTAAGTTTATATATACACTAGTGTTTTACTGAAAGTCAAGATTTACTTTTTGGTATTATGTTAATGCTTCCTCGCGCAGTTATTACACACATTAGAGTTACGTATGTTATACACTTTAAAAAAAAAAAGTACATATCTAGCAAACAAATATTTATAATCATGTTTAACTTAGAAAGTGACTTATTTGGACCGGAAATCACTAAAAGAAGAACTATATATATTTTTTTACTATAATTTTTTGTACATTGATTATTTCCAACAAAAAAACACCATAATTTTCAAATAAAATCAAGCAAATTAAAATAATATATTTTTGTTCCGATAAAAGTTTTAATAATATTTTTAATTTTAAAAAAAAGTTTCTAAATTTGACTAAAATTTGCCACTTAAATTTGAATTTCCACATATACATTCTATCTTGAAAGTGGAATAACTTAAATATTTAATCGTGTTTTCACATGTTTGACGTAACTAAACTTTTAAGTTACCATTTCTTCTTTACTTTGTGTTAATATTATAATACGCAACCGTCTAGTTTGTAAGATATCAGTCGGTCACCTACCCCCTTAACCAAAAAAAAAATAAATAAAGTGTTATTATTATTATTATTTTGTAAATTTTGCGAGCAATGTCATTTGTTGAATTCTAAAAGATATTATGGAGTTACGGCAACAAATTGACAAAAATCGTCCGTTTAGAAATCGTTGAGCATTGGTACACTCGACTGTGATAAATAATATATTTTATCATACATATGCAGCCCGTGTGTTTCTCATAAGAAGGACGCCATAGGTAGGGGTTCCGTAATTCTGAAAGCCGCACAAAAACGTAGTTAAAAATTACGACACTGAATTTTTTTTATTATTATTATTATTATTATTTTTTTTTTTTTTTAAACGGAGGACTGAAAAGGATAGATGCTTTTTTAATTTAGAATTTTTTGTTAACATACTCGTATGTTTTTTCAGTGTGTTGACGATTTACGTGGTTATTGTTTGCGTAGATGACTTAGCAAACTATAGAAAAATTATGCTTGACATCGTATGCATGACTATATAACTAATACGATTGTGATTGTGTATCGATGTTTGTTAAATATCGAAGAAGAAAACAACTAAACAAATATTATTTATATACGATAATTTTAATGTACGGTTTTTACATTTCTTGAAAGCGCATCAATATACATATTTTAGTAGCAAATATTAAATTATTTTCTATGTATAACATAATATTTTAATTACTTTAATGTTTACGGAAAACACGTATGTATCTTTTGAACTCATCATTATATACTTTGCATCGCCACTATTGCCTCAACAAGATGACGTACAATCAAAAACATTTCGTATAATATTATAAAGGTATAATACTCCCTAAACATTGAGTAAACATTTATTTTCTGAGTGTAGCTAAAATCTGGCCAGTAAGATAATTACGCAAGTATTTTTGTCCGTGTATAATTAAAACTTTTTTTTTTAATTAATTATCGTCGTGGAGTTTAGTCAGTACCATATTTGTCGCACTGTTTGTTTAACTTTTCCGTGGGGTCTAAATAATTGTCATTCCATTAAGCTATACCATATTATATGTAATATGTTTACTGTAAAGTTATACAATATAATAATAATAAACCAAAATTATCCATTAGCAAAATAATATAGTTCCTCGTAATAATGTTATATATAACTATAAAAAGTAAGTATGGCATATGTATATACAGAAAATTGAAACCGAAATACGTAATTTTATACTAAAGGATCTTACATTAAAATTTAGTATCGCTTCAAGTGTAAATTTTATTTATACATTAAAAAAAAAAAAAAAGTTTAAAAAAAAGAAGTTAAAAACATAAATAATAAACGTATACGTTTCTAAGAATATGTAAAATTGTCAAACATTTTATTTTGATTCTTATTTTTTTTATTCTATTTTAAAAAATAAAGTTATCAAATTTTAAAATTGTTTGTTAAAAAAATATCAAATTTCAATAGTAGAAAAAAAAGTAACATGGTGTGAGATACTTTATTTTCTATAAAATTTATATAAAAGTTGTAATTTTATTCTATTTATGTTTGTTTTTGTTTGTTTATTTATTTTTTGAAAAATTTGTTTGTCAAAATTTCAAGTGGCATTCTATGACTAAAATGTTCATTTTTATCATCGCTCTTTGACATCGTATCTTGTTACTATTTAGACTTTGAAAACTGAAGCTTTTTATTCTTCTTCTGGTTTAAATACATTTTGAAAATTGACACATATTGTTTGTTTACATTACCTTTAACTTTAAGAGAGTAGGTTACCAGCTTATATCTGAAAATCTGAAGGGTTATGAATTATAACATTAACAAGAAGTAAATATGAAATGCTAATTAAAAGTTTGCAATTAATATATACTAGAGAGAGAGAGAGAGGAGTAGTTGAAAGTGAAAAAAAAAATACATCATCGGGAAATATGGAATATTATATTTCTCTATAGACTGTCGTGGCGAATGCCGGGCTGTGTATTTAGACCGTTGCCGGCCCGTGTGTGCAGATATCATTGTACGTGTCGATAAGAAAAATGGCTTGACGGGACTATGGCTAAGGTGAAGCACACAATATGACAAAAGCAGAAAAAAAAATCTCTAACGTGACGAAGTATAAAGTTTCTACTTTTTAAATTCTGCACATATTTATTTCATGAGGATAACATTTTAAATTCAGCGCGTGGATTTGAATGATAATTTTTTATAACCTGGTCGAGTATACATTCAAAAAAAGCGGGTATTTACTGTATAAGAGTGTAAATATTCCATATTTCCCCTTGTAAATATATATATCTATAAAAAAACTACTCAAATCTTACTTGAAATCAGGTTTATTCAAATAACACAAAATAATTCAAATAAATTTAAAGCAGCAACATAAATTTAATCTCATGGTTCTACTTGTTAATTTATTTTTATTACTTAAATATTTTTTTCTCTAAATAATATTTTAGTTTAAATTACATTTTTTTTTTTTTATTATTATCAAATTAAAATATTTATAATCTGAGAGAAATGATAATGACTTAAAATTAAATTTAGGATAAGTATTTTTAACTTTATATTCAGACATATTTAAGGCGACAATAAAATGTTATAGAGCAATCATATATACATTCTAATGCTTTATTTTTTTTATTTTTTTTTTTTTTATTTATTTATTTTTTTTTAAGTTTGAAAATATGTGACCACTATATCTTACATATTATGTTTTGTTAAATTATCGTTTAAATAAAGATTCAACATACTTTTCACATGTGCCTTGCAATAAAATTGCAAAATTATGGAAATTGCTTCCCTTTTCTTGCATGCTCACTGATATAAGGTATAGCGAGAGTCTGAAAAATAAAAAAATATATACATTCTGTTGACAATGAGTTTATCGATGGCTTTAAACAAAGATGACCATTAGTAAGTTTACATTAGTTTTTGAGTTCTAACGCACTATAGTTTTTAATTTTGTATATTTCCCGAAAATAAAAGTTTTTCAAATTTTGATTTCGCTATGATTTGCACAGAAAATGACTATTATATTTTTAGTTTTTAGTTTAGGGCGAGGAGGCGTTATTAAATAAACTCCAGATTTTGAATTAAAAATGAACGTAGTTTCTCTTTCCGTACTTATAAAATAATAAATAAAATGAATCAAACGTTATGATACAAGAAACCGCCTTCTTCTTCTTCTTTTTTTCTTCTTTTTTTTTTTTTTTTTTTTTCTTCTTCTTACTTCTTTTCTTTAGAAAAGTTATTTCTATCGTTAACCATTAAATTTAAGTATTAGTGACTAATATATAATAGAAAATAAAAAATTTCAATTTAAAATAGAAAAAAATAAAATTTATTTCTAATGCATGTTTGTTTTGTTGCTTATACTTTCTGTCATTCAGAACATAATTTTTTACGATTCACATAAAGTTTCGTCTTCAACAACTAGAAAAAAAGAAACAGAAAATACCGCCCAAGCGGCGCAACATAATACAAAAGTACAACAAACTTAAATGTTATTGAAGAATTTGAATCAAATTATTCTCTTGCTGTATATATATTTTTTATTTTTTCTAATTTAATCAGGAATTTCTAATTGGAAATAATATTTTAAAGTACTAAAACAGAGGGAGAAGAGAGAGAGAGAAAGAGAGAGAGAGTGCAGTTTATTTGTCTACAATAAATTTAAAATAATACTACGTTGTTGTTCTTTATTGTTATTTCCTAAATTTTACCGTTATGTATTCTATCAACAGATTATAATATATAAAACTTTTCATACACAATTTATTATTATTTATTTATTTTATTGCTTATATAATACTTTTTTTATTTGTTATTTGTTTATTCACGCTAAATTTTATAGATTAAAATGGATTATTAATCCATTTAATTATTATTAATTTAATTATTATGGATTAAAATAATTGCAAAATATTTATGCTAATATAGCCTAATTTTAGTTTTTTTTTTTTTTTTTTTTTTTTTTAATGACAAAAAAAATAATAATAAAAAAGTTAATTATGCTGTACACCATTTCATCATTTCAAGTATGTTCATATAAATTCATTTTGTTTTACCTTCTATCTATTTGGCACTGGGCTTTCACTCGCTGCTTGATTTACAAAATATCACACAACACCAAATTGTCACTATACATTTTTAAGTTTAAAAAAAACACTCAATCAATCCAGTTTTTTTTTTATTATTATTATGTACATAGATTATGTTAATAATAATGTTATAATAGGTTATGTTATATATAATATAATAATGCTAGCTCAATTTAAGTACATTTTTTCCGTACTGCATAATCTATGCTATATTAATTGTTATAACGATCCTTAATTTTACAGGATTTTTACGGCATAAGTAACATAACGGAGAATTTAGGGACGAATAAGGGAGAATTTAGAATTAAAAATGTATTAATAATTTAATAACTATTTTGCATAATATGTGTTATGTTGTAGAGCATAATTCTTTGTGTTCTAATTTAGCATCATTTATGCTATGACATTAATGCAGCATAATTTACGTATTATTTCTTTCCCTGTTGAGTAACATTGTAGGAATTTTAATTCAGCAACAACTATGATGCTGTGTTCACATTGAGCTTTTTGTAATTGGAATTGTCAATTATTTGTATTTGCAAAATGCAAAATAACATGCATTTTATGGAGCTCACTTAACACTTCCAATTAGAAAAAGCTCACTACATGAATTATATCGCATACTTTCAGCATAAATAATGGGTTTTTTATGTTTATTTATTTACTGATTCATATATTTTATTATGGTATTAAAATACTTAATATATTCCACCCAGTCAGTATGTTCTATAATAGTGATGCATATTTCAATACATATTGTTTCAAAACGTATATACGTATAGAGAAAATGCTTATTATGTCTGCATACTATAATAAAGATCTGATATGAACGCTTTTGTCTTATTTTCAAATTAAAGATTTACATAAGGGATTAGCTTATCAGACAAAGAGTACTTTACATTCACGATGTCGTTTTTGTGTTACAATGTATGTATATGTATGCACCAAGTGTGATAACACTTTAAGTCTTCATGTCTAAGAAATGTATTATCCTGCAACTTTACACGTAAAAAAAAAAATAATAATAATATACAACATAGTTATATACTTTACTATTTACAAAATAAGCGTTTCAAATCTTTTGTTTACAGTTTCACAAAGTAGAATTAACAGTTATGACGTCACTAACTGTAAGTGTTAAAATTTTAACGATAAAAAAATTAGATAAACGTTAGAATCACATTTAAATATACTTCAAAGTTGGCTGTTACAAACCGATGTTTTCCCCCATTACGTTTTTAATATCAGAAATCCAACGCTTACAAAGTGACGTCATAACCGTTAACTTTTTATTATTTCATAAGTGTTGCAAAACTGTACAACTTTGTAAGTTTTTTTTTTTTTTTTTTTTTTTTTTTTTTTTTTTTTTTTTACATTAGTTATATTATTTTGAAATATGTTTGTAGTAATACAAATATATATTCATCAAAAAAATTATATTATAAAAGAAAACTTGAAAATTTAATTTATTAGAATAAAAAAAAAAGGCAATTGAGAGTTCTTTGTACGTACATTGTTCTTTTGATATAAAAAACTGTTTGTAGTTTGAAATGTTTTCCAATGAAATGTTTAATCTTCACTTGTTGTTAAGTGGAAAGAAAATAACTTTAAACAAACTGTAAAAACAGGAAGAAAAAAATAGGGAGTTAACTTTTCTTTTACTTTTAAAAATGATTGAAAGTAAAAAAAAAAAAGAAAAAAAAATGTTTTGCAACATTTTATTTATTTTAAATTGACAGTAATGTCAAGTAGCTTTTCCATTTTAAGAAACAAATAAAATTTACATAGAATGTAAGTTATATTTATGTGTGTATGTATGTATAATAAAGTACATGCGAAATATTTTAATATGAGATTATTTTGCAAGTAAAATTATTATATTTATTTAATTGGACGATATATACAGCTGAAATATTTTTATGTTATCTCTGACTCATTTTATATATATATATATATATATATATATATATATATATATATATATATATATATATATATATATATATATATATATATATATATATATATATATATATACGTATACTCATAATTTAAACCAATACATTGCAGGAGTTAAAATAGCATGACTAAATTCTTACGGAAAATAAATTATGTAAAAAAGATTGCTAATTTTAAATTGCATTTTTATATAAATATTGTTACTTTAAATAATATTATTGTTGCATTTTTTTCCCCAAAGGGGTTAGCATGAAATAGCTCGATAATTCCATGCTACGCCGTTGCCAAGCATAGGATAAGCATCGTTTTTGTCATATGCCAATTTGTGTATTTCTATAATTTTATTATATATTTCTCCAGTGTAAAGAGGTCATTTTGAATTAATAATCAATATCTTAGTTTATGAGTAATTTTTGTTATTTTTAAATTATAAAAAAATGTGGTGGTGAATGTTATTTACTGTTCAAGTATGGCTTCAAAGCGCATGATTACATCAATGAGTGAAACCATCCTATGTGGTATTTCTATAAGACAATAGTACTTTATAACATTTTATGTCACAATGACTGTAAGTAGGCAAAAAGTCGGACACAAGTGGTGACTTTAACGATCGCAAAAACACAACTTTCAGTATAAAGAAAATAAATAAATAAATAAATAAATAAAAAGACTTGGAAAAATAAATGCATAATAATTATGCAAGCTCAGTGTTAGCAACATTTATCTATAAGAATATAATTTACTCATAATTCATAATTATTTATGCTACATGACATAAGTACAGCATAAATTTCTTAATTTATTCTGTTGTTTTAGTGTAAACTTAAATTCTATAACATTTACGTTAAAGTTTTAAGAAATTTTAGCGTACGATTTTTCCTTGATTAAGTACTGTAAAGCAAAAGGAAGAATTATAAAACCTAACATACTACAGTATATAATATTATGTTGCTGCGTTAAGAATTGTATGTGGCATCATATGTGTAAGGAGCCTCGACCGCTGCGGACTAAACTTGATTTTTTTAACTTCGTACGTCCTGGCTCTGCCTGCCCGCTTGCCTGGCATTCAGCCAAGGTATTTAAAAAGTTAACATGTAACTCAGAGATTGCAAAAAAAAAAGAAGAAAAAATGTATCTTTATATAATATGTTTAAGAAATTTATGTATTTTAAAAACACATTTTTGAATTTATATTATTTAAATTTTTATCATTTTTTTTTTATTGTTTATTATTATTATTTATTGTTTTATTTATTCTCATGCGTTATACTGTACTTTTTTTAAGTAACTGTTTTATAAAAAAAATGTTGTTTTAATTTAGTATATAAACAAATGTATGCGATTTACGTATATTTTTAGTTTTATAAAAATTTATTTGGTACACGAAACCAAATAATTTACGTAATTTATGCTACATTGATTAATTTCTATATTCTATAGCACAAAATGTTGCTATATTTTGTAATAACGTAAGAAATTATATGCTGAACATCTTAATTATTATGCTTACTGTACAATACATAGCATAAATTATGTTGTTATTCATAAATATTGCTGTATTGAGGTATACCATAATTATTACATGTTATTTTTTATCCGTGTAGTATAAAGTTTTTAATAATGGAAAAAGTTAATATTTAAGTTGTATATTACTTAATCACAATTTAAGAAAGGAGAGAGAGAGAGAGAGAGAGAGAGAGAGAGAAGCTTTTTATCTAAAACTGTATTAAAATAATTTGTAGAATTACTAATTGCATTTATTTTTTTCTTTCTTGAAAATGTAAAGCAAAAAGAAGGTAACATCGCTATAATTTGCATTTATGATACATTTCCGCTAGTAAAGTTAATAAATTAAAGTGAGGTTGAGGAGAGGGGGGAGAGGATTAAACAACGTTACTTCACGGTACGTACTTACCTACGTTATCAGAAACTATTTTACACCCCTCCCACTTTCTTTTAAGAACTATAAAATGAATGCCAATTTTTCTGTGGTATAGTGAGTATTTTTTTCAATCTTAAATAAAATTCTTTCAGTATATAAAATGCATTAAATTACTTGAAGGTTAATAAAAAGTAACTATACTACTGTTTCATATCGCAGTATAAATATATAAGAAAGAAAAAAAAAATACCATGTAAATTTTATCACTTTTTATTGCTACTTAAATACATATATTACTTTAATAAATATTAAAATTGTAGATTAAAACTAAATATGAAATATATCTGACATTTTTCTTATAATATACCAACATTATAAATGTCATATTATTATATTTTTAATAATTTTTGTTATAATTTTTATCTTTTTTTTTTTTTTTTTTTTTTTTTTTTTTTTTTTTTTTTTTAAGAAAAATATTAAAATTAAAAAGAAAAAATAAATGTAGCTAACCTTGAATATATTTTACTTCATGAATAATTTTTGTCATTTTTTTTTTTTTTTTTTTTTTAACCTAGCAATTATGAGATAATATATTCATTGCAAAGTGCCGGTTTACATTCATATATTATATATTAAAATTTTAACTTTAGCTTCAAATAAAAAAATTACCGACTAAAATTGTGTAACCTATATTTACCATTGAAAAATAAAATAAAAAAATTAAAAAAGAAAAAAAGACAGAGAAAAATTAAACCGGTACCATATTGGAGTAGAAATAATTTGTCAATTATTTAGCTTGCAGCAATATATTTTTTTAATAAGTAGTTTTAAATTTGAATTAAATTATTATTTTTTATAAACTTAACTTGAGTTTTTTTTTTTAAGTTAAATAATTAATGTATTTTAATTAATAAATAGGTTGTCAAAATAATACATTGTGTGTTGAAATATTTCGTTTATAACAGGTGCGGTTTTGTATGGTACATACGTACTTCTTGCATAAGATTTGTCATTAATTTTAATGTATTTAATTTGTTTTTAATTGACTTTTCGCTCTCTGAGCTTTCTTGTCGTTGATAACTTTTAATTTATTTGCAAGCAAGTGCACTTTTGCCCTGTGGCTATTTCTCTCTCTCTCTCTCTCTCTCTCTCTCTCTCTCTCTCTCTCTCTCTCTCTCAATACACTGAGAATACGAAGAAGTATAAATAGAGGTTAGTATTTTAAAACTATACTACTCACCAAACATTTTTGTCCGTTGTTTCTATATCCTATATATTCTAAGCCTATATACATATTGTATAGTGATAGTACCTAAATTTATTCAAAATTCAACACTTTAAAAGATGAAACATTTCAAATGTTTGCTCTCTATACCAGTGAATACAGTATACTCAACTATTAGTGCATGCGGGTATACTGTCTATTAGTGAAATGTGGTAGAGAGTGTACATTGTTTTCTGAGAATCTATATGAAACTTTTGTGTTACTCATCATAATCGCATCGACACTATAACCTCTATAAATTTCAATATTTAGTACAAAACATTCTCGTACTTTCAAAGCATTTCGTCTTGTTGCACATCCCGAGCCATACGAAAATGCTGATAAAAGTTTGAGAAAGCCTTGATTAAGTGCTTATAAACATTTGATAGTAGTGTTTTTGTCTGATAATACATGGATAAAGGACTGATAGAGTTTGATAGAATTTTTTGAATCTAGGAGTAAAAACTGAAAAAAGTATGATAAATATATTATAAAGTATTGATAAAAGTTTGATAATTATAAATGACTGATAAACGTTTGATTATTATTTTTTTTAAATTTCAAACATCTGATAAAAGTATGAATATATAAACTTAAAAATAAAATTTGAAATTTTTCAAAAGTCTGATAAAAGTTTGATGACCTAACGGGAAATAATTTTGGAGGGGAACGCGAGGCGCCTCTTTTGGTAGACGAAACCGTTGAGGACTTAGAAAATTTTGGAGTGTACAGCAGGAGCAGAGGTAGCAGGCAGTAGCACAAGTCAGCCAGAGCAGTATGCACGCACTTTGTTAGCGCTTACATATTTCAATTAAAACTAAGCAGCAAGAAGCTTCACCTACTTGTAAGAGGAGCTTCATGTGGTCATCATGTTAATATATAGGTAAGTGACATGTTCACATTAATAATTATTTCAATATTTATTGTAATTAATTGTATTTCATGTGTTTCAGCTAGGAAACCAACTTGATCTCAAGCTGTTACGATTACCGATGTGTGCGACTCATCCGCTCCTATAATCCGATGCATCCTTTGAAAAATAAAGTTTTTTTCTCTTATTAATTGAAGAATATCAATTAATAAGAATATTTTGTAATACAAGGCAAAATTGGCAACAATGTTATGACAAACATTGAAGTGGGTAGTGCTGGGTGGAATGTGGGATGAAGGGTACAGGAGGGAGGGAGGGGGAAGGGGGAGGGAAGGGAAGAGAAAAATGCATAATTATTTATCAGCTTTTTATCAGACATTTATCAGCTTTTTATCAAACATTTATCAGCTTTTTATCAGACATTTATCAGCTTTTTATCAGACATTTATCAGATTTTATTCAGTGTTTTATCAGCTTACAAGTCAAATTTCAATGTAAAATTTTACATGTATAAGCATAGGAGAAACGAAAAAATTTGTCCTATGCTTATACATGGTAATTTGACTGATAAAAGTTTGAAAAGTGTCGCATATAAGACTTTTATCAGACCTTTATACATCTTTTATAATATCTTTATCAGTCAAAATTTATCAATGCTTTATAAATCATTTATCAGACTTTTTGTGTATCACGGGATTATAAACATTTGTGCGTTGTGAGTACACTTTTTTTTCTTCAGAGTGTACGTCGTATGTTCCAGGATATGTCAATTGCGCACTAAAAACCTTGGAAAACATATTATACACGGAAAGAAAAATTAATTATTTTTGTTATAGTAATTTAATATTTTTTTTTTCTTGCAAGAATGGTGCTAAATTGAATTTGCTCTAACAATTATTATAATTATATAACGTAGCGTATAGGCAATGAAAAAAATAAATTTTAATTGCACTGTTGTGAATAATATTTGGAAATACTGAGTGAGCTACACGCTTTATGTTCTTGATTCTCTCTCTCTCTCTCTCTCTCTCTCTCTCTCTCTCTCTCTCTCTCTCTCTCTCTCTCTCTCTCTCTCTCTCTCTCTCTCTCTCTCTCTCTCTCTCTCTCTCTCTCTCTCTCTCTCTCTAATAATATAATAATAATAATATAATTAATAATATATAATATTAATATAGTAATAATATAGTCATAGATTTTTAGTTTTATAATTTTTTTTAAGGTTGCAATAAAAATGTCTAAATTATATCTATACACTTACAAAAAAGAATAACATGTAAATTATGCTAGCTCATTGCAGCTGTGTTATGCATAAAAACATAATTTCTGTTAATAGCGATCATAATAATTAAGATTTTTTAGCATAATTACTAAATATGTTATTAAAAAATAGTTATACATGTATATGCTCTAGAATATAATAATTTTACAATGTAGCATAAATTACGTAATTTTTTGGTTTTTTTCTTTCAGTGTTCATAATAATAATACATTGTTATAAAATCAGTTCATGTAACTACTATTCATTAATAATGTATTTTAATATCTTTATTCTTGACTATATTAACTTAATTATCTTATAATTATAACATTTAATATACAAAAATATAATCGCTTTATTCAAAAAAAAGTACATATAAGAACCCAACCTACGTGTAATAGTCACTATAATGTTAAAAAAAAAGTATATTAATAATTTAGTAAATATAGAATGTTGAACAATAGAAAATTAAAATATCATTTGTTATAATTAAATAGGGACAAAATATATGATAAAATGTTTATAAATAATCCCGTAAATAATTCCGTATAAAATTCACAATTATGTTGTTTTTTATATACGGTTATACAATAAAAGTTCGTAGGCGTTATAGTGTTTATATGCGAAAGGTCTCTGATCTTTATGACATCAAAAATCACCTTTTATAAAAATAAAAAAAGTTTCGGCTGTAGTTTTGATTATACACGCATATAAGATTCTATATTTTGATAATTGAAGATACCCTTTATACCTTCACAAAAAAATATATTGAACCGATGAAATGGTCTAATAACCTATAACATATGTAATATTATTTTTTTTTGTTTCTTGTATCGTATAGTTAATTTTTTATTATTATATACAGAAAAAGGTTATCTGTATTTTTTTCCCGATGTATATGTTATTATTTTCTGTTCGATCTCATCGTGTTTAGAGAGAGAGAGAGAGAGAGAGAGAGAGAGAGAGAGAGAGAGAGAGAGAGAGAGAGAGAGAGAGAGAGAGAGAGAGAGAGATGATAGTATGTTAGTACGTTTGGTACACTATACACTGTTGCCATATTTATTCCCTCTATTGTTTTTAACTGTGGATATAATATATTTTAGATTTTTTTGTTTCAAGTATCTGTATATAGTTGCTTTTTAATAAAATCAGAAAATTTTTGTTTGTGATTTTTTATTATTATTTTTTTTTTTTTTCTGTAGAACATAGTGGAAAAAATATATCTATCTATAATATTATATTGTTCTATGTCTATGGTTCTGACAGTAAGATAGTTTTTTTTTTTTTTTTTTTTTCCATTTTTTTTTAATTGTCATTATCTTAAAAATTAAAACACCACAAATTGTTTTACTTTTTTTTTTTTTTTTTTTTTTTTCAATTGAAGTAAAATATTTTTAAAGTTATCAAGTTTTTACACCTCCGCTCATCATTCCTTTTAGTGGACGCATACGTGAATTTGTTAACAAATTTTTCTACATTAAAACATTTCCTATTACATTATTGTAAGAAAAGCACTTTTAAAATTTGCTCTCTCTCTCTCTCTCTTTCTCTCTCTCTCTCTCTCTCTCTCTCTCTCTCTCTCTCTCTCTCTCTCTCTATGCGTGTATATGTCATGTGTTAATGCGTGCACGATTTTTTAAATAATACTTTAAACATATATATCATATTATTATAGCATAAATATATTTTAACCCTTTTTTTTTTTTTTTTTTTTTTTTTCTATATATCAAACTTTTTAATTTAAATTTTATTTATTTATCGTCCAAACGTACAATTTTTAACATCTCCTAGTAAAATTATTGTTAACAAAATTCGTACAACTTAAAAAATTGCAAAAATGTGTACAAGGTTATGAAAGACCCAATTGT
This sequence comes from Ecdyonurus torrentis, assembly GCA_949318235.1. Taxonomy (NCBI): domain Eukaryota; kingdom Metazoa; phylum Arthropoda; class Insecta; order Ephemeroptera; family Heptageniidae; genus Ecdyonurus; species Ecdyonurus torrentis. The sequence goes on along the minus strand of OX439136.1, from coordinate 22,303,604 downwards.
CTCTATATATTGTACAACCTATATATCAGGAAGTACTGAGAATGCAAATCATCATATTCTCAAAGCCACTCTGATCACGTACTGGGTTACAAAACATTATTATATTTTTGCTCTAAAAGAATAAAGCCTAGTTTTTCTCTAGCTGCAACGACAAACGTGCACGTTCAAAAGATAATGAGAAAAGTACACAGCCTGAAGCAAGGCTTGAACTCGCTGTACATTCTATACATAGCTTTGTTTCTAATTACAGTTCACCCCTGGGGTATATTTCACATAAAATTATTTCTTTTTATATGTGCACTAACTTTTTTTTTTTTTTTTTTCTGTATAGCTGATTTTGTATTGATTTCTTCTGCTTATATCACAAAGAAATTCATAAATTGTGTCAACAATTTTTTTTTTTTTTTTTTTTTTTTTTTTTTTTTTTGCAAATAAAATCTGAGCATAATTCTCCCAATAGAATAACGTTGAAAATTTAAAATGAATATTTTAATTAAATACAAATTCCAATTCTATAGGATTGAATGTGCCATTAAAACATTGTTAATTCCACTTCTGAATAGCAAAAGTAGTATGTTTGTGCACACCTCACGATTTCTGTATAAATGCTGTGTAACAAAAAGTAATTTTGCAGATAAACTTTACTATATGAATTTTAATTTTTTGTCTCTGTATAATGCATAGAAAAATATTCAGCCAGTAACATATAAATAAACATTATAACTCTTCAGTATAATTTTTTTTGTAAATAGTTCCAGAATTATGTACCATACAGAAAATTATGAAATTCAACTTTATTTGAATATATGTGTATATGTTAGCATCAAAACCCGAAATTGACCCAAACTAGGTATTTTTGCTCATTTCGGCTTTTGGTTTGTCGCTTTTTGCCAAAACCCGGAATGCCAGTTTATTTCGGCTTTTGGTCACAAAATTTTGATCCATACTAGTTTTGAGCATTTCGCAAAAAGCAAAACCCGGTGTAAACATTAATATCTAGTTTTGGTCTTTGAATTTTGACCAGAACTAGTTGTGGTCAAAATAGAAAAATCAAAAGCCGAAAAATGAACATTTCTCAACTATAAGGGTCTATGCATTCATGTTAAAGTCGACGCCATGTTGGATAACTCAATAACATGGGTGGCATAGGAAAAAAATCATTTTGCCAGTTTAAAAACACAATGCAATATTTTTGAGAGCATTGATGCTGTAAATAGGTTGAATGAGTATCTCAAGTATGTGAGAAAAATAACAAATAACAAAAAATTAACCGATTTCCCAAAGAAAATGTGCTTAAATGAAGTTTGTCCTATGCTGAGCAATGTTATGCACTACTCCAGTATGGCCTCCATACGCAATAAATATGACGTCATCCGCATACACCCTAATAGGGTATATAAGAGAGAGAGAGAGAGAGAGAGAGAGAGAGAGAGAGAGAGATAACACGACACGTTAAATAAAAAAAGTAAAAATATTTATTTTAATTTACAATAAGAGTGATATATTATGACTTATGACTAATTTCCCTTATATTGGTTCAAAGTTCAAGTCCACCTTACTTTATCCAGTGATAACGATTTATTTTAAAATATTTCTTGTGCGTATATTCAGTTGACTGTTTGTCTCTGTGCTGAAAACATGGTTTATAATTTCATAATATTCGTTAGAAATAGGATAAGAAAGTGCTTGAATTTAAAAAGTTCACAACACACGTATAAAATATATTGTTGGTGCGCAAATTATAAGTGAACATGGTTAGTGGTTTTATACGTAGCTCTTAATTTACATTTAACCGTAAGTAGCCCCTTAAAATAATAATAATATACTCTATTACTACTATTACAAAATAATTGCAATAAAATTGTTGCAACAAGGGAAAATGATTTATTATTATTATTATTATTTTTTTTTTGTAAGAAACGCATTAAGACAATTTCAAATAATTTTAAAAAGTTCGCTCATTGCAAATGGTCCATTGCTAGGTCAAACAGTAAGTTTAATTTTCGTATTGTCTCAATTTATATTCCGTATCTATATAGCCATAAGATTCAGAGATTATGGTCAGCGCATTCTAATCAAATTAATCTTTCAGACCATATATTTTTCATTTCACATTTAACATATACATACTTAATTGTGAATTTATAGCAATTTTCATAGAACAAATTTATTGTTCATGCTTTGCATTCACGAGTATACAGTACGTATAGTGCATTGATTGATACAAATAAATAAGATATCTCCAGGCAGATATTTAAAAGAAAACAATAAAAACAAATCACATTTCTCAACTTCTATTCTCTCTCTCTCTCTCTCTCTTTCTATTGTATGTTATTAGAATGATATTTGATAAAATACCAATAGCATTGTCATTGAAATTGAAAGTATTTAGATTGTTTTCAAATTAAAATTACATTTTTATTATTATTATTTTACAAGACAGTATTATAGTAAGCGTGATTGGCAGGAAATAGGTTATTTTTTCTCAAGGTTATTGGAGAGTGAGTCAAATATATATATATATATATATATATATATATATATATATATATATATATATATATATATATATATATATATATATATATATATATATATATATATATATATATATATATATATATATAAAAGTGCAAGTCAAATGAGTACAAGTATCCGCCCAATTCAAATTGAATTTCTGTTGATTACTTTTTTCATTGTTAATTTATTTATTTATTGTCGTCTTGTAATATGTATGTCAGGATAATGTACTTTTGTCATATTTCAAAATTACTTTCCACTCTTTAAAATTAATGAAATTATGTAGTACAAAAAATAAAAAATAACCAGTAAATAAACAAATGAAACAAAAAATTATCTATATGCACGAACAAAATATAATATTTACTAATATTATAGAGTTGAATTGTAATAAAATATTTTCTTATGAAATATTATATTATTTATGTTTTAAAAATATATTATATTATCTTTGTATTAAAAAAAAAACTGTAGCAAAATAAACTTAAGTTCTTAATTTTTAAATAAACTGTTAAAATGTTGTGAAATCAGTTATATCATATCAATAAGTAGACCCTGAAAGAGTTATACTTTAGCTGATATCAAATCATTGTAAAAGGTTTATGGAAAAGGAGGATTTATTTTGATTTTTGATTTTTGATTTTTTTTTTTTTTTTTTTTTTTTTTTTTTTGCCTCAAAAAATAAAGTCAAAAATGTGGAATATGGGACCATCATAATATTAAGGCAAATTAATGCTGTTCGTAAACCCTGTTCCCTGCCCCTAAAATGACGATCAACTTTGGTTATTCAAATGGAATGCGCATTTTTTGGTGCAAGAAAACAGGGTTTACAAACAACACTATTATATATTTCTCAACCCTTCTGTATATCCTCACAAACAGGGGTTAAAAAAAAAAACTATACTAAAGCATGTAACTTTAAGAAATCATGACGTCGTGAAATTCAGACCTACAAGAGAAATTGTAGCACAGATTTACTACAATTTTTTTCCCTCATCAGTTTATAAGGTTACAGAAGGAACATAAAAAAATTGTGCTTTATAATTGTCCCATCTTCTGATTTATCATTGAGATCGTTTTTCTTTTTTTGACGCTAGTATCTGCGTTTCTTTATTTTATTTTAATTTATTATTATTATTGCTATTTTTTTAAATTTGTATTTTTTTTTATTGTTTAATTATATAAATTAAAATTACTAATTCTTACTTTATTTCTGTGTTTTTATAGGTAAGTGTTGCTCTTCTATATATACTTCTGGTATGCATGCATGCTGAATAAAATGTAAGTACAATATAATAATAATAATCTAAAAACAACATAAAACATATTTATACATCACATGCATACTATATTTTATCACATTTAAAATTACGCTCAAAGTAATCGATTTAATGTCAAGATTATATCATTTTATTCTTTATCAATTTTTTCAAATATTTAATCTTTATTACATACAGTACATATGCGTTCAAATTCAATAAAAATTGATGTTATGCAAGTTAACATATTGATAGTTTGCCAAAAAACCACGCCTACTTCAATTATTGCAATTGTGCTAGCGTAATTATATATTTCAGTTTAAAACTTTAAGATTCTTTTGTTTATAATTAAGATAAATGAAAACTAAGAAATGACAAATTAATTATATTTTAAGTATAGAAACATCATATTATATGTATGTATGAAGAACTTAAGAATGATTTATGGTTTTATTTTTCTAACTTGGATTATGGTTTTACACAAAAATTACTACAGCTTTTAACCTTAAATGGTACATACGAATATTCTATATTATACCGTTAGGTTTTTATATATATTTTTTAATTATATTTCTTTACTAATAATGGAAAAAATAAAAAAATAAAAAGGCCGATGACTTCTAAATAAAAAAAAAAAAAGCAACATATAATTAAAGATATGATTTTTTTTATATAAATCTGGAATTAAAATATTTTTATTTCCAAATTCTTTTCTTTTAAATATTCAGTTAATAGTGTTTAATTTTGCATTTTTTATACAAAAATGTCAATAAATTTGTATTTTTTTAATGTAAAATGTTAAGAAATGACATAATTTTTGTCTAAAATATTACGGAATGCAGCATTTTGTTTCTATATAAGAATATTTTGTGTGCGTTAATGTGGCATAAAAATTTAAAAACATGCATGAAGCGATGACAGGCAAAAATTATATTGTTAAAATAAAAATACAAAAGAAACAAATATTTGTTTTCTTTTCGGTAACAAATTTAGACATTATTTTTTTTTTAAACCGTTATTATAATATTTGTTTGTTTTTTTCACTTTTGACTATTTTTGTTGTATTATAATCAAGTTATTTTAATTTATTTATTTATATATATATAAAAAAAGATGTAAAATTCTTAGAAAAATATATTAAATATAAGTTAATTATAATTTTTATTTAACAGATCTTTCTCTTTTATTAACGGCTACATGTATGTGTATTGTTAGCTTAATAGGAAACACCCTGTTTTAAACATGGAGAAGAAACAAAAAAACATCCGCTGTTTTGTGTTCCAATAAGCACCACTTTCATGCCTTGTTGGCTTTAGCTTCACGTATAATATATGTACGTTTACATGGTGCCATAGTAAAAGGAGGAAACTAACTTATTTATGCTATTTCTTTTAAGAAAATATTTGAAAATTAGCTATAGAAATAAATGATTACATAGAATGGCGGAGCATGAGAGATAAATACATAAGAAATTATGTATAAAATATATACATTTTTGTGATAATACAGTATGTTACCATTTAAATTGAGCGTTTTTTTTTTCTTCTTATTATTATCATTTAAATAACATTCTAAATTTAGAGCGAGTAAAACATATTATCACTAACATAATATGTACTGTAAAAATAAAAATATATAGGTTTGAATTCGCATAAAAAAAGACAAATATACTGTGGACTATTATCTGTATAATGAAAGAAAATAAAGGAAAAAACAAAATTAGAAAAAATATTATATACGTATAAGTTACTTCAGAAGTTACTATAACTATAGTTTATAATGCTATTATAATAAATAATAGTTTGTAAATGAAATAAGTGGCAAACGTAAAATATTAGCACTTTTATGACAAAAAGAAAAAAGTTGTTGTTTTTTCTTCTGTGCGTAAAGTTTTTTAGTAATTAGAAATTTTTTGACTGTTATGGCAATTCATATAGTAATGACAAAAAAAAATTGTAATCAACAATCATTGCGGTCTTGCAAGCTGTGACGTCACAGTCCGCACCCGCCTTTTTGTAACTGAAAAATAAATTATAGAAATCAATGACTCCGGCCAAATCAACGTTGATATTCCGGTATGTTGAAATAATAGGCAAGTTTTTTGTTCAAGGTGTTCTTCGCCTTTAATCAGGTAAAAAATCATAAATTTTGGATGTAAATAAATAATTTACTAAAATAAATAAACATATAGTTTATATAAAGTAATATTTTATTAAAACGTATTTTTTGCAACGCTGGAATTGCAGTTTCAAATTACCAAAATTTAAAAAATTGGTAATTAACTCAATGCAATAAAGTATAAAAGTTAAATATCAATATATTTATTATTTATTAAATTGGGCTACGTATATAAATATACAAATTATTAAAACTCTGATCACAATTTTTTTTTTCCACTTATAAACATTAAATCATATTATTTAAAAATTAACATTTTTGTGTATAGCCAAGTCAATTTTTCACTCTACTACGCGTTATACAATGTTGGCTCTAAAGTGTCACTTGGATTGCATTTGACATCACACGATCCATCATCTTGAACGTGACGCGAGCTAACCACAAAAAAAAAAACAAAAAAAAAAACGTTTATTATAAGTTTTTATATATAGGCCTATGTATGTATATATATTATATATATATATATATATATATATATATATATATATATATATATATATATATATATATATATATATATATATATATATATATATATATATATATATATATATATATATATATATATATATATAATATATATATATATATATATATATATATATATATATATATATAATACAACGACGTGATTTTTTCTTCTTTTATATACGCGAATGACTTGTATGTCGTTTTTTTTATACTTGTGTTATTAATTCATTCTCTCTCTCTCTCTCTCTCTCTCTCGACCATACTTCATCATTTTTATATTACATTTTGGTGTGCTTGTAAAGAGTATTTATTTTTACATTGATATTTTGTAATATCATTCATAAAGTGTCATTACATATTTTAATTTTGTATATACTTATGTTGCTTCTCAATCATTTTGCTAGATGATGAGTGAGTTTTATGTAATTTAAAGAACCCATATTTGTGTTATGAAAACTTTATTTCGTAACTGATGTTATAGTCGAGATCTACTACACAGTATAAAAATTACTAGTACCATTGTCAGATACAAAAATCGTGTGAATTGCAATAGTAAACAATGTCGCCTATAATGCAGGTAAAACATACAACAATAAAGACGTGACTAGAAAACACGTGACTAGATTAGATGGCATTCCACCTGTATTAGGTGACATTGTAGTGAATGAAGTGCATTTTTTTCTTCTTTCCATATATGTATTGTGTTATTGTGCTATAGTATACACCAATCCCAGTCCCAGTCAAGACATTGTCTTATTGACAGGTAAGGACTTTCCAATTAATGGAAAAGCACACACGGGCCGTAAACATGCAAGTAAACATTTTTTTTTATCCATTCCAATTTACAGGATTCCGGATTTGCAAGCTGTATCCGGGGTACTAGACCAATCAGAGAGCATGTTATAAACCTACTAGCCAATCACAGTTGACTTTACATATTTGAAGACACTGCATCCTCTTGTATTAGTATTGCAATGGAAGAAGTATACCTATCTGCAATTAATTTTGTATTTTTTCCTCGTGTCTTAAAAATATAGGTTTTGCTTTATAGTAAAAGTTTTTAACTGAAAATTAAATGATCATTGCGGTAACACGTAAACAAAATTAATGTGTATTAGTAAAAATTATTATAGCCCCCGTATTTAGCAACATTAGTTCAATATTTATCATAATTCATACTATAAACTATAATAACAATATCAATATTGGAAAACATTTTTTAATACATTATTTTAACAACGGTTTTAACAAACTCCCTATTAAAATAAAACGGTATAGTCTGTAAATTATAAACTGCTCATTTAAATTGGTGCGATATGCTTTAGTTTATAGAAAAGTGTAACACAAAGGCTTTTAGAGGAAATTAATTTATTGGTGAATTAATAGAGATTTTCTACTCATTCATTAGATGAAAATGAATAAACTTTTTTTTTTAGTATTATTATTTTTATTATTATTTTTTTTTTGTAAGAACTGATTATTAGAAATTCGTGAAAGAATTTACAAATAATGCAAATCATTCTTATTTTGCCACTTTTTTTTTCTTCATTGATCATCATTTTATCCGTAATTTCACACTTTATTCTAAAGCACCTATAAGAAGAGTTTTTCACGTAAATTGGAAAATGATTTTATAATAGAGTGCAACAAAATATGTTACAAATTCCATAACATTTTTTTTTTAACGTAAAAAAAAAAAGAAAGGAAATCTACAATAACCAGATAGAATAAATTTGAAAGTATTATAAGCAAAATTCCAATGCACACAAGGACAAAATTAAATATTATACCAGACCAATTAATAGGCAATAGGTATTCATTTAAATACATGTTATAATTAATAAAATGCTGTAATAAATATTTGATGACATTATGATGAACAATAGAAATACTATGCTCCTTTAAAACCACAACATTTAGGCTAAATTACAGACTTGTAGCATAAATTACGTAATTTATGCAGTATTGAATAGTTCCTATTTTGTAGAGCACAGGAATTGCTATGTTGGAATAACAAGTAATTCTGCTAAACATCTTAACTATTATGCTTAAGTATAATCGCTTTGCAATATAGCATAAATGTAACTACATTAAACTATAGCATAAGTATTACGTAATTATTTTGATCTGTGTGAAATTGACTAATTGGTTAAGATTTTAAAGTTTATAAATATAAAGAAGCTAAAAAGTAACAAATAAAAAGAGAATGTCAATTTAAATAAAAAAATGTCATTAAGATTTTTTTTTCCCCCTAACACTGCATAAAAACGATTTACAGTATTTATGTTTATTAAAAACGTGTTTAAATATATATATACAAATTTCTCGATTTAATATCTTTAAAAATAAAATATTATTTAATAATAAAAATAATCATTTATATTAAACTTACACTAAACTATATAAAATGTACACAATATTACTATCAATCTTGTCTTTATATGACAAGAAATTTTGCAACTCTCTCTCTCTCTCTCTCTCTTTCTCTCTCAAACAACAACATTACATTTAATGGAAAATTCATGTAAAAATGTCATATTAAATAAGTTCAATATCTGTATCACAATCGTAAAAAAAAAAAGAAAAAAAAAAGGTCTTACAAAATGTTATGATAAATTATTTTACGGTTAACATGGATATATAAAGCGAAGTGAGAAGAAGAAGAAAAAAAATATATATATATTATATTTTTAATTAAAAAATGACAAGATGTAAAAAATGGTGGCCACAGCCTACGTACGTGCTACAATTTAACAAAATACATCACTGTATTATAATTTACTGTAAATCTTAAATAGATAAATAGAGTGTACAGCTATTTTTATTATATTATTTAAAAAAGTATTAGATATGTTTAAAATATAAATCTAACTATTTTTATGATCAATGTTTAAAGATTAAATGTTGTTGTTTTTAAAAATAATGGTTTAATTTATTTACGCTGTTTATATATTTTTTTAACGTTTATTTATATATATATATTTGTTAGGTGAAATAGTATAGTGCTCCTCTATTTTCTATGACTTGACTATATAAATTGAGTTAGTGAAGCAAATAATAAGCTATTATTTCATTTTATAAATATATAACGAAATGTATTGCCAACTTTTATCTAATTAGATTTGCGTTATAGTTTATTATTTTAATAAATTTAAAATTATATTTTATATTTATATATAAAATTGATCACTTTAATTTTAAATTTTAACTATTTTATTTGAAAGTATAAATGGGTTATTTCATCATAAAGATTTTTTTTTTTAATTATTTAATGTAAATATAATTTATATTTATTTTTTGCACTTACAAAAATAAATACGTCTTTACTATAATGCTTACTCAATGTAACAACATTTATTCATTAATCATATTTTATGCTGTATTGTATATATAGGGATTATACTATAACATAATAGTTTAGAAGTTCACCATAATTTCTTCTTACACAATTTCAACATTTTGTGCTATTGTTTACAATATAGGAATTGTTCAATGCATAGCATACATTACATAATATTTTTTTTACATGGAATAAAAAATTAAAACTTTTAGCAAAGAAAAAAAAAAGAAATAATTTAATAGTTTGAAACCAATACAAAAAGAAAAAGGAAAAGAAGAGAAAAAAACTTAACAAAGGGAATGAATTAATGAAGTAAAAACTAATAAGAGAAGAAATCAGACATGCATGTACATTGTACAAGAATATATGTGTGTGTAGTGTGTATATATATATATATATATATATATATATATATATATATATATATATATATATATATATATATATACTTATGGTGATTATATAATATAATTTCAGATATATATTGTTATAAAATCATATTTAAAAACATATATAATTCTCAAAGAAAATAAAATAAGCTATGTTTATTAATTGGTACACAAAAAAAAAAAGGTAATAATAATAAATAAAAAAAATTATATTATATTTGGATATATACAAATGAATATCTTTGAAATAAAATTATATAAATATAAAAAGTACGTATATATAGTGATTTGCTTTGAATGTAATTTTTTTGCTCGAGTATTAAAAAAGTTAATATTTTGATTGTAGGTAGCTAGGCAGTTAAAGACGAAAAGTAATAACGTTGTGAGTTTGAGTTCACATGCTTATTTCAATTTGAAATTACCACACACAAAAAAAAATATTGTACGTTTCTTTGAAATCAGACACACAGTGAATAAAAAGTGAAAGAGTAATTTTATATATTGCTTACTCATACAACTAAATGTCATGAAAGAAAATGAGCTTTTAGTTTTGTATAATATACCTTAAGGCAATTTTTGTGTATATTTTTGTATAGTATTAGAGAGCTTTTCAGACTTCTATATATAATAAAAGATTTGCAGTGCGGAATGATTTTGTACAACACATTTTTATTTGTGAATTTTTATTTATCTTAATTTGTATATAAAACACTTTTTATTTTATTTATTTATTTTTACTTTGTTATACAGCAAAGTTATTTTTCACCTGTAAAGAGATAAAGCTTCACTGCAAGTTAAATCTATGTTAAAACATAATAAAGCAGTAGAAGTCGAACAACGAATTATTATGTTGTACAAGTGAATAGTTATTCTGTACAACACAATTTATGATTTTTTTTTCTTTTTAGTTAATATTCTCTCTCCTCTCTCTCTCTCTCTCTCTCTCTCTCTCTCTCTCTCTCTCTCTCTCTCTCTCTCTCTCTCTCTCTCTCTCTCTCACACACACACACACACACACACACACACACACACACACACACACACACACACACACACATACACATACACATACACATACTCTTTAAAAAAAAAAGCGTTGAAAAGCTTGTACACCGTTTTGCAATGCTTTAAGTTTGTAGAATCAACGGTTATGACGTCACTAAACGTTTACAATCTAACGATAAAAGTGTAAATGACGTCAAAAGCGTTAGAATTGCAATGGAATAAACGTTAAGCTTGGCCGTTACAAATCTACAATTTTTCTATTTCATCCCAACGCTTGTGACGTCACTAACGTTTCAATTGTTGAAATATGAACGTTTAGTGTCGTCATAACAGTTGATTACACAATACTTAAAGCATTGCAAAACTGTGTACAAGCTTTTCAACGCTTATTTTTTAGTGTGTACACAACAGACCGACAGACAGAGAATGAACTACTGTACCCGAAAAGAAAATGTGACAAATAGTGCTCAACAAAGATATTTACATAATGTTTTGTTGTTGGTTACAGATTGAAAATTAAATTTGATGAAAATCATTGTTTAAGAAATACACACACATAGAAACACTCTCTCTCTCATTTCCATTATTATTTTAATAAACAATATTTAATTTGTTCGTGTAAAGTCTAGCTTTTTGTGTACGTAAATACAGTTTGCAGTGCAAATGAAAACTTAATATATTATGAGTCGTATATAAACTGACTCAAGAATTGAAAACACGTAATAATATTTGTAAATACTACGGTAAATTTAATTAAATGAAAATATCATGGTTTTCACACGAAGCTAGCATAGAATTAAATATTAAAAATAGTGCACCGTGTAAAATATAAATGGAAAAATTTTATAATGGCAAACATTTTTAATATAAACATGATATTATTTTAATCAACAACAACAAAGTTTGGAATCTGAAACTATATTATAATGTAAGTTTTGTGGTCTCGTTGTGGTTTTAGTATGCTAATTTAGAAATTTTCCAAATTATATCATAAATATAATTTTCAACAAATTCTTTATATGCACCTATATCACTTTTGTATACGTATATTTTTTAATAATAGTCAATATGAATGCAATAGAAATAATGAAAATTACTACTTCTAATGGCAGTTGAATTAATCCTAATTTCAATACACCATGGATCAGGTATTGATTTACTAAAAGTATACCTTAAGCAAGTGCAACATTGTTTACGATAGAATATGCTAATATCGATTGTCAATTTTTTTGGCGCAATTCCCTATCTTTTAGCATTGAACAAATGACACGCGAAATTTTAAAAAGTCGTTCGTGTCCTATATCGTACCTGTAGAATTGTTGATACCAATACCCTTCTCTAGGATATTATTTTACATAGTGCAATTTCCAGGATGTATGTACACTCTTGCCAAAACAATGTCGTTCCCGCCAAAAGCTGTATCCGCGGTGCTAAACCAATCAGAGAGCGTGTTTTATAAACCTACTAGCCAATCGCAGTTGACTTTACATTGTTAATTACACTGTATATGCTCGAACTAGTAACTAGTATTGGAAGAAGTGTACGTACCTACTGCTAATAGTATGTTTTTTTTTTCACCTGATAACGTACAGAAGACAAATATTTACCCTGAAATGTTTAGAAAGTACCTACAAAATGCTTTGATTGTGCTTCAAAGCACGTGTTATTTTTACTAAATATTCAATCTTGTAGAGGCTATAGTGTCGATGCAAGTATGATGAGTACAAGTGATACATGTGGTTTCTCCGTCAACATTAGAGTATACTAATATTACTATTACACTAAATAGACATGTATGCACTGGTAGTGAGTAAACATACCCTCTGGTGGAGAAAGTAAACATTTTAAATACACTAGAGTATTAAATTTTGGATATTTTATAATAGCTACTTGAGTGTTTAATGTATAATCATATGAATGTTTCGAAACAAAATGCACGAAACATTAAGTTTAATTTAACAAAACAATCCTTTTCTCAAACAGTGTACAATATTTGTTATACGACAACAATATCAACACTCATCTTTATATAAAGTTTGCTTACCTTTACGTTGATTGTAGTGACGTCACTATGGTCCATGCTTATACTGGATGCTGTATAGAAGATAAAAATCTGTTTGAGCTTGCTGTACCACGGCGTACATAAACATCGCTGGCTGCCTGACTGCCTAGTATATACCTTGGTTTGCCTCCTTGCTGGCAGCTCTTTAAATCTTCACATCTTCAATCTGACCGCGCTCTGCATGGCTCTCTCTCTCACTCTCTCTCACACACACACACTGCTTCTTATTACAAACTAGGCTCGGACATTGAAATTACGTTTTAGTATAGTGATGATGTTTGCTATATAGTCAGAGATGGTTTTGTGTATCAATGAAATAAATAATATCTAAAATAATAATAATAATAAGCGTTGAAAATCTTGTATGTACACAGTTTAAAATACTTTATTGTGGAATCAACGGTTGATATTCTAATGATAAAAAATATTAATGACGTCACAAGTGTTGGGACAGAATGAAAAACATGTAGATTTGTAACGGCCATTGTAATTCTAACACTTATGACGTTATTAACGCTTTATCGTTAGATTGTCTACGTTTAGTGACGTCACAGCCGTTGATTCCACAATACTTAAAGCATTGCAAATCTTTGTACTTTACATTTACATCATTGATTTTTTTGAGTAAATGTAAAATTAAATTAAACTTTCATTTTTAAAGCTTTGCAAAGCTTGTATACAGTTTCATGTATTTTGTATAGAGTTAACGGTTATGACTTCACTAAGCGTTTAACGATAAAACGTAATTGACGTCACAAGCAATACAATCACAATTAAATAAACGTTAAACGTTTGGTCATTCTAAATTTTTTCTTCATTTTTTTCTAATGTTTGTTACGTCACTAACGATTCTATTGCTTAGAATTTTAACGATTACAGTGACGTCATAACCGTTAATTTTACAATTTAAACTGTGTACAAGCTTTTCAACTCGTATTTTTAAGAGTGGACTTAAAAATTGTAAACTAAGATATATATGGCTCAATTTAAAATATATTTATTTATTTATTTATTTATTTTTGTTACAATCAGTGGCATTCGTGCCAATCAATGACAAAAAAGTGCACCACAGAATTACGTTATATTTCTTCTCTTCGTAACAAATACGTAAAATGATTATATTAAAAAGAATACAATCAAAAAATCAATATTATGTAAATAATTGATTTCTATTATAAAATTAATTAACATTAAATAAATTTTAAAGCTTATATATATTTTTTTATTTATATTATACAGTATAATTTGCAATTTTTGGCTGACTTATTTTTATTTGACTTTAAATTTAAAGATTGAAGCTACTATACGTATATATGTATAAAGTATTATATTGTTATTTACTATTATAATATATTATAAGCATAGCTCATGCAAAATAGCAGTCTTATATTATAAGATGGCCGTCATTCAGTGCCGGTCAAAATGTAAGGAAATACAAAAGCCAAATCACGGCATGACTCTTCAAGTATGTATGATGATGGAAAATAAAATTACCATACTAGCTTTTTCTTACACCATATGTTAGTCTATATGCAAAAATATGTGTTTATATATATATATATATATATATATATATATATATATATATATATATATATATATATATATATATATATATATATATATAAACACTCAGAATAAATTTATTGTTATTCTTATGTAAATACATTTTTATTTTATAAAATATAAAAATATGATTTAAGGAAAATAAATCCATTGTTACTATTTTTTTTCTTTAGTCGGATATATATATAATATACAGAATGTCTTTTAATTTTTAGCTACTTTTTAAATTTAAATTTAAATTTAAAAGAGAATATTATTTGTTCATGTGTAATCTGGCTTCTTCTTTTTTTTTTTCTTTTTTTTTTTCTTTCTTTTTTTTTTTTTTTTTTTTTTTTTTTTGTCGGTAAAATATAAAATCATAACAAAAACGTAGTTAATTATATAAATAATTTAAAGATGAAAGGATCCTATTCTTTAAAAAAATCTCGCAATTTCATGTTTCTTTGAAAATGACTATTTATATATATTATTATTATGATTATTTAAAAATGTTATGTATATTTACTAGCATTTATTTATTTGTTTAATATAGTATTTATATAGGTAATAATATAAATCTTAAAATTCATAATAATCCGTAACCTCGTAACAAACAATCATTCTCTCTCTCTGTCTCCTTTATTTATTCTCTTAATGTTACATAATATTTCTGCTGATGACTTTTTTTTTTTTTACTACAAGTAATCTTTAAATTACTTTTTGTCAAAACTACAATAACACTATTTTTTTTACATAAGCCAGGATGTAAAAGCAAAGGTCATTTGCAAAAAAAAAAAAAAAAAAAAAAAAAAAAAAAAAAAAAATGATGCTTAAATAAAATAACCAAAAGACTCATTAAATTCTCAGTAAAAACAAATTTTATGCCACAAAAATAATACTTTAATGTTTAATAATTTAATTAAAGAAATTATATATAAAAGTCATCATGACTTATATTATAATGTAAAATGTATTTTATAATTATTATTTATATTATATTATGTATCATATACATGTAAACGTAATTATGTCTTTTTACTTTTTTATTCTCTATTTTTCTTAAATTATTGTTTGATTATATATATAAGAATGATTTTATAAAATGATAAGAAAAACAAATAATATATTATTTTTATCCATTTATTATTTTTTTTTTATATATGTATTTCTCACAATTTTTTTTTATCGTAATTTTTTTTTCCAAGGACAAGATACAACTTATACATTATTTTAAAAGTTTAATTTTTTTTTCATTACATGCAGTTTGAAAACAAAATCTTAATTATTAAGTACAGAACAGTAATTTTATATTGTAACTAGATTATTATTTTTTAGCTTTAATCATTACTTCTTTTTTATATATATATTATATAATAATTATTTAATTTTCATGAGTTTTTCTTTATTTTAATTATAATTGTTTAATTTTATTGTTTTGATTGTAATTGTATTAACACTGTATGAGTACTGTCTCAAAAAGTATACTTTTTTTTTAACTTTCATTTATAAAATATAATCATAAATATTTATTTTCTTATTTAAAGATAATATAATTGATTATGCTTTTTTAGTTTATTTTGGAATGAAATAAAAAGAAATTCTAGTTACAATATAAAGGCATTTTTTTTATTGCTAGCAATATTACGGTAAAGAAATTATAAGGCAAAAAAAAAAATTGATATAAAAAACAGCAATTAGTTAGCACATGAAAAAAAATAAAAGTACATTTCATACATTTAAAAACTGGAATAGCTTAAAATTTTACATGCACCTATCTGTACCAGTTCTGCGATATTACAGTTTCAGAGAATGGTGAAAAAAAAAAATCAAATGAAAAAGCTACGATAATTTATTTTTGATCACTTATTTTTCTTTTAAAGTGTTAATTCCTATTATACTATTTCTTGTTTTATTTTAATTTTTCTAGAAAAAAATCTGCATTTTTCAGGAATCAACACTGTAGTTATAAGATTTAAATGCGTATAAAAAATTTATCACAAAATTAAGTTTAATTTTTTTTTTTAATATTATAGTAACATTACATGCACCAATTAAGTAATGTTTTAAATTTTTATTTTTTGGAAAAAAATAAATTATCACTCAAGATTATACAATGTTAAATAAAAAAAAGTTCATCGAAATATTACAATCACAGAATTTTATTTTTTTAAAAACACATTTTTAAAAAATCCCAATATACATGTGTACAATTTTATAAAAAAATATATTTTTTTATAATTTTTTTTACATTATAGGATTATTGGGGTATATGTACACTTATTTACAAAATAATCTTCTTTTTTTTTTTTCACAGTCTTAAAAAGTATTTATAAACCATTTTTTTAATCATTATTTTTCTTAATTTATCACATTTAGCAAATTTTTTTTAACAATTTTTTTGTATAGTCTTATCCAATTAAAAAAAAATAGTTATGACTAAAAAAATATATTCAAATATGAATCGCCACTGATGTAGTTGAATTATTAGCACCATGATTATGATTATGTCTCATATTATGATGTAAATTATGATTAGAATTATTATTACTGGGAGGTCTTTGATTTAATTGTAATGATGTTGGTGCTACATTACTTTGAATTTGTTGTGTATTTAAATTATTATTTCTTCTATTTCTTTGATTATTTGGTACATCTGGTAATGCATATCTTAATTTTTCCCAGAATAATTTATCACCCCATTGTAAATATGTATTTGTTTTTAAATATAATCTAATATCTGGATCTAATTCTCTATGTGGAATTTCACCCAATAATACGACAATTAAACGTCTTCTTCTATCTCTTAAAACTTGATGATGTGCTGATTTAAATTCAAATCTACACCATTCTGATCTTATAAAATTTTCTGATAGAACCATAATAGTTCTACGACTTGATTCTACAGCTTGGACAATAGTATCTGCTATATATGATCCAACAGGAAAATCACGATAATGTAAACATAATTTATATGAAGGATCTCCACGTTCTAAAACTGGTGCTAATTCTTCAGCTACCCATGCTTCATCTTTAGAACTATAACTTATAAATGCATCAAATATTTTATCTCTATCATTAACTGATATAGTTTTATCTGAATTTCTATGAAATAGTCGTATACCATATTTTGAATAACACCATATTCTCATTTCTTGTCTATATATGAATATAACTATTATAATAGTTAAAATTACTAAAAATGCAATTAAAGTTGCTATTAGTAAAGGTAAATAATCATGAACTATAAATTCTCTAAGAATTGTTTTACTAGTAGGAGCAACTTGTATTATTGTATGATTTAAACATAACGTTTCATTTAAATCATCATGTAAAATTGAATACGAACCCTGTAAGTTATAATCCAATGCGATATCTTCATATGATGTAATATCCGTTTCATTTCGTACACATTCCACTGTTTCACTATCACTCACTATAGTAATTGCACTTAGTAACCACTGTTTCAATTCTTGAACAAATTCACATTCACAAGCCCAAGGATTTTTACTAATTGTCAATTTTTCAATATTCACATTTAAACTTAACTTCCAAACAGGAAAATTCACCAAGTTGTTTCCATGTAAATTTAATATTTTTAGCTGATGTAAAGTACTAAATGTACTTTCATGTATACTAGATATTTGATTATCTTGTAAATATAATTCTTGTAATGAATCACTTAATCCACCATCAAATTCATAACCTTTTAAATATTGTATCAAATTATGTTCTAAATGTAATATTTTTAATTCTTTTAAACCATTAAATGTACGATTTTGAATAATTTCAATTGCAGAATTATTTAAATATAATATATGTAATCTTTTTCTACCAATAAATGCATGACTTGGTAGATTACTACTAAATGTATTACCATCTAAACATAATTGTGTTGCATCCATTGGTATTCTTGATGGTAAATTTGTATGATTTCCTGTTGAACAGTCCACTACATTAGCTGACCATGATTGATCATAGTAACACGTACAACCATGTGGACATTGCATTTCACAATCACACGCATCAAAATCACAACAATGACAAAGTGCGAAACAATGTGTCTCGTACTTGCACAAAAACTGGGAGGGTAATGCTTCAACTAGGGGTATATAAGATTGTCCACGATTATAAAGTAAACTACAATATATAGAATCCAGGTCTTTAACTGTTGGTTGATTTCTAGAACCTTGTAAATTCACTTTTTGAAGCCATTCCAATGTACAATCACATTGATAAGGATTTCCACCGATGTAAAATTCTGGTAAATTTTTAGAACCAGGAACTGATGAAATTCGTAAGGCGTTTGGAGTTAGGCTAACTAACTTGTTGCCATATAAGTCCACACGAGTTAAGTTAGGTTTCTTAAAAAATGTATAAGCTTGAACCTGAAATCAGATAAAAAAATATATATAGTTTTAGTCAACATTACTTTATAAAGTATAAAATAAACAAGTATGTAAATATATAAAATATTTAATAACGTACACACAGACAAAAATAAAAACGTAATATAGTTATGCTATAGTTATAAACCATCAATAGCAATAGCAATATAATTCATGTTTTTCTGTATATTATTATACTACATAGCATAATAGTTATGATTTTCGGTATAATTACTTATTTTATTACAAAATAGCAACATTTATGCTCTTCAATGTAGCAAATAGATTGCGAATTCTTTCCCGTGCAAGAAAGCAAGCCAAAAAAAAAAAAAAAAAAAAAAAAAAAAAACTAAATATTAATAATAACAATTAAAAATAATACATCACGTTTTTTCCAGTATTTTTTATATGTGTGCGTTTTATGAAGAGTAAAATACTATTTTTATATTTTAAAAATAATTAATATCAAGTGAAAATGAGGAATTAAATTACAATTTTTCATCATTATAGTTACAAATATTTCAATTTAATTGCAAATTTTAATTTTATTACTTTTCAGAAATTTTCTTTTGTAATAATGTAGTTAGTGTAATTACTTTCAATTATAAAAAAGTATTAAACTTTTTTTTTATGCTAGGTACAAAAAAAAAAAGGAAAAAGAAGAGAGAGAAAAAAAAGGTGTATAAAAAAGAATGACGTTATGAAATGGTTGAAAGGCGTGTATGTATGTAATATGAAATTGTATGCATCTGACAGTTGTTAAAACTGAATGCAATTCTACACCAAAGCAATTGCAATCTCTTTTGTCTGATATAATAATAATCTCAATTCCCATGCCTGTCCTTGCAATAAAAAAACATGTAATTCGATAGTCAGCAACATTCTTTTTATATTTTTTATACTTTGTATGCGTTTTGAATAATATCTCTTTTATATCGTAAAGTACGAGTCATTTGAAATGCATTTTACGTAATAAATGATTTTATAGCTTCATATTTTTTATATATTGTCTATAATTTTTTTAATGTTTTTTTTTTTTTTTTTTTTTTTCTTTTTGTACAACTTTGATTTTAAAAAGTGCGAGAGAGAGAGAGAGAGAGAGACAGAGAGAACTTTATAAATTTTAAATTTGAAGCTATAATATTTTGATGTTTATTTTATTTATTTTGATGAGTCTACTTGCAAAGACTCTTTTCAAATTTCGTTTTACAAAAATTTACCTCGTGGTGGAGTTAAAAAAAAAGTAAGAAAGCAAACTATTCAGACTTTAAATCGTTTGAAACTTATTCAATGTTATTAAATGCTGTTTATTTTCTCACTTACTTTAAGCAAAAAAATCATTGATTGATTTTTTTTTTTTTTTTTTTTTTTTTTTTTTTTTTTTTTTTTGCATTGCCCGATTCTAAAAACTGTCTCTAATCATATATATTAAAATCTTATTTATTTATATTGACTTATTAACAATAATTTATGTATAATATTTATAATTAAAAGAAAAATATGGTCATGATATTTTTACCCTGAATCCCTATCTTGACTTAAACTTTATACTTTTTTTTATATATATGTGACATCTAAATCTTCCAGCATAATATATAAAATGATGTATTGTATATAAGAAAAAAAAAAAAAGAGTTTTATGATATCGCATTACGCTATACACTGGTATAAACACTTGTCATGCTAGAAATATACCCAGAGAACAGACTTAATAATTACCATGCAACAACCATATAATCACAGCATCAAAATATAATATTACATACTTGCATACAAGAAAAAAAAAATGCACTTTTTTTATATATCAGGGTTGGGCATCAGTAATATGAGAATAAAATATCATATATATTTTTTGTTAGTAATAATAATGATATTTTTTATTGTTGTTATTATTTTTGTGGCCACCCAAAGTCATATATTTATATAGTGGATGTTTTAATATTAAAATAAAAATTATATTTTGTGCATTGAAATGTATAGTACACTGAAAAAAACGGGTGTATTTAATTATAATATTTTCTTTCTCGCTCTTTAATTAAGCTGTAGCAATGATAAAGTCTTATCCATCAAAATGTGTCTCCTAACGCGTCAAAATATGGCCAATTTAATCGTAATTTTAATCGTACTCGAAGAAAAATAAATACGTAAAAATTATACTAATTTTTAGCAAGATTTATTCTTTACAATTTTATACATGATGATATAATGTATAGTAACTATATGCTAATATGCTTCAAAGCATCAATACTTAAAATAATAATAATTTATAAAATGCAACGAATACTTTTTTTTTTTTTTTTTTTCATATATATTTATTACATTTTCTGCGAAAGATTTTGCCTTAAATTAACGCAACAAATATTGATACATGAAAAATGTTTTTGATGCATTTTTGAAGAACATATTATATTATAATCAACATTATGCTGTACCAATGTAGCAACATTTATGCTACAAATGCAGGATAAATGACGTAATATCTTCTACTTTCCGTGTAGACAGTATTTTTTTTTGTATCTTTCAGTGTATGTAAAGTGATATTTAGTACTATACGTATTACGAGCATTGTATATTATAACGTCTACATATATATTATATGATGTTTTTCAATATAATGTATTTAATAGTTTTTTCTTATAGCAAACATTGTCATAAGTAGGATGTATATAAAGTATTTTATACGATCAAACATTTTAACGACTGACAACTTTACTTATATTATAAAACTTACTACTTTATTAATTATAAAATCGTACGTCGATATAAATTGTGATTTTTTTTATATCTTTATAGTAATGAGAAATAAACATAAAATTTATATAAGATTTTTATGTTTCCATTTATTTTTTTTTATATGATTAAATGGCAGTATGTTAAAAGTCAATACTTGGAAAAATGTATGTGTATATTGTGTATATAGTTTTTTTTTTTTTTTTTTTTTTTTTTTTTCCCCTTTTTTTGTAGCTATTTATTTGTATCAATAGAGGTTACTGGTTTCACGCTAACTAATCACAGGTGTTGTGGAAAAATGCACGCTTAAATAACCTCTTAAGCTATGCTTTCTATCCTTTAAAATTTCAGAACTTTTTTTTTTTTTTTTAAAGTAGAAAAACAAATGAAATAGGGATACTTGACACATTTTCAAGTGCTTGAATTAAAAAAAAATATATATTAACAATTTTAATTTAGATTTGTATTTTGTTTTTTATTGCATTGAGGTCAGAAATTTTTGATACAGAGATGCTGCGACATACTATTACGTTATTCTTTAAGCCATATAAGCTTAAATTGGCAATAACACAATATATTTGAAATATTTACCTTTGAAATGAGGTTATCACTTAGAAACAAAAGCTCCACACTATCAGGTATTCCACTGCCCGCTAATTCAGTCAACCTATTAGCACTTGCATCCAGAGTACTAAGTTTCAATTGTGCTCCCGATAACTCCAGGTGATTCCCCAATTCAGTTAGTCTATTAGCATGAAGATCTAACCATTGTAGTCCAGAGGGGATGAGAGAATAGTCAAACCAAGCAAGTCTATTGTCAGAGACGTTTAACCAAACCAAGTTCGGTAGTCGAGTGAAGAGACCACTTAGGTCTGTTAGTAAATTGCCATCGAGTCGGATTGCCTGTAAACAAAACAATACAGTGACGGTTAGTGAAAATCATACAGAAAATTACTTAGACTATAATTTCTATGTTGCATGGACAAAATAAACACGTAATAATTGCATCAATTTATATCATCATATCTTATGCTATATTGAATAGTGATGATACTGTTTAGAATAATAGTTAAGATGTACAGCATAATTATATTTATGTATACAAATTAGCATTTGTACTCTACTTATAGTAATTATTTAATGTAGCATAAATTAAGTTGTACGTGTACATGATTTTTAAGTATAAATCACATTTAAATTAACCTTAGCTTTTCTGCATTGAATGTTAATTTTGCAATTTTAGTTGCATATAACAAAGTCATTATAATAAGAATATAGAAATTATAATTTGCAGCTAAGGAAAAATATAATATACAGACATTGTGATATAAAATTTTACTACATTTTCTTATAAAAATATTACACACGGTGATAAATTAGCAAAATCAGCACTGATTTTTAAATATAAAATTTTATATCTTGATTATAGAAATTTTACTTTATAGATATACAATTATTCATATTTATTTTGTATGCCATATTTATAAAGTTAATACAACTGAATCAAAAGCCATGTTGCAAAATCAGACTTGTCAAATATTTTAAATATGAAAAATATTTTTTGAATTTATCCAATGCAGAATAATAACCAATTATTTAATAAGTGTACAGTAAGAATTGTTGTTTAACCATTTACGCACTTTTACATTCGCGTTTCATAACTTTTTTTTTCTCGCTTTAAGTTAAAAACCTTATTTTCAAATGTATGAATTGCAATAATGAAATTTCTTACCTATAATTAGAAAATAAAATATAATATTGAGTATAAAAAAATTTGAAACTTAATGAGATGTTAAAAGATCAATCAAATTTTTAAATGAAGTTCATCTTTAAATTATATAAAATAAAAAATAAAAGATGAAATATAAAAAAAATATGTTTTATCGATTAAGTAATCTTGTTTGTAAGCAATTCGGAGAAACCCAAAAAAAATTCTGCACTCTACATTTTTTTTTATTATTATTATTCCCAAAGTAAAAGAAGCAAAGATTAAAATGTTGCAAGCATGGAGAGTTGTAGAGAGAAAAAAGAGGGAGGATCCGTAACAAACAACCAATTTTATTTATTGCCGCGCAATAATTACCCGTAAAAATTCTTTTATTATAAAAATGAATATATTCTTTCTGTATATAATTTTAATACTGTACAATAACAGTTATTTAGTACATTGTAATAACCTTTTATATATTAAATATTTTTTTACATTTTTTTTTTCATCACTTTTTAAAAATTAAAAAAAAAATCATTATTAAATTTTTTGATTATCATAAATGTGAATTTTTACTTGATAAAATTCTTGTATAAATTTCAATTTTCACACGCATTTTTTTCTATTATTATTTTTTTAGATAATTTTTTGTCTATTATTAATATGTATTAAAAAAGAAAATGGTAATAATTATAATTTACTGATAATAAACGTTCACACTTAAATTTTAATCCTATTATTTTGTTATTTCTCAAAATTAAAATCTCATCATAAAGTAGTAAAGAGTTGAAAATTAATAGACAATAATGGCAACAAAAATGTCAGAGAAGGCCATTTAGTTTAAAATATACGAGTTTCTTATCGCAACTGAGAGAGAGATGAGAGAGAGAGAATGCCACTTTATTTAGTTAATAAATTGAAAGCTTTAAAAACATAGTACGATTATATAACTTTTGTTTTTTTTTCACGATTAAAAAATATGTCACTTTTCCGTTATTATATTTGATTTGCCTTCTTTAATTATTAATTTTTTTTTTTTAGAAAATATAGTCCATAAAAGAATAATACTTTTTGTTACTTTATTTGTTTATTTATTCATTTTAAAAATTAGGGTATATAAAAGGGAAGTAAAATATTTTATTGTATTTCATAAGATATTATTTACCTGTAAACTAGCACTGTCGTCAAAAGCTCCTTGATCGATGCTAACAATTTTATTCCGTGATAAATTTAATATTTTCAAAGCTCTTAGTCTTGTAAAAGCAGTTCTACTTATATTCACAATATTATTTTCAGTTAAACGTAATCCATATAAATGTTGAAGTTCTGTAAAACTTGCATTTTCAACATTAGATATTAAATTTTCTCCTAAATCCAAAGTGCGAAGTAGGCGAACATCAGCAAGTGCTTTAGGTGACTCGGTAAGTCTATTGCCATTTAGATGAAAATCACGCAAACTTGACACATTTCTTAGAGCAGCTGGATGTATTGATCTTATTGAATTATTATCAATAGACAATAAAGATAACACATGTAATCCACTTAATGAATGGGCTTCTAATGAAACAAGTCTATTATGCGAAACAACTAAGGTATGTAGATTAGCTAAAGCACTAAAACACTTATCTGGTAATGATTCTATACTATTAGACTCTAATCTTAAAATTTGTAATGAATATAAATCTCTAAACACATTTGATTCAAGTTTAGTTAATTTATTATGTGATAATTCTAATATAACAAGACGTACTAAACCAGAAAATGATGCACCGTTAACCCATTCTGAAGTTAACTCATTTCTAGATAAATCCAGAATTAGTAATTGATCTAATCCTGTAAATAATCCAGGAGCAAGTACACTTATGGAGTTATTTTGTAAATGTATTTCTCGTATTCCACGAGAATCAGAAAATAATTCAGGTGGTACAGTTGATATTTTATTATTAGATAAATTAAGTTCTGTTAATGATGTTAATCCTTCTAGTGCTTTATCTGCGACGAAATTTATTCCATTTGATTGTAGAAATATTTTTTTTAGACGTGCTAAACCAGCAAAAACACTTGATGGTAAAGAATCCAGACTATTATTGGAAATATCTAAAACTGCTAAGTTTGCACCGCAATTTCTTGTACCGCCAAACTGTAGATTTTTTACGTCTCTAAGCCGGTTTCTAGTGATATTTAAACCTCTCAGAGCAGACAGGGGACAAAAAGCACCATCAGGTAACGTCCACATGTTATTCTCCGCCAAATCCAACTTCTCCAATAATGGTAGTTCAGTAAAAGCATCTGTAGCAAGTTCCAATGCCATAGCAGACCAATCCGTATTATGTGTACGTAATGATAATCGTCGTAAATTACGTAAACCACGAAAAGCACCACTTGGTAAATTACCAAGTTTACAATATTCAATAGATAACTCTTTAAGCTCAACAAGTGGTCTAAAACTATCTGTACTAAGAGAACTTTGAAAAAATAAAGTATCACTACACTCAATACGTAATAATGCCGTATGTTGAGGTTGTATAACACTGAAATTGGTATGCTCGAGTTCACTATTAATGGTACGTAATCTACACAATAATGCCACTTGTTCATCATTTTTGTTATTATTAATTGCCACATCTTCAATAACATCATCACTTTGTTCTTCTTCGTCACCTAATACATGGATGGTAGAAGAAATAGAATCTAAAGAAACCCATTTGCATTCGTCTGGTGCTGCGTAACGTAAAGGTTTACTTAAACTTGCTGGTAATACCCCAAATATAGCCCCACCTAACAACACAGTAAAAACTATTGGAGTTAATTGCATTTTATATACATTCTATAATAATTAAATTTTTTTGTTTGTTATTTCTAATACACTACTACTTAACTACTAAAGAAATAAATAGAAATTTTCATCGTACGTGTTGTTCACATGGTTTATTCTATAAGACTGAACACCGGCTTCGCTAACAAGGTACCAATTTTCTTATATCATTTCCCCTCCACCTGATTTCCCCTATATCCCTTCAACCTTATAATTTTTTATAACTTTTTTTCCCCTCCTACTAATAAAAAAAAACTGTACCTGAATCCCTTGATAGATATAAAATAAAGGTAATACAATTTTTCTTTGTTTTTATAATTACTTTAATTTTATGATATTTTTTTAATGTGTTTATTAATTTTGTTATTAAGGGTTAAATTTTTATTTACTTTTTTATTGTTATTATTTAAGTTTAATGTGAAAAAGGTGTGGATTATTATATAATTTCAGGTAGGTTATTATTATTTTTATAAGCATTGATAATTTTCAGTGTTATTGTATTATTTGTATTTAATTTCACGCTTTTATAATAATAATAAATTAAATTATTACTTTATACATTTTAATTATATATTTGTTAAAAAAAAAACTTTCATTTAAATATTTATATTTTATTATGTTAAAACATATTTTACTATAATTTAATGATATAATATTGGTTTAATAATTTAAATGTTACACATATTTACTGACCGTTAAAGGTTAAAAAGAGAGTCAACATTTGAAATAAAATCAAAATGTGACATAATTATAAACAATAACAATACAGTTGGGTCTAAATTTAAATTAGTTCTGAAAATTAGGTGCTGGGGCATTCATCTAATAGAACCATCTTATTGTTTTTTACAGTGATACTTATGTATAAGAAAACTCAAATTATGTATAAAAATTGTTAATTCATTCATTCATTAATTCAAAAATTGATCTTATGACTTTTTGGTTAAATTCTTTCCTTTAAAGTCCTATAATGCTATATAGTTCTCTCTCTCTCTCTCTCTCTCTCTCTCTCTCTCTCTCTCTCTCTCTCTCTCTCTCTCTCTCTCTCTCTCTCTCTCTCTCTCTCTCTCTCTCTATCTCCTTCTTCTCTTGTTCTTTTTATTTGATGGTTATGATTTCTAAAATTTATTTTCATAGGTTTGGTTGTCACCATTGACTTTCAATAATACAAAAAAAGTAGGGGTAAACTTTTTAAATTTCATATATTTATAAAAACGTGCCAATTGTAAATCTTAATTATTTAAATAATTAAGTCGAGCAGTTTGTGGGACATAAGTTTATATAACATATCTGCGCAATTGTAAATGATATACACACCACAATTAAGAGAAATTTTAGAACACGAGTTGAAAATATCGCAAAAGACGCATTATAATATACTCAAAAAGTGAAAATAAATAAAAGCATGCAGTTTTATTTAGAATAATAAAATTGATAACAAAACATTA
Organism: Ecdyonurus torrentis; assembly: GCA_949318235.1. Lineage (NCBI taxonomy): Eukaryota > Metazoa > Arthropoda > Insecta > Ephemeroptera > Heptageniidae > Ecdyonurus > Ecdyonurus torrentis. The sequence goes on along the minus strand of OX439136.1, from coordinate 22,275,752 downwards.
GTTTTTAGTTCCATATTCATCAAATCTTAACAGAAAATAAAAAACACTATTTTTGAATAATAAATTGCAATCGTTCAAATTTTTAGTTATTTATTAATTTTAAGGTATACGTGTCCTTTGCATTGTCTAAAATTTTGTGTGTATAATTGAGCATGTGTTTAAAAATATATGCTAATTTCAAAGCACATTAAGAAGATGAGTAAAAATAAATTTTATTATATTTATTAGACGTTGAGTTTGATTGAAAACCATATTTAGAAAAGTCTCTTATACAGTCACAAATTTAATGTTATTAAAAAAAAATCAATGAATTAAATAATGATAAATAAACTGTTAAAAAATCAATCAAAAACATTATAATATATCAAATTATATATTTAATCCTATAATATAACATGATATTAGTATTAAAACGAAATATCAATATAATATTATTAAAAGTTTAGTAGTTCTAAAAAAAAAAAATTACAAATAGTATATATGATGTAGCTAATCCTGATTCTTGCTTCATACATATAATACATACAACATAAAAAAAATGTTGAGGAGAGTGAGAGAGAGAGAGAGCGAGAGAGGGCAAAGATTTAAAGTGTCTGGACAGACAGACAGACGGGTAAGTGAGAAAAAGAACCAGGTACCGCCTGCCTCGTTCGCTTGCTCTCTGTTGGTATGGCTGCCGCTTTTTCTTCTCCATGCTTTGCAACCTTGAAATGAGCGAGCATCGCTCCCACTTTTATATACTTTATTTTTTTTCTTCTTATATATACACAGTGTATGTGTATTTATCTATGCATAACTTGTTATAATTTACGAAAGTTTAATTTTATTTATCTATACTATTAATTAAGTGTATGTGATAATAATAATAAAACATTAAAATTTATGTTTCTTTCTCTTTAGATTTTAATGTATAAAGGGGGGAAAAAACTATAATTTTGTTGGGGGAAATTATAAACGTAATTTACGAATATTATTATGAATATTATTCAATGGTGAACTAGTAAAAGAGAGTTATCAACAAATTATGAAGGGAAAAAAGGTGATTTTTTGTAATTGTTGTTTTAATTTATCTTTAAGTCTACATCACCTTACCTTTTATCAATTCAAATCAGTGAAATCAGTAAGATTCAACTCGAAGGCAACTTGCGTTAAAAATTGTTTCATTTTTGCATTTAGTGGTCAAAAGTTTTTAAATCAACCCTTTTCTTGTGAAACAACACATTTTTATATTGATAATGTAAACGTATTCTAATACAAGTCATTAATTAGGCTGCAAGACTAACTATAAAATTGCTACTTTTTCGTTAAAAATATTGATTTTCAATCATTTATGTGATTTTATGATTGTTTTAATTTTTTTGGAGCACTATTTTTTTTTTCTTCCTTAAATTTTTTAAGTTACGAGGATTGAGGTGATAAAAATCGCCTATGCTTAATACTTATAACGGGTATAACATGAGAAATCTATCATAAGTCATTATAAGAGGTGCAAAACATTAAATTTAAAAATAACATTAAAAATAGTTTATTAAATATAAAAAATCTAAAGAAGAAAAATCTATTTTGATATAATAATTATAAGTTCAACCAAAATATGATTTTTTTTTTTATCTGCGAGCCTTATTAAGTATAAATAATTAAACAAATAAATATTAACATATTATACATGAAAAGAAAGGAAAATGATCAAGTTAGTAAAAATACTTAAATTATGAACTATACAGGAAAAAAAAAAACTTTTGATATCCCACATTTCATTGAAATTCCGCCTTTATTTCAAAAAAAAAAAAAAAATCTTGAAACATTATTGGTATGTCCAATTATATACGCTCTAAAATATTTCCTTTTAACAAAAAGTATAAGATAAGTGGGAGTCTACCCACGAAATATCATCGCCAACATATTATTGAATTCAAATTTTTAACAAGAAAACATAAATTGATATCAATATAAAATTTATATGCTTATAACCTCTCGTGTTCTATAACTAGCTTGTATATTATACAAAAACATTCTTGTATAACGGTTCTTGTTTTTTTAAATAGACAAAAAAAAAAAAAAAAAAAAGAAGGTAAATTAATTATGCCGGGAACAAGCTTGACTAATGTATAATTAATAAAATGTTGCTCCTTTAACTTATCATCTTTGTGTTTGAGCAATAATTCTCACCTTTAATTAGATAAACAAAAACTTTATATATATATATATATATATACGAGTTATAGAACTACTTATATAGAATTCAAACTAATATATTTCATTTTTTGTCTTTTGTTTTCTTGAATTTATGTCTATTAAGTTTCTATTCAATAAAATAATATATAAATTTATGAATGATTGCATTTTTCATAATTTATAATAGTAAAATTTATAGTTGTATTTAAAGCGTTATAATTATATAAGAACAAAAATAAATAACGTATAATGCAGCAACATTTATGCATACGTATATAACAACATAATTTATGATAATATATTGTTTATAGTGATGAATGATATTACGTATAGTATATTATATAATATTAATATATGATCAGTATAAACACTTTTGCTATTACAATGTACTCATGCATTCATGTAAAAGTCGTTACAACTTAATTGCGTTAAAAATTGTTTCATTTTTGCATCAGTGATTTTTTTTTTTTTTTTTTTTTTTATTATTATTTTTTAAATCATCCCTTATATCTTGGGAAATAAACACATAAGATCACTCACTCAGTAATCATAGGGACCGGATTTTCAGTTGCAAATGTCTGCTTGCGCCTGCAAAAACGGCAGTTACTTTTCCTGCTGCACATCTTATTATCAATTTGTAAAATATTTCCTATCTACCTATAATTTACCTCAAAATACCTGGAATGAACCAAAATTTATAAATATTTAGTAAATGGTTGTGCGGTACGAGGAGCAACCAAATTTGCAGGCGCAAGCAGACATTTGCAACTAAAATCCGGTCCCTAGGACTAATATGGGCCGCAAAGGAAAATAACTCATTTTGACAGTTAAAAAATTATGCAATATTTTTGATAGCATTGATGCTGTTAATATAGATTGAATTATAGTATTTCAATTATGTGGAAAAAAAATAACAGTAACAAAAAATTAACCGATTTTCTATAAAGAAAATTGCTGAAAATGAGAAGTTTGTCCTATGCTGAGTTATGTTATTCATTACTCCAGTATGGCGTCAAAATGCATAAAATATGACGTCATGCGCATAAAAATTTATAAGTACAATGTTGCTTAAAATACTTTTTGTCTCTCTTTTTGTATAATGAAAAACAGATATACAGCTTTGTGTTGCACCAAAATGAGAACTACTTTATAATATATTTATTAAATTTTTTTTTTTACTTTTGCGATACACACAAAAAAAAAAAAAAAAAAAAAAAAAAAAAAAACTCAAATACGGACAACTCTTATTATTGTCATATTTCAAAACTGTTTTGATGGTTTAATGTGGTCTCTTAATTGCTGTAAGATTTAAATTTCTCGGGAATCCAAAAATTTAGCCAGATTCAATAATTAAAGAATCCAGCAGTATTCAAAACAAACAGATAAATAATAACATAAGGACCATAACAATTCTGTACTCTTACAAACTTGTGTTTAAAACTTGAAAAATAGGTGAATTTTGAATTGCATGCCTTCACAAAATTTAGGACAATAGAAATTGCAAAGAGGTTTGCCTGCTTTACAAGCTTTCTTCCCAGTTTGTGAGACTACAGAAATATTACAATAAAAATATATAATATAAAGGTTCCATCTTGTCATTTAACAAAGATTATGTAGAGTTTCTTTTTCGAATAGTATCTTTAAATTAAAATATTATACATAAAACAGAGGGTGAAAGGAAATAAAACGTAAATGATATAAAGTTATAATTAATTTTTTAAATAATTCTGACATCACTGCATTTATATTATATTTTTATTAACATTTTTATTGCCTTTATTATGATTTCTGAGATGCACCTCTGTAATGATTCTCACAGGGCTGGAAATTAAATTAACGTGACTTAGTTATTATTATTATTATTGCAAGAAGTAAATTCACGCTTATGATCGCTGTAGCTCCCAGTCGTGTTTGTAATATATATATATATATATATATATATATATATATATATATATATATATATATATATATATATATATATATATATATATATATATATATATATATATATATATATGTATACATAAAATATAGACAGAATACGTACTAGCTAACATCAGTTCTACTTTATGCTAATTTTTAATATTTTATATAATAAAATAGTTGTTGCTGTTTTTTGTTTTTCTTTTACTTTCAAAGTTTTCTATGTCTTTTTTCTCTCTCTTATTTTGTATAATGTGTTTTCCTTGCACCTATTTTACTTATATTCACACAGAAAAACTAAATTACGTAATACATTCTGTATTCATGTTATATAGCATAAGTTTTGCTAAATTGGAATTGTATAATTATAATTATGCTAAAATCATTAAACATGGGCGAAAATAAAAATTACCAAATAGTTATGCTATAGATCATCTCCAACAGCATTTTTTCATTGCAATATTCTTTATGCTATATACTGCATAATAACTGTGATAATATTTTTAGCATAATTATTTATGGTATTACAATTCAGTTGCATTTAAGCTTTTTATAATGGACATATAAATGCAGCCTAAATTACGTAATTCCCTCTTTAATTGCAGTATGTAGCATAAATTATATTAGAAATGAATGATTCAAAAATTGCATGAGCTACGCATGGGATACTACGTAGTACGTACAAATATACAAAATCTTTTAAATCAGTACATTTATTTGTTTTAAAATTTATTTCAATTTTTTTTTTTCATGTTAATTTAAGTTAACCATATACAGTATACTATTTATTTTTATGCTAAAAGAAATATTATACATAATACGTTATACATTTTTATTTTAATAAAAAGACCGGATAAAAGAGTAACACATCCACAAAATATATGCTTTAATGAAATATATATATACGTAGCATTATTATAATACATGTCCATAAAGCAGTCATATTATATCAAAGTTTATACTTGAATATTAAAGATTAAATAATTATTTCCTTTTGAAATGAATCTCCTTTGAGTCTCTTTCTAAATTCAAGAAGCATAGTTACTTTAGGCGTGGTGTGGGATATTTTCAATTGAATTTTGAGAGCGCAACACAACGTATTTTATAACGTCTTTGGTAATACATTTAGTAGCTAAAATTAATGGTTTGTGGGGCATGGCGTATTAGAGAGGTGAAACATAGCTATCTGCTTTCTGACAGACAGTTTAGCAGATGAAAAGTAAGCGGGCACATTGTGTGTGTATGTGTGAGAGAGAGAGAGAGAGAGTAAGAGTATACAGTACACCTGGTCTAAATTTGATAACATGTAAAATAATCTACCTATAGCCATTTTTTTAAGTAATATAGTTATCATAAAATCTGCATATTCTAAAACTTTTTTTTTTTTTTTTTTTTTTTTTTTACATTTATAGGTGTGGTACGTTACATTTGTGTGTGTAACAAACAGTATAATTTTGCCTCAATTGTCTCAATTTCGTATAACATTCTCTCTCTCTCTCTCGCTCTCTGTGTGTGTAGTACCAAAGACCACATTATTATGGTATTTTTAGAGTTCAAAAAATTGGCACATTTTAGTTTGCTATTTAAAATTCAAATTATTTTAATTAAGTTTTTTAAATTTTCTATACAATTCTTATAGTTTCCAAATGCTCATCATAAGTATAAATTTAATGCACAATTGTATATAATATGCAAAGTAGTAGTAATAAAAAGATAATATTATAGTTTTCTTGAAGTACAAAAGACTGAAATGAATGCTAATCCTTGCTTGATATTCAAAGAAGATAGTTACATGATACAGAAAGTATTGTAATCCTATAATATATCGACATTTTGTATACCACGAAGAAAAAGGGATAGAATTTTAGTACATCATTCTATTGATAAAAAAAAATTGCACAATAAGATAAAACATTCTTTCTAATAAATGTCTTAGAATAGGACTTTGGAAGTGCAGTATAATACTCGTTCTTCAGAAAAAAAAATTATTAAAAGTCACATTTTTATATTATTAATAAAATTAATAACTTAAAGATACATTGTACTTGGAGGGGGGGGGGGGCTTTAATGGGCATCAAAGCACGAGTGCATTTTCACTAAATATTTAATATTTTATAGAGACTGCAGTATAGTGTTGATGTAAATATGATGATGATCGAGTACAAAATATATATGGCTTCTCCGTCATAAACATTATTATACATTCTTTAACCATTTAACTATAGTAGACAGTATACTCATGCACTGGAAGAGGGTTCATATTTTGAAAGCTTAATTTCAAAGTATTGAATTTTGGATAATTTTAGGTTTTATCGATAACATTAGAATTTAATGTATATATTATGTTGGCAACCATTGCTGAATTCGCTCATTGTCCGAAAAGCCGCTCCACAAACTGGTTAAAATGTATATTTGCCAGTCCGCGATTTGTTCAAATCACAATGACCACGTCGTCAAGTGGATTTTGTTAAAAACCACTCCGCGACGTGGTCAAAATTTTGATGCACAAGTACCAAATTTCGGCTCTTGGCAAAAACACAAAACCAATCCGTGACGTGGTCACTTATTTCGGCCAATGAGCGAATTCGGCAATGGTGTAACAAAATTCTTTGTATTTATTTGTGTATATTATAGTTATATTTCTATTTAATATAATATTAGTGATATGAATTATGATGACTGAAACTATTATGAAATATATTGTATTCCTGTATAAATATTTTTGTAATCAATATGTATCAATAAGGTTTTAGAATCAATAAAGAAACTGAAACTGAATTTATTATTTCATAAAATTTAAAATTATTTCAAAAAAATTATTATACAAATACAATTTATGAGAGGTAAATATGTCGAAAGAATACATTAAAATAAATTTCTTTACTTAAAAGATTCTGAATATACGCAAATTATATTTCATCACCTTCAAATATTAAAATGAAATCCATTTATTATTTGTTTAAGAAGTATTATATAGATATAGATAGATATACATACATGCTATGTATTATTAAATAATAAATTGTGTTTGAATAATTTGCTATATGCAAAAACATATACATGCGGGAAAATGTTAATAATAAACTTAGCGTGGCTATTTATTATATTGTCCGTAGGGATATCATCTGTTCTCTCTCTAGTTCAAATAATAGCTAGAGAGAGAAAGGTAAAAAATTGTTACACTTCAGCGACCACTTAATAACTAGAAAAATACATCTCTAGTTGTATATAAATAAATCATCACATATGTTTTTTATTCTTACTTTTGATTATGAATATTTTTATATCCTGGATGTACCTTTTTTATTTATTAAAATAATTTTTAAAGTATAATAATAATATCGTGTTTTTTTTTTTTTTTTTTTTTTTTTTTTTTTTTTTTTTTTTTTTTTTTTTTTTTTTAAAGCTCGAAATGTGCGAGGAATGAGAAAATTAAGCAGCAATTTATTTTGCATTTAGCATAAATGTTGCTTAATTGAATTTTGCTGTACAAAATACTAATTTTGTTACTTATATAATTAAATTGTGTAATTTAGCATAAAATATTTTGTATAATGAATACGATGTTGCGCAAAGATTGAACGGTATAGCATAAAATATTATGTTTGCCCGCCTACGGGCACCAGAAATACTATAAGCTATGCTATGCTAAATATTAATATGCTGTACAACATAAAATATAGTATTTAGTAATGTATGCAACATAGATTATACTACAGTTGAACAAATTATGCTGGATATGCATAACTATAGTAAACTATTGCGATTTTCTGAAGTTCAGTTCTGGGGAATTTCTCAATTTTGTGAAATTCAATTTTGTAAAATATACATTTTCTATTGATTTAACAAAATTCAGAAGTTACTTTATTACGTATATTAATTTTTGTCCATGCGTGAGTGTAAGACAAACATTCTTAATATTCATAGTATTATTGTATAATTACATAATTTTTTGTTTTATTATTAGGCAATATAATATATATATATATATATATATATATATATATATATATATATATATATATATATGCTATTCTAAGTATATATGCTATTCCTATTTATTTTCATTAAAAATATATAACACAGATAGATTGACAATTAGAGAAAATATAATAGATAAGCGTAATAATGACATAAAATTTGCACTTATCCTGAAATGTATGCAACCATTTTGTCCTGACATACGAAGCTTTCAGACATGCCGTGCTTTTAAGTGCTTTATCAATAATATTTTTAATAATCTTTCTTTTATTTAATCATTTATTAATTGTAATATATATATATATATATATATATATATATATATATATATATATATATATATATATATATATATATATATATATAATATTTATTAAGTTGGCTATTGTTTTATGTATATATTTATACCTTATTCGTATTTATATACGTCCTGTTCAACTGATATGATAACTTACTATTATTATAGCTGTATTTGTTCTTATAAATTTTACTTATAGTTTTTTTTTTACCTACTGTAACAAATCTTACATATACAAAAAGTTAATACCTAAATAATTAATATTTTATAAAAAATAAACCCATATTAAGATAATAATCGTAGTTATAAAATGACCTTAATACAAAATAATGCAAATAAATGTAGGGTTTAAGGCACAAATATTTACACTGCCTGGTTAATTTGTTTACTTTTTTTATTCTCTCTCTCTCTCTCTCTCTCTCTCTCTCTCTCTCTCTCTCTCTCTCTCTCTCTCTCTCTATTTGCGCGACATGAAATTTAAGCTGCTTAAAATATCAGATAAAACACGCCGCTCAATTTTTTTATCTCGCTATTTTGCATGCCACTTCCTGGATCTTAAGATCGTTTTCTCAGAAATCTTTTCAATCTTTTTTGCAAAGCAATTTTTTTTCTTCATTTAAATCCTTTTAGTGTGATGAATAATAATTTTCTACCTATATAAGAAGCTTATGACATTTTTTTTAACTTTAATTTATAAAAATATATATATTTTTTTTTCCTTAATTCTTATTGCATGATTTTTTTTCAGAGCTTTTGAATATTTATATTTGTACGTTTTACAAGAAGTAAAGAAAATTTATTATATGTATGTTTATTTATCTTTTATAAATATATATAATATATATTGATCATTGAAATACAGGAAAAGAAAAAGCAAATGAAAGAAATAAAATCATGCATGGTATACTTTCAAGAAATTAATCCATTTTTTAAAGAGTATTATTTATTTTCAGACTTTATGCAACAAATTTCCTCTATTTTTAGAGTCGCTAGTGACGTCATCACTTGTTTCATACACCCCATCAAGAGAACATTTGTAACATATGAAAGTTGAAGTTCGTATTTCACGGATTTGAAAACCGTTAATAGCCGTAATATTAACACTAAAAAGTGATTTTTTATGAGAAAAAAAAATAATAATAAAATAAAAAATCTAAATAAAATATTTTTGTACCTCAAAAGATTTACATTTCTATATTATTTATTCGCAGCATAACTAACCACTACAACATTAAAAAAGGGAGGGTCTTAACGGCTTATAACAGTAAACCGGAAGTCACCCAGTGGTTCAATTAAAAGAATAGTATATAAACAATATCTAAACTAAAGTATAGTACTTGGCATTAATGATAAAGCCATTTTTTGATAACAATTATAATCATACCTTTATCATTGAACTATATTGTCGTTGATAATGCAGTAAACGTAATCTACATAGGATTGAACATATAAGTAATAAAATATTATTATTTAATGATACTGCGTATTTGCTGCATAATTATTTATGATAATTAAACCTTTACATACATAAACACTGATTTATTCAAAACATTATTATTATATAACTTGATATTATATACTTGGCTTTTATTGCTATTTCTATAATTAAATTTTATTATAAATATTTCATAACTATGAAATCACTGCAATGATTATTGATGGTATTTTAGCTTTAAAATAATATAAGCTGATGGTGTTTTCGGTCCATTGTATTTGTAATCTATTGTGGGGAAAATTGTTATTTTTTCTTCAATTTGTATACTTATAGAAATGTAAGAGAGAGAGAGAGAGAGAGAGAGAGAAGAGAGAGAGAGAGAGAGAGAGAGAGAGAGAGAGAGAGAGAGAGAGAGAGAGAGAGAGAGAGAGAAGATTTCATGAAATAAAACTTACACTAAAATAATAAACCGACTGATTTACTAAAAATAAAATAAAATATGTATAATTTATTCATTTAAAAAAATTGGATTTTCGGAAAATACTGTGTTTTCATGTATGCTGTTTTTGCAATTATGGGATGTGTTTTAGTATAATCACGTAATCCTGAAAAAAAAGAAAGATTATAAATAATTTTATCATTTTATTCAGTCCAAGCAAATTATTATTGACATTAGATATTTCTTTGTTCTGTGATGTGTAACTAATTTTTGCTCTTTGCATACTTTTTTAACGTGTTTTACAGCCAAAATAAAGAATTTTAAGAGAATAAAGTGAATAAATTTATTAATTATATAATTAATATATAAAGTTTTAATTAGTATTAGTTAGTATGAATAATTAAATAAAATAAGTATTTATATTTTACTGAATACGTGTGTAATCATTCATTCATGCAGTATTTATTTATTTATTTATCTGGTTATTGATTTGCTTATTTCATTTGCTAAGCGGTAATAATGGTTTAAATAAGCTTAAAACTATATCTATGTACTCAAAGATAGCGTCAAAGCGTTATTAAAAAAAAAATAAGAAAAAGAACAAAAGATGCTATGGAAAATGCGAATACTAACTATAAGGTATTCCAATGGTATTTATATGACCTTGTATATTTTATATCGATTCGAATATATTATAAATTTTATTAAGATATTTAACATAAAATTTAAATTCGTAAAAGCTATAGTATATTTTGTTTTCGAAGTTTTGTTTCAATGAACAATATAATTGTGTCAGAGAAGTCAGATGTTGGAAACGTTCGCAATTGTACAACTTTTTAAAAAAAATCCTGATTCAAATAAAATATGCACAAAAATGTAGCTACTTTTTATTTTATTATACAAACCAGCTGTTATAGACTATGTTCTAAGTTTGGTATAATAATATAGTGATATATATTACATAAACTTAACGATTCTTCTCTTCCATTGTTAGCACACAAAAAATATATATATTTAAAAAAAAAATCAAAGAGCAAGGAAGAGATTAAATTCTTCTACAATTGCAAAGTTTTCATATATTATTGACCTAGTTGCAAAAACAGTAATAGATTTTTCTTTATCTTCTTTTATTCTCTTTTATGATAATATTTTGAATTTTTTTTCATTGATTTCTGATCTTTATTTTTTTTAAATTTCAAAATTCGTTGCTTTAAATTTATAGTAAATTTGTGTAAACTATACTAATAAAAATTAGCAAATCGCAATACTGAAAATTTAATAAATTTATATTATAACGATTTTATCAATAATAAGTAGGATAGAGAAAAAAAAAACATATATAGGCCTATTTATATTATTGTTGTGAAATTGTATTTTGTATTTTTTTTTTTTTTTTTTTTTTTGAACATTATTTCTGATGTTTTTGTAAAAAGAAACAATATAAGCTCAGCTAATAATGCATTTTTATGCATTATAAACGTAGATTAGAGATATTGAAATAATAATAATTTTTTAATTTTAAAATCCCCTAAAAATCATCGCAAAACAATAAAGTAAAATTTAAGTTGCTCTGTTTTAAAGGCCCAGAAATTTATACAAATTAATTTCCCTGACGAAAGATTAAATCGTATCATTATACCTGAAAACTCAACATTTTGATTTTGTATTTTTTTTTTTGTCTTATGCTTTTTTGAATAAAGACGATTATGTCATTTAATTCGACTAGACTCATTGATTTCTAATTTATTTTTATTTTATGTTATGGTGTCTCCTATATTATGACAGTCATAACGAACAAATATAGAAATGATTAAAAATAAAGTATAAATCAATAGGTATTGCCAAATCAATATTGATTTTCAAGTGGTGATTGTTGAATATAATATATTATAATCCGTCGGAGAAATTATTGAAATATATTTTTATGTCTTTAAAAAAAAAAATTCTGTGTGTGTGTGCGTGTGTGTGTATATATATATATATATATATATATATATATATATATATATATATATTTATATATATATATATATATATATATATATATATATATATATATATATATATATATATATATATATTTATATATATATATATATATATATGATAAAAATTTCATTTTTGTCTTACCTTCTGTAAAACAACTGGGCTTTCACTCGCTGCTTAATTTGATGATAAAAATAACACACAACACCAAAACTTGTCACTATATAAATTAATAAAATACTCAATTCACAGTTTTTAAAAATCTATATACATAGCTATGTTATATTCACACACAATTGTAACGTTTTCGAGGGCGTATATAAAACTATATACTTGTCTGCCTCTCTTCATCAGCTTACTGACTCTTGCTCACGAGGCGAGCCGACCTCCGCAATGGGGGGTGTGGCTCGTTCTCGTCAGGTGGTTTATTATTATTTACATTTTCAAGTATATAGACAAGTATATAGTTTTATATACGCCCTCGAAAACGTTACAATTGTGTGTGAATATAACATAGCTATGTATATAGATTTTTAAAAACTGTGAATTGAGTATTTTATTAATTTATATAGTGACAAGTTTTGGTGTTGTGTGTTATTTTTATCATCAAATTAAGCAGCGAGTGAAAGCCCAGTTGTTTTACAGAAGGTAAGACAAAAATGAAATTTTTATCATCATGTCACCTCGCTCGATATTCAAATTTTCAAACATATATATATATATATATATATATATATATATATATATATATATATATATATATACACACATTCCCTAAAACAAAGCTGATGATGTATCTTATTCGAATGCACAACACATGCACACACACATATGAGTATAAGGTGAGTTAATTGAAAACTTCCTATGATAAAAACCTCTTCCTGCCTATATATATAATAATATTTGACATGCATAATTAAAGAGTTAGTATTCACCCCATTGCTTATACTTGTCAGCACGTATTTTTAAACATCCTCTCTATGTTGCGAGACCCACGCATAACTTCAACCCTATATATATGTAACATACGCATGTCGGTCAGGTAAATCATATAATAGTCGGTTTCAACTTCCGTCATTCACCTGGCCTGGCAGAGCAATTCAATTTGAGAAATATTTCTATAAATACAAAGAATTTTGTTACATTTAATTTTATTCAGTATATTAGTATTATGCAGTGCATATACACTCTAATAAATAAAGTAAGGGTTGAAAATCTTGTACACACGACTGAATTTTTACCATTCAAAATGTTGAGCTAAATTTGCAGACGCGCTGGATTTAAATGGTACTTTAAATACTTTAAAGTATCTTATCACGGCCCTGTGTACACATAGTTTTCAAAAGTTTTAAGACTTGTGAAATGAACAGTTATGACGTCATTAAACTATAAAAGCGTAAATGACGTCACAAACGTCAGTGGAAATGAACATTAAACTTTGCATTTGCAAATCCATACTTTATTTTTACATTTGGTCTTAACGCTTGTGACGTCATAAACGTTTTTATTTTTAAAATTTCAACGCATAGTGACGTCACAACCATTAATTCCATAATACTTGAAGCGTTGCAAAACTGTGTGCAATTGCTTTTCATCGATTGTTATTTAGAGTGTGTAATGTACAGCTCTGGCCAAAAGTTCCCGAACGGGGCAGCGCCGGCCGCTGCGTTTTCTCATAAAGATAACATAGTGTGCTTGCGGGTTGCCTATGCAAATCGTTCAGGAACTTTTGGCCAGAGCTGTACATACATTACAAAGTATAGTACAAAAGTTTAAAATACTAAATATTCGTATATATTGTACATAAATCTAAACACTCAAACATCACATTCTAATGCATATAACATGGTTATAGCATAATTATTTATGCCATTTTTAATTTAGGACTTATTATTAAGTAGATTACTTAATTTCTTCCCTCCATGTAACATTATTATTATTATTTTATTGTTATATATTTATATATCTATATATATATATTAACCATGGTATTATTTTGGTTACCACAGAGCATTTCTTGGCTCTATTGACTCAAATAATCGCACCCTCAAAAAAAAAAAAAAAAAAAAGTTAACGCGCGTCTCCTGTTAGTTTTTTTGTCACGCCCAAGCCTGGCGTCCAGTCCGTGGTAAAGTCACGTAATTTCATGCATGTCTCACGATGTTACAGGTGTTGCTCGGAATATTAAAATTGATGTTGTATATAAAAATACATAACACACTTGATGCATGTTTGGCTGCAAGTGCATTTCCGCTCTTAATCAAAACTTTGTATAACGTTCTTAATTTGGTGTGTTTCAAATTTAGGGTTAAATACCTGCGTATATGTAGTAGATAGTTATATTCTCTATAACTATGCCACGACGTTACAAAAAAAAATGCTTTTACGTAAGTTTTTTTTTTTTTTTTTTTTTTTTTTTTTTTTTATCTCCACTGTTCATTTTTATTTTCCTTATTTATTTTCTTTTAGAGAAATGAATTGTTCTGTATAGCAAAATTACTTTTCACCTCTAAGGTAATAAAGCACCTTTGCATAAGTCACTCTATGTATTTTACAACAAAGTATAGAGTAAACGTCCAACAACATAATATTGTTATTTATTCTTGTATTTAAATGCACATCTGAATGTTTTACACATCCCTTTTTTGATTTTGCATTGTTCCATAAAGAAAAAAAAATTGAATTATTATTATTTTTAAACATATAAAAGACCATTATTATAGACATCTATAACAACAAACTATAATATACTGTTCTGTATAGAAGCATCTGTGTATTATAGTTTGTGAGTTTTTAATTTTTTCTTTTAAAAAAAGAAAAAGAACAGACAAAAAGTGAAACCATATATTGTTTTGAAGTTCATGTTATGCCAAAATCATTATCACATAAATACATCAGACATAGTCACTAATTTTGTAATTACTATAAAGTATATAATAAATTAAATTATCAATATATCCATGTCTGGTTGTTGACCACTAACATTATCCAGCTACACCACTAATTTGTTAATAAGCTAATGGCAAATGTATGTTATTTCACCGTCGAGTGCATTGCGTGAGCAGGCTATTCTCACGCAATATTGTAGCCAACCTCATTAGCACTCACTTAACTTACACGTGGGCCTGGGGACACGTGTGAAACCACGTGGTACCATATATATATAGTGGTTGCCCTTAGGCATATTAAAATTTGGTTATATATAGGAAACAGATTTTGATGTTTTTATTTGTGCGCATTGTTCAACACGTCTATTTTATAGTCCATTTTCTATATAGCTTTATGACATTGCTTGTTTTCTTTATTGTTATTATTTTTATTTATTTATTCGTAAGGAAAATTCGGAAGAGTTTACTATATTTTGTACAGGAAAATTAATTTTCACCACACTAGAAATAAAGCTCCCATTACAGACCTACTCTGTTGTACATTATATGTCAAACAGTATAATAAATGTCCAACAATGAAGGATAATATGAGAGTTTGTAATTTAACGCCTATTTTACACTGGAAGTTTTGATGAAAGGGTTTGGATTTCGTGTTACACCGTGTTATATAAGCAGTAAACTGACATTGAAAAGGAATTCGGCTCGACCAGGACTCGAACCCGGATCTTTGGTTTCCCAGGTCTGGAAATTCCTTTTCAATGTCAGTTTACTGCTTATATAACACGGTGTAACACGAAAGCCAAACCCTTTCAATGAAGGATAATGTTTTAGAAACGTATATGTGTTGCACAATTTGAAACTTTTTTTTTTATTATTATAATTTTCTTTTATTGAATCAGCAAAACTATTTTGCACAAAGTAAATGGGCCTCAAGTTCACTATTTTTACAAAACATTTGAGCATTACGCAACCACAAAATATTATGTTATATTTTGTATACACTATTTTTTTAATCCGTTTCTAATAAATATTTCTTTTGTTTTAGGTAAGTGAAACTCCTTAAATCTCCCTGAACCGATTGTGTAGATGTCATTCTGTAAGTAACTTTTTTTTTTCTTAAATTAAAAATATATGCAATGATTTTTAAACACCAAGAATTACTGGGGAAAAATTTGTAATAAATAAATAAATAATCGTACCTATTCAAAAGAATAAAGCATTGGGAAAAAATTCAAATTTTTTAAAGGGCGAGGTTTGAGCCTGACATGTCTGGCCCACTCTTACACCTAACCCTCAAAAAAAATCAATGATATTTTTGATTACATACAAAATTATAACAAGAGAAAATAATTTAAAATTTTATTACATTGCTAATATTAAATAATATTGCAAAAAAAAAATTCGAATAAAACTATTTTTATTTTAATACTTCATATTAAATAAGAAAACGTGATATTATGCATAAAGTGCAAAGGTAATTATAATTTTATACAATTTTTATCACCTTGCTTTTATATCTCATTAAACTATAAATCGTGTGTCCTATATTATATAGTGCGATTAAAGAAACTACTGTTTAAGTATAATTTTCTTGCGTTACAAATTTTAGATTATAATATTTAGTGTAAAAATATCACTGAATTTTATAATAAAAAAAAAATAAAAAATCGCGTGACAAATGTTTTATTAAACATTTGTGATGCACACAGTAAGCAATATAATACAATATTCTGCAAAGTTTACTTGTAAAATTTTCAATCCGGTCATCAATTCTGGTTAATAAAAAAGCATTATATATACGCCATGTTAGGGTTTTGTTTACATATCACAAGATTTTTTTTGTTTTAAACTTATGGACTAAATAATATTAATGTTATTAAATTATTATTATTATTTTATCTGTTTTAGAACGTGAGCTGTTTCTAATTTTACCTTTACGATTATATTTCCTTAAACCAAAAAATATGCTCCTGAATAAATGTAAAAGATTTTCAATAAAACAAATTGTAATGAAAAAAAAAGTGGAACAGTTTAAAATATACTAAAAAAAAATTTAAATAATAATTTCATTCTTAATTCAATAAGTTCTGTTCGTTCAAATGAGAGAATTAGATGATATAGTAAATGCCGCCTATATTCAGGTATTAGAATATTTACCGTTTATAATATTGTAGCAAAAAATAATAATAATAATAAATTAATATCAATTTATTATTTATTTGTAACATAATTTTAAATGTATGATATACATTCATACAAAACAGCATTATATTTTGTATAAAACTAGATCCTTGTATTTATTGTATAATGGGCCTTTTCGAATCCGACACGACCGCGCCCCCTCGTGATCAAAAATCTCAAATAGTGGCAAGAAGCCTGTATAGCAATACAAAGCATGTCAATTATGACCCAAAGGACCATTTTATTTGACCTAGTTAAAATTAAGCCAGGGTCATGAAACTTGCAGGATCTTAAGTACAACTCTTGCCCTTTTAATTTCTGACGTTTTCAACCCCTGAATTTGCCCACTTTGACCTTATTTAAGGGGTTGAATAGGGTCGCATTTGCCACCATTTGAGTTTTGAAGGAGCAAGGAGGAACTTTTAATAAAAAACAAACCCCGGGGTGGATGTTAATTAAATGAGCACCTATGGTGGTCCAACAAATGAGGATGCTGAACAAGGGTCTAAATATTTAATTTTCAACCCTTAAGGGGTGTTTCAGGGTTGTTCAATATCGATATAGAAGTTCTCCGATTTTGACGCAACCAACGGCGTTACCGGGGTTAATTGACCCTACAAAGACGATGGTGACCACCAAAAATTATAAAATTGACCCCTGGAGGATTTAAGGGTGCCACCCCTGCGAATTAAAGTTCTCTGATTTCAGTGCAATCCACGTTGGTACTGGGGTAACTTGAACTGACTAAGACGATGGTGACCACCAAAAAGTGTTAAATTGACCCCTGGAGGATTTAAGGGTGCCACCCCTGCGAACAAAAGTTCTCCGATTTTAGTGCCATCAGCGTTGGTACTGGGGTAACTTGAACTGACTAAGACGATGGTGACCACCAAAAAGTGTTAAATTGACCCCTGGAGGATTTAAGGGTGCCACCCCTGCGAACAAAAGTTCTCCGATTTTAGTGCCATCAGCGTTGGTACTGGGGTAACTTGAACTGACTAAGACGATGTTGACCACCAAAAAGTGTTAAATTGACCCCTGCAGGATTTAAGGGTGCCACCCCTGCGAGCAAAAGTTCTCCGATTTTAGTGCAATCAGCGTTGGTATTGGGGTAACTTGAACCAACTAAGAGGATGGTGACCACCAAAAATAGTAAAATTGACCCCTGGAGGATGGATTGCACTGAATTTAGAAATTTTCGGTTCGCAGGGGTGGCACCCTTAAATCCTCCAGGGGTCAATTTAACACTTTTTGGTGGTCAACATCGTCTTAGTTGGTTCAAGTTACCCCAATACCAACGCTGATTGCACTAAAATCGGAGAACTTTTGCTCGCAGGGGTGGCACCCTTAAATCCTGCAGGGGTCAATTTAACACTTTTTGGTGGTCAACATCGTCTTAGTCAGTTCAAGTTACCCCAGTACCAACGCTGATGGCACTAAAATCGGAGAACTTTTGTTCGCAGGGGTGGCACCCTTAAATCCTCCAGGGGTCAATTTAACACTTTTTGGTGGTCACCATCGTCTTAGTCAGTTCAAGTTACCCCAGTACCAACGCTGATGGCACTAAAATCGGAGAACTTTTGTTCGCAGGGGTGGCACCCTTAAATCCTCCAGGGGTCAATTTAACACTTTTTGGTGGTCACCATCGTCTTAGTCAGTTCAAGTTACCCCAGTACCAACGTGGATTGCACTGAAATCAGAGAACTTTAATTCGCAGGGGTGGCACCCTTAAATCCTCCAGGGGTCAATTTTATAATTTTTGGTGGTCACCATCGTCTTTGTAGGGTCAATTAACCCCGGTAACGCCGTTTTGGTTGCGTCAAAATCGGAGAACTTCTATATCGATATTGAACAACCCTGAAACACCCCTTAAGGGTTGAAAATTAAATATTTAGACCCTTGTTCAGCATCCTCATTTGTTGGACCACCATAGGTGCTCATTTAATTAACATCCACCCCGGGGTTTGTTTTTTATTAAAAGTTCCTCCTTGCTCCTTCAAAACTCAAAAGGTGGCAAATGCGACCCTATTCAACCCCTTAAATAAGGTCAAAGTGGGCAAATTCAGGGGTTAAAAACGTCAGAAATTAAAAGGGCAAGAGTTGTACTTAAGATCCTGCAAGTTTCATGACCCTGGCTTAATTTTAACTAGGTCAAATAAAATGGTCCTTTGGGTCATAATTGACATGCTTTGTATTGCTATACAGGCTTCTTGCCACTATTTGAGATTTTTGATCACGAGGGGGCGTGGTCGTGTCGCATTCGAAAAGGCCCATACTATGGATATCATAAGCAAAAGTATATTATAAAATTATATTCAACAACGAAAAAAAAATTGACCCGAAGTAAATGTCATTGTAGAAAAAAAATATAGAAATATTTATAACAAATGACCACGTGTGTTATTCAAATTTTACCGATATAACGATGAGCATAGGGCGTGTTTTTTAGTTTCATTTGTTACACCTTATTTCTGTGATTTATAGCTTTCTCTCACTCTGAATTAAATTAAATGTATATCTTCTTATTAGTTGAAATTTTTTTACCCGTTACATTTTTTTTTTTTTTTTTTTTTGTGGGTCCATGTGCTATTAAAATTAATACGATCTATGTTTTTGACAAATCACGATCACATCCTTTGACGTTTTTGACAAATGATCACGCAAATATACACCAGCTTGCGCGTATATAACAACAATGGCTATTTTTGCTTTGTAAGCCATTGTTGAGCTCATATTATAATATATATATATATATATATATATATATATATATATATATATATATATATATATATATATATATATATATATATATATATATATATATATATATATAATATATATTACTGATTCTCAACCTACATACAAAAAAAACTATTTTTACTGTTTAGATGGTTAATAAAATAAAATTTTATATTGCATTGTGAATAATTTTAACATTTAAAATACATAAAAAGTTGAATATTTTGTATCTTTGTAATTTTTATGTACATATATACAATATATTTTTTATTACTGGCTCTATATAGAAGTCTATAATATCTCTGAATTAAAAAACAAAAATCTCCCTTGTCCTTTTTGGTCTTCTGCTTAAATTAAAAACTATCAATGATATAGAAATTTCAACACCAGATAAGAGAGTAAAAAAAAATATTGCAATTATTAAATTGGTTCTTATTATAGACTGAAAATTGTAAAACAATTGTCACAGGGAGTTTTGAATTGTGACTCAAAGATTCTACATACATCGTATTTTACTTTTTTTTTTGTTCACACGATAAATACATTACATAATTAATGCAGCATTGACTAGTACCTATATGTATTGTATATAGAGCACAAATATTGCATTCTGAACATTTTAACTATACTATGCTATATAGTAAAATAACTATACAAGATACCATAAATTATATTATATGTATATAAATAAATTTTGCTGCATTCAGCTAGCATAATTATTACGTATTTTATTTCTGTATGTGTTCTAAAATATCATTGTGCAAAAGCTAATTCCTTCTTTACTGAATTCTTAGCAAAATTACCTGAGCAGTTTTCGCCAAAAGACAAAGGTTTTAGAATGAGACGTATAAGCAACCTGCGTTTTTCTCGCATAAAGAAAATCAATTGGGCTTGGGCTATTACGTATCTATAGTTATATCGTTCTCATTTTCAGGCATAAAGAATAAAATTTATATTAATTTTTGGGATAAGTTTTGTTTATTTAAATCTTAAAATATTCATTATATAATGATGATTTTTTTATTATTATTATTATTATTTTTTTTTTTCATATTTATTATTTATTCTATAATGTTTGAATTAGGCTAGTTTTGATATTGTAGTGTGGTTCATAATTCAATTAAATACTAAAGGATGCTATAGTGTTGGTATGAATATTATTTTGTTATTATTGATCAAATTTATGAAACTTTCTCCTTGAAACTGTAAAAGTTTCATAGTAAAACTTTTCAGGAGTATAAATAATGAAACTAACCAAGGTTTGGAAACTAATAAATAAAATGAATAATTTATTACAAGAAATAATACCACTTCTTCATGCTTATAAAGTACACAAAACAATAAAAAAATGCTAAAGTTAATTATTCCAGAGAACTTGTAATTTTAATATTATATAAAAATAATAACTTGACTCCTAACTAAAACAAATGTAGAAAATCTTGGAATATACAATTTTACTTTAAATATTGTAAAATTAACGATTGTGACGTCACTTAACATTATATTTCTCACGATAAAAACGTAAGTTACGTCACGAGTGTTAGAACTGCACAAAATGTCTAACTTTCGTGTTAATTACATTGTAATCCTAATATAACGCTTGTGACGTCATTTACGTATTGATCCTTATAGATTGTCAACGTTTAGTGACGTCATAAGCGCTAATTTCCTAAAACATTTTAATGCTGTTCGTAAATCCAGTTTTATAGCTACTACTAAAACGATGAGCTATGGTTAATCAAGTGTAATGCGCATTTTTTTTTTTTTTGTGCAAGAAAAGAGGGTTTACGAATAACACTTGTAAAAATACAAGATTTTAAATGAAATTTTTAAGTGTGTTATCGCGGGAGAAGAAAAAATAAAGTTGCACATTTGAAGTCTCAAATCATAATATAGATGGCCGCAATTGGCGTACATTTCATGATGCAATATTTCAAATTATCCAAGGTCTTAAATATAAATCTTAGGTAAATTGGCTTAGCTAATATTTCATTGTATGTCAATAATAGTTTCAACACTTTACAAAAGTCGGCAACAATTAAAATAAGCTTGATTTGCGATAAAGTAGCAGGATAAGAAAATCGCCTTCAAGCACACCTCTGTCTCTTTCTCTCTCTCTCTCTCTCTCTCTCTCTCTCTCTCTCTCTCTCTCTCAGAGAGGTGTGGTCGCTATATAATTTTCATTCAGCTTATGATTTAAATATCCAGCAAGCAACTACAATTCTAATGAAACTCCTTTTTTACTCCATGCCTACTTTTGACACCTATTTCTTATTATGTATAAGTCTTACTGATGGTGACTTTTCATTTTTAACACTATAGTATACAATTGTTATTAAGTTTTTCTCGTACCAGAATTATCATCATTGATTTGATGAGATTTTTCATTAAAAAATAATTATTTTTCTCTTTCTAGTATACATTTTTTATTTATTATTATTATTATTTTTTTTTTTTTTTCAAATCAAGAAATAATATATTTTATTGACCCAGGCAGCTCATTAACATTGGTTATCACAATTTTTAGACACTTTATTTTCCAGTAAATTTTGCAATTTCTATTGCACAAACGTATCTATTTCTATTTTACATTTTTTTCCTCAACCAATTTTTCAAACAAATCAGATTAATTTCCTTTTTTTTTTTTTTTTTTTTTCATTGGTGATTTTACTAAAAGCAAAATGTCAAGTTTTTTGTTATATATCATATAATGTTAAAAAATTAGTGCTCTTTTATCAACTGTCATGCAAGTCTTATTTTGATTTAAGATTTCCTTATAAAAGGTGGTCACATCATTTTATTTCAAAGTTTCCTTGATCTAAGAATTAAATATTTCCTTTTCAACCGGATTTTTGGGATTGTTTTTTTTTTTTTTTTTTAAATGTTACATGTATATATAGCTCAAGAAAAAAAAACTAAACAAATTAGTAGCTTTAAAATATATGCACAAATTCACGGACATAAAATAAATAACAATATTTCTGCTAAATATAGCTAAATTTCGCAGCTGCGTGTAGATTTCTTTGAAAAAGTGGGTCCATTGCATTTCCCAGTCTTATCATTTTTAAGTCGGTTCAAAATATATTTTGCTATTAAATAAAGAAATTTTCGAGATCAGATATAAGAAGAAAAATGGTAATGAGACAAATAGTTTTTAATTTTAAGACTTGTGTATTTAAATGATTCATTTGATTTAAAAATAACTGACAATTAAATATAATAATAATAACAAGAAATTGTTTCATTATAACGTACGGCTATGTAGTATTAAAATGTTCACAGCAAAATCAGTAAGTCTATTAGTTTAATAGCAGTAGAAAAATTTTGAACAATGAAAATAGCTTTATTTTGCTTTTGATGTAATAAACGGCAGGAAATCACTTCATTGTGAAAGTTGATTTCTTTTAGTTCATGGCATTTACACAATATTTTTCGGGAAAGAGAGAGAGAGAGAGAGAGAGAGACGTAATTATTCTTTTGCATTGCTGATTTTGGCTTTTTTATTTTTTTTATTTTTCTTTTTTGAGAACACTATAAGAGCTATATATCGAGTAAAACAAACTTTTCCGTAACAGTTATAAAATGCATTAAATCAACATTGTAGACGCCTCTTCTTAGCATGTTTAACTAATGTAACGAAATATTTTCTCGATTATACCCGAATTACTCTACTTGTGAGTATATACATACGGCAACTTATTATTATTTTTTTTAATGGGAGAATACTAGATACATATTTTACGTGTTAGTTTTAGAATATTCAATCACCAATAACAATAATTAGTATATAGATATAAAAATTATTTTGCTGAATATTGATGAAATGATGCATATAGTTAATTATAATCAGCCTTTTCAGTCTATGAAGGTAATATTTATATATAATATATATATATATGTTAGCATCAAAACTCGAAATTGACCCAAACTAGGTATTTTTGCTCATTTCGGCTTTTGGTTCGTCGCTTTTTGCCAAAACCCGGCATGCCCGTTTATTTCGGCTTTTGGTCACGAAATTTTGATCCATACTAGTTTTGAGCATTTCGCAAAAAGCAAAACCCGGTGTAAACATTTATATCTAGTTTTGGTCTTTTAATACACAGAAAAAAATAAAACATGTGCGGTAACTTAAAAACTTCAGTTGCTCAGAAATAGGTGTAAAAACTGAACATTCGGTCTCTACAATTGAAAAAATAAAAAGGAGATATTTATCACAAATAATTTTTTTTAGATGTGATAATGCCACCTTTTCGCTTGTATTAGCTCCCAAAAACAGTTGAGAAGTATTGTATTGTCCATCACGGTACATGTAAAACCGCCCGGGGGCCTCGTGTGGCTTACCTGCAGCTAGGGTTTAAAAGCAAAGCAGGTGTAAGGTGTGCGTACGGACATTGTCATTATGAAATTTGATTTCTTTATTATTTTTTATTATTCAAAATAAAATGCACAATGTAATTAACTTGCATTATTTACTCTATTAATATATATACATTTTTTTTTATTGCACACTGAAAGATGACTTAAATATGATGGCTAAATATAACACTTTATAGCATAATATAAAATATATAGTGTCTATATAGTATTACTGTATAATAATTACTATTATACAGATTATACAGAATTATTTATATTATAATTAAATTAAAAAATAAAAATAAATAAGCCTACGATATTTCAATTATGTATAATTATACATAATTGAAATAAGTTATAATTTTATTTATATTTTTACTATTTTACTTGATTTATATAATATAATTAAAGGATATATTCTTATATTTATATGATAAAAATCAATTAAAATATTAAAAATATAAATACAATCATAACATATTAATGTAACACCATCATTTTAATTGTTATTATTTTAAACACACAATTATACAAAACAAAATCCAATCAATTAGACAATGTCCTTTTTATCATAATTTTTTTACACATATTGTCTTATTAATTTATATTTTTATTTATACTTAAGTTATACTTTATATTTCAAAACGAATAAAGTATACAGAACACACATCAATTTAATTTTAAAATAAAGGAAAGTATTTTGGTAATGATCCGAAGTATCAAAAATTTTAAATTTATAAAATAAATATTTTATAACTAAATAATAATTTTTTCATAACAATAAACTTAAAACAAGTGTTATATTTTGTCATCGTGCAATCAGTGTGCAAAGGAAAAATGTTTTATACTGTACAGTAAATTTTAATACATTGTATAATGTGTATATTATCGTTATGTATTAAAATATAATAATAATAATTAACATAATAAATTTAAAGTTTTCTTCATTTTAAGTGTTTTGTAATCTTCCCTCCAAAACTAAAAAAAAAAAGTGGTTTCTTTCATCTTCTACGTGTAAAAAGTAAGAAGAAATAATTTAAATAAATATTACCAAAATTATTTGTTTTACGTTAAAAATATCACATTTTTATGAAATTCTAATTAAAATTTATTAGCAATGTTAGTTTTGTAGTAATAATTCAAATTAAGTCAGGTAATCAAAGTGATGAGTTTAAAAAAACAGTGAAGCTTATATACTCTGGAGGTAGATTGATTCTTAACTCGCGTTAGAATGTTATAGACAGGCAGGTAGGACAATAGATATAGGCTAGGTAGGAGGTAGGGTGTGGAGGTGGAGAGGGTGGCTGTCAAGTAACAAAAGGTCGCAAAATTTGTTTTCATTTTTTTTTAAACAATACAAGCTTTTGATTATATGTATACTCCAACTGTAGTGTATAGCTGTGCGAGTACTTGCGTGGAAGTTGGAAGAAATATATTTCATTTACCTGACCTGTTGAAGCAGGTGTGACAATCCATGTATTTTTAACTATTTTTTTTTAGATGAGGTAAATGAAAACATCGATTGGTTCATATTTAATTACTCAGTTCAGCTACTTTTCAGTTGTGATAATTGATAATTTTTTTCTGTGTAATAATAATAATTAACGGCTTTTATTGGGCGAAATCAGGCGCAAATTATAAGTGAACATGGTTAGTGGTTTTATACATAGCTCTTAATTTACATTTAATCGTAAGTAGCCCCTTAAAACAATAATAATAAAATATTACTACTATTACTGAATGGACCACTTACAATAAAATATTTGTAATTGTTGCAACAAGGGAAAATGTTTTTTTTTTTTTTTTTTTTTTTGTTGTAAGAAATGCATAAAGAAATTATTTTAAAAAGTTCACTCATTGCAAGTGGTCCATTGCTTGGTCAAACAGTAAGTTTATTTTTCGTATTGTCCCTATTTATATTCCGTTATCTATAGCCATAAGATTTAGATATTATGGTCAGCGCATTCTAATCAAATTAATCTTTCAGACCATATATTTTGCATTTCAAGTAAAATAATAAAATATATTGTTTTAACGCCTAAATTATAATACCAAAACATCATGCATTTATAATATAATTATAGTCTTTTATCATTGCATAAAATTCTGAGGTGAGAAATGTTCATTTTTCGGCTTTTGATTTTTCTATTTTGACCACAACTAGTTCTGGTCAAAATTCAAAGACCAAAACTAGATATAAATGTTTACAACGGGTTTTGCTTTTTGCGAAATGCTCAAAACTAGTATGGATCAAAATTTCGTGACCAAAAGCCGAAATAAACGGGCATTCCGGGTTTTGGCAAAAAGCGACGAACCAAAAGCCGAAATGAGCAAAAATACCTAGTTTGGGTCAATTTCGGGTTTTGATGCTAACATATATATATATATATATATATATATATATATATATATATATATATATATATATATATATATATATATATAACACACACACACACACATACACACACACACACACATCACAAAGTAAGTGACTTTTACAACAGTTAAAATGTCAGTGTATTTTGTAAAGAAACAATTATTATTTTGCGGTAAAGACGTGAGAAATTCCGGTCACGTCCCGTGCCAGTTTTGCATGGGACGATATATATTTATTTATTTCCAAGCTTACTTCTCTGTGTATGTGTGTGTGTCAGCGAGACATGTATATAATACGTCACGTGGCCTCGTCACTTACTCCTTTTTAACAGACAAATTTTCCAACTTTGCGGAGAAACAATAAGTTTTGACTGATTGTTTCGTACGGTCTTTCATTCAAATGTGATTTAAAGAGTTCATATTATATACATTTATAGTATAAAATACGTAGTCATTTCACTTAAAAATGAATTTCTATTGGCTTATGGCCATTCAATGCAATTAGATGGATATTTCAGTTGACACAAAACTCTATCTAAATACATGTTAGTCTCATATGCCAATGGAAAGTCATTTTTTAGTCAAATAACCGTTCACATAATTATACATACTGTAATACTGATCAAATAATTTACCATTCAAACACTCCCGCTAAATTTGAAATCTTACTATTTTTAGAAAAAAAATCGCCAATTTTGAATGGTGAAATATGTTTTTCTAATCATGTGTATATACATATGATTGGAATACTATAGTAAAATATTCCAAAATTTGTGCTATATTTGCAATGTATATTATATGAGAAAAGTATTATTCAAAACGAAAGTATGGAGTTTATAATTATATTAAATTTTATTTCTATTGGTTATATTCATTATTAATATTGTAAAATGTGTAGTTTTTTATTATTATTATTATTTAGGTATAAAATAAAACCCAGTAGTGTTGAAAAATTGAAAAAGTGGCCGTTTTTGGTGTGGTCTTTGTTTTTTTCAATGGTTGTTACTTTTCTTATACATTATAAGTATTAAAAGTAGTTTTATGCTGCATACTTTTAGTGCCCGTATGTCCATTGTCTTGGAGAGAGAAGGAGAGAAGGTCGCGCCGTCGATCAAAAACAATACAATGACGCTTTTTTTTTTTTTTTTTTTCTTTTAGATTTCAATTCTACATTAAAAGTCATGTCTCTTAAATGTGACGTAATGGCTTATAGGTCGAATTTGGCCGTAATATTAGCAAAATTTATTCATTTTAATATAATTATGCTATACTGCAAAATAAATATACTACAAAAATATTTTGTTGTATAGCATAAGATGTTACATTTTAGCAATATTTATTTTCACAAAAACGTAGCATAAATTACGTATTTTATTCTGTACAAAGTACAATTTCTAAATTATTATTTTAATATAAAAAGTTAAAAAAAAAAAAAAAAAAAATTGTCCTCATAGACTGAAGCTACGCAATTTTATACAGAATTATTTTGGTATTCTAACATTTTTTAAGTTATAAAACTCATATCTGACAGTGAGTACACATTATACATTATAAAAAAATATATGCCAAAACTTTATTTCAAAATTAACAATGACAACTTCTTACTTATATAAATAAAGTTATTTTAAGAAAAAAATTCTGATGTTTATAAATAAACTTCAGTAAACATAAATATAAGAAAATGATAAATTGAATTTTTCAACTGAAATTTCAAGTTGACTTTTACTTTATATTTTCACCCTGTCTCTTCTTGTACACTTTTTTTTTTTTTTTTTTTTTTTTTTTAGCTTAGCTTTTTTTTATATACATATTATTCAGCTAACTTGTAACTTTTTTTTTATCATTATTGTATACATAAAGCTACTTCATCTCTCGCGGTCCTTTTTATCAATTTTAGTATGCTTCACGTTTTTTTTATATAATATATAATATCAAATTATATCAACTTTTGTAAAAACAAAATTTTTTCAAGTTTTTGAAACAATATACACGTATAATTTTTATATTTTATTCAGTTTTAAAAAATTTTGTGTTATATGTATTGAATTTATAAAATAAATAATTGGTGCTATACTGGTTTATTTTTATTATTAGTATTATTTTTTTTTAACTTTTTTGATTTATTTAATATTGATTTATGAAGACGGATTTAGGTGTGTATTTTTTTATTTGAATTATTTTTGTTTAGACAAAAAAAATCAAATGATTTTTGCCAATTAAAGTAGACGTATAAGTACACACTCGAATATGTGTGTTGAGTGATTTTTTTGTACTGTATAATGATTTAAAATTAAATTTTAATAGTAAATCCATAGCATGTTTAATTCATATATATTGTGAAGCTCACAGAGAGAAAGAGAGTAGAAAAAAGGCACTTGTGTTCATGAATCGAATAAGGATAAAAATTTTGTATAAGATACTTTTTTATGTACTGTACTGTAATAAAATTAGTGTTGAAAACCTTGTACACAGTTTTGCAATGTTTTTAAGTATTTTATGTTATGACGTCAGTTGAAATTCTAACGATAAAAATGTAAATGACGTCACAGAGTGTTAGAAAAACGATAAAATAAACGTCAAAGTTGGCCGTTGCGTTTTCCCCATTATATTCTAACATTTGGGACGACACTAACGTTGTTGTCGTTACAATTTCAATATTTTGTGACATAACCGCCAATTTTTTAAATCTTAAAGCATTACAAAACTACTGATTACAACTTTTTCAATAGCTAAATTGATTTAGTATTTCAAATATTTTCGAGCCTTGTTTAAGTCGATATATATTTCTTATAGTGCATGTATTTACTTCATTAATTTGCATTGCATACATATGCAATTTAATTTGCTGAAGTATTTTATTCTGTAAAGCTAATTATATGGTATCCTATTGGCAATATACATTTCAAATTCATAGAATTGCAAGCCAATTAATAAAAGTAATTAATTTATATATATTGAAAACTGATGACCTGAAAACGTAAATAATTAATGTTTGAAAACACGCACGCAAAAATATGTGCCAAAAGCAAATAATAATAATAATTAGTTTATATTGCAATATATTTTTAAACGAAATTTCACGGAGTTTATTTTTATTTTTGATGCCCATACATACATATCCCCCACTTCTCCCAAGCTGCATATTTTAGCGACTTCTTTCAACGCACACAATACTTGTTTTGAAGACGAAAAAAAAAAGTTAGTGTTTGAGTATCCGCTTTCTCATATTGTTTTTTGTCTCTTTCTCTGGTCCTCGCTATAATTTGGTATATGGCTCGTTGCGTGAGCAGAATTTTCTTTAACAATTTTTCTTCTTATTCTCGCGCGAGTTTCAAGTGTGTGTCCTGAGTAATTGTTTCTTATAATTGCAAATTAAATATAAAAACTTGTATATAATTTTATGATGATTCGTTATTATCTTGATTTATACTGGTGTTAAATTGATTTAAAAAATTGGTATACGTAAAAAAATTAAAATTTGTATTATATAATATATGATGCGTTGAAAATCGGGCAAGAAAACATGTTTTCAGAAATACCTATATTCTAAAGACGTCTAATTTTTCGTATAATTAATTGACCTTTTTTTTCAATTTTTTGGGAGCATTTATTAATAGTTATATTTTTCTTTATTTATTTTGTTCAGTCTTACTTTTCATTGCAATATTTTCCATTTTAAATATTTACTATAAGACCTTTAACTTTGAATAAATTTTTCACCACTTAATTTTTTTCTTTTTTTTTTTTTTTTTTTTTTACGTCGCATATTTTACTTTGTACGTTATATTATATAGCATGTAATATAAACAATATCATATTGCTATGATGTAATACATAATACAATGCTATATAAAACAGTCGTTACTATACGTACTTATTATTACTTGTACAATAGGTACTTACATGTATATATATATATATATATATATATATATATATATATATATATATATATATATATATATATAATCACTATTTATTACATAAGGCAAGAGAAAATGTAAACCTAATAATTATCACTTCACTATGTAACAAAATTTATATAACAAAAGAATTATATTCATTTTTATTTTAAAAATTATATATAACTCTATAAAGAAGAGGAAAAAAAACTGATTTTCTTTACTGATATTATTTTGGTGCATATTTCGTAGTTGCTTTTTTTTTAAAAAGTGATATCAGACATTTTTATCACCAACAAGTATAATTTTAATATTGAAACATATGTAAATATTGGACTATGTTATTTTATTTAATAAACGATTTTTGCCCAAAGGTTATTTGCAAGAGTATTTTAATATACTTTTCTCTCTCTCTCTTTCTCTTTATTTTATTTGTTGAAAAGTCAATATTAGTTTTTTTTTCTTGATGCAAATCAGTTTTATTTTGTTTCTTTAAAGAAGGATGTAGTTTAAAAAAAAAAAATATAGTTATATGTGTGTGTGTGTATATATATATATATATATTATATAATAAAGAAAAAAAATTTAGTATTTTGGACAATGCCTATTTTGCATACATACACTTTGATATTATATAAAGAATCTTTTTTCACTTGAAGGCAAATTTTGAAGTTCTCCGTTTTGAATTTATAAAAGGTATACCTGTATATATTTTTAAAAGTCTATTTTATTATTATAAATTTTATTGTTTTTATTTGCATTTTCATGATTAATTTTTTTCCTTCAACTTTTTGCCTATTGTATACATATATTTCCATATTGTGTTATATCGTGCTACACCTTTATAATACCACATTCCCTCAAGATATCAGTCGTATTGACAGGGGCAATGAAATTGAACATTTAGGGCGGCTTTATGCGGTCTAAATACGCAGCCCAGTGTAGAGATTTTTGAAACTCCTTGCATGTTTATTGTATACTGTGTAAAAAAGGGCTCTGAAGCCAACAAAAAAATATATAAATATATTATATAGCATTAAAAGCATTAATGAAATGATTATTAAAAAACAAACATTTAATTAAATCTTTCCAGAATTGGTGAAAGCGTATATGGTGTATGAATGAATACATGATAAATTCGACGCCATAAGTGAGCACTAAATAACATGGGCTGGTATGAGAAAATAGAACTTTTTACCAGTTAAAAAATACTTATTGTTAGTTAGCAATATTTTTATATCACTGATGTTGATATTAGGTTAAATTATATATCGTTTTTTTAGTATGCGAAAAAAATAATACAATAAAAACAAATTCTAAATTTATAAAGAAAGTAGTCCAAAATCACGTTTGTCCTATCCTGAGCAATGTCATTTATTGATCCAGTATGGGATCAAAGCGTATTCAGTATAACGGCATGCGCCGTGTACATACAATGTTAAATGTAAGAAATTGGGCGTAATCCTTATTTCTTTATCCCGCGCTCCGTCTGTAAGCCTCAATGGACCACTTGCAATTAAATGTTTTTCATTGCAACGCGTAAGTTAAATTTGTTTAAAGAAATGAACTAAATTTATTTCACATAATATAGTTCATTCATTGCAAGTAACATTATTAATAATATTGCGAGTAACATTATTATAATAATTTTATCCTCACTTCCTTACAATCAGATTATCTTTGGTTTAAATAAAAATTTACTAATTTTCACCACTACAAAACTATAGTGTATTATACAAAAATATATACATTTTAATTTTTTTTTTTTTTTTTTTTATAAAAATCATATTAAGTATACATTTTTCTATTAAAAACAGTGTTTTTTATAACCAATTAAGTATAATTAAATGTTATTT
The DNA here is from genome assembly GCA_949318235.1 of Ecdyonurus torrentis. NCBI lineage: Eukaryota > Metazoa > Arthropoda > Insecta > Ephemeroptera > Heptageniidae > Ecdyonurus > Ecdyonurus torrentis. The sequence goes on along the minus strand of OX439136.1, from coordinate 22,243,208 downwards.
AAATTTAATTATATAAAATAATATTTTTTTTTTTTTTTTTTTTTTTTTTAGTTTTTAAAATTAACTTAAAAATATACTTCATATATACATATATATATATTTTAAAGTATATAAAATTAAACGTCTAGAATATATTTTATAGACTCTTGGTTTGAGTTGGAGATCTTGATAACATTTTTGCCAAACTTGTTTCGTAAAAATCTTTTTTTATATATACTTTGAGTAATGTATCTTTTAATCTAATTTAAAATATATATATATATATATTATATTCTTCCATCATTCTTTTTCAATGAAATTTTTTCACAATGTATTAAATTCTAAAGGGAAGGAAGGGAAAAAAAAGCATATATAGTGTCTAATTTTGAGGCGTCAAAAATTGCTACCGGAAATATTATTTATTTAAATATTTTTCTCATTTTTTATAAATAAATGCTTTTGAATGAGAAACGACAAATAATTATTAATTACGTTTTCCGGTCTCTCTCTCTTTATCGCCATCTTTTGCAAGAGCAAAACAAAGACAGGGCAATTAGACAAGAAATCTATTATATATAATTTTTTTTATTTATTTATTCTATTTTTCTTTGTTATTGTAAAAAGGGTAAAAACTTATTGTTTTTAATGAATCATTTATTTTCACATGTATAACTGCTGTATTGTTATTTATTTTAATTATATCGCTTTTTATATACATTTATTATATTTTTGTCAATGTATTTAATAACTTTAATTAGAATTTGAATAACTTGGAAATTAAAAAAAAAAAAAAAAAAAAAAAAAATCTAGACCTTATAGGAGTTCGTACTTATATATTCTTTATTATTATTACTACTACGTTTTGCTATTTCAAAAGCATTTATTTTGCTTCTTATAGTTTTTTTTATTATTTTATTTATTAAACACCAAGGTGTTTTAACATTTTACATTAATTAAATATAATGAAAATTGACAGTTTATAGCTATATACAAATAAACACACACACACACACACACACACACACACACACACACACACACACACACACACACACACACACACACACACAGAAATACAAATTAAAATGCCACCAAATGGTTGTCTTTTTTTATCAAAAGATTGCGCTCCCCTATATATAGAACTTCTCTAATAGAACTGAATAAAAAAAATAATAAGTACACAAAATATGTATTATGTTAATACACACTATTGTGCTAATACATATTTTGTACAATCATTCCAATAAAAAATGAAATTGTATTGGCTTATGGCCATTCAATGCAATCAGATTGAGATTTCATTTGACGCAAAACTCTATCTAAATACATGTTATTTCCATATGCCAATAGAATTTCATTTTTTTATTGGAATGACTGTACCATATTCAAATTCATCGCCTGTTTTCCACATAAGAATAACATTGCAAATTTGAATGGTTATATATAATGTATATAGTCGCTGATACTTAAATCTTATTTCAATCACATTTTTAAAATAATATTAAATTAAAATAGACTATAAAGAGATACAGAGTTACAATATTGTTTGATATATTTAATTTTATATTTTTTCAATCATAATACAAAGATTTACCAACCACAATCATATCGCAATATATCATGTATTAAAGACATATTAAAAGTATACTATACATGCATGATGTCATTACATACTATATATTTCAATAAAATAGAACGTATATTTTATACAAGTATAGTATAAAAGTAAGGGTTATATTTTGTAACAAGGACTATAGTCAATTTGTCTTATAGACATAAACATGCTAAGTCATAATTCCAACTGGGGGAAAAAATAAAAGGCATTGTTAACGTGTATACAAATGTGACTTTAGCTTAAATCAAATGTCATTGCTTCTCTCTCTCTCTCTCTCTCTCTCTCTCTCTCTCTCTCTCTCTCTCTCTCTTCTTTCTTTCTTTTTAAAGTTAATTATTATTGACAATTGCTACTGTATTAATTACTTTATATTGATAATGTGGTTAGTGTATATATATATATATATATATATATATATATATATTTTCTTTTAATTATTTATATTGTTAAGAAAGTAGATTTCATTGTTACTGAATGTTTATAAGACTTGATTTTGACTAATCATTCCCGGTCTGTGTATGTAGATAATTCGTTAAGCTTTGTCATTTTTTTTTTAACTGTGCCTCCTCCCTGCTTTAATAAAAGCGAGTACCTTGAATTCAGTCACACTGTTAATTTCTCAAGTATATATTCTTTACTTCCTTACCTTGGTAATTGTATAACAAAAAATGTGTACTTTAATGTACTTACTCTATATGTTTTAAATAGACGCGTCCAACTACAATTTGTACTGTACTCTAATTTGTTATATTATAATAGTATGTGTTTATATTTATGTATATAATGTATAATATAAAGTAGCAAAAATGGTTTTCGAAATAAATGTGGAAAATGTGTTTTCTTTATTTCCATTTTTTTTTTTTTTTTTTTTTTTTTTTTTTTTTTTTTTTTTTTTTGTAAATCAGATTTTAAAGCTTAAGAAAACCGATAAATGACGCATGATATTTATTTTAGGTTATATAAAATTGTTATACTTATATAGATTTTTTTTTTCTATTTTTATAGCTATATTAAAAATTGATGTATCGCTAGAGTTGAAATATTTTTCTTACAATCTTGGAGAGCATGCTGGCAAAATAAATATTCATTTTTAATGTTAAGTTAAAAATGTTTTTTTTTTTTTTCAATTACCTACAATTAAATAGGACAAAAACTATATGTATATTTTATTTATAAATTATGTTTTAGTAACCTTAACTATAATAAATAATTTCCCTTCTATGCACAGATTTGAATTATAAAGTATATATTTTGCATATTGAAAATTTATTTGCACTGCTTTTAAAAGTATATAATGAAATGATGTTTTAAATTTAATTCTAACGCATTTCCAAAAGTAAATATAAATATGTTTTATAGTATACAACAGCCACTTGGTGTGTGTGTGTATGTTTATTATATATATATATATATATATATATATATATATATATATATATAAATTTAATCAGGGTTGGTTCATATTACTGCGCAAAGTTAAATCAAAATTTTGAACACTAGAATAATTTTCAATGATCAAATTCATAATTCATTACTTGGGTATACACTCTAACTTTTGCAAGCAAACAAATATTTTAAATGTAGTTTCTAACACTAACAAATTAAAAAAAAAAAAAAAAAAAAAAAAACTTGCATACATTATATGTACGTGATAAGCATCTTACTGACATAGAATAGTAACAAAAAAATATTATTAAGAAAAGTTTAATAAATATTTTCTTTCATTTTAAAAAAACTACTCAAGCTAGTAGTCTATAAGTTAATTTTTTTTTCCTACTTCAAAGCAATAAGGAAAAGTTTCTTCTGTTCGTTAAGTATACTTGAGTGCAATCTGCATAATATAGAATTGCTTCGTTTGTCTCTCAGTTTACTTGAGAGAGAACTTCTTAAAGTATAAAAAATTTACGTACTTTATACTTACAAACTGTATAGAGTGCTCTAAGGTACTTATTGTTATACAACTTTTATATGCTACCCAGACAGCACCAAACGACTAATAAACGTTTATTATTAGAATATTTCAATGTTCTAAAAATTTGTTATATAATTGGTTTAAAAAACCGACGAATGTCCTCACTTTTACGTCTATAAGAGGTATATTTTACGTTTATTATTAGTATTTGCTGAACGTTTTAAATACGTTTATTAGATATATTCTAATAAACGTATAATATCCAGAATAAAAGACGTTTATTTCTAGTATTATGCTAAACGTTTTATAAACGTTTATTAGATATTCTAATAAACGTATAATATCCTACATAAAATACGTTTTTTATCTGTATATTTTTGGTTTATTAGTTGTTTATTATACGTTTTCTATAAACGTTTTTATACCTTTTTTATACCTTTATTATACTTGTTGTTATACTTGTTGTTGTTACTAAATTTTACTTGATATGTAAGTAAAAAAATTAAAATCTAACACATGCAATAACTAAATATAAAAATTATAATAAAAGATAAAAGATTTACTAGTATACAAATTAAACAAACAAATTTTTGCATCACCAAACATGTTTATTAGCCAAACAATTACATTTAAAATCAGGAAATAACAATTTTACATCTTTATATATCTCAAAACATATTTAATAACGTTCCAGGGTAATTTACGTGTAAAACAAGGGGACATTTTCATAGTTACTGTTGATTTTGTCGAAGCTCTACTTGTGCCATTGCTGCAGTAGATCTTAGATGTTCACAGTGCAGCGCAGTGCGTTGTAGTAGTAGCTGATATAATACTGCTTCAAGTCGTATAGCAAGCTCGGGAAGGCAGTCTTTTTGTATGATGTACCTGCAGAAAAAGAAAATAAATTAGTATAAATTAAAGAAAATAAAAACTTACAATTAGTTAAAATAGCTAATAATATCTAAACTTATTAATTTCGTACTGAATAACAAATTTATTGGTATTGTTGAAATTATTCTAGAAATTTTCTTTTATTTACAAAAAAAATTATATTACAAGTCCAAAAAACGTATATTATACGTCTAAAAAACCTATAATAAACGATTAACATGGACTGGTATAAAAAACGTTTAAAAAACATATAATACACAACAGACGCTATGAAAAAGCACGCGGTTGCTACGTTCATAAATTACACAATAACCTAGCTAAAAGATTTTTACAATAATGATTTAATCAATTATAAGAAATTACAGAAAATTACAAATTATTTAAATAGACGACTGCACTTTAAACCTTAATTCTATACAATAAAGAATCAGAAATCTTTTTAGAGCTGCACACTGCAATGGTAAATAAATTATAAATATAACGTGCATGTCGATGGCATGCATATTGTTTTTTTTTTTTTTTTTGTTCTGCAAGTCCAATTACTCAATTTTATTACTTTTAAAATTCTATATATAAATATTTTGGTACAAAATTTACACATGATTAATAAAATCCACTTACCAGTATGTTTGTTTGTGCACTTTGCTTCAACGACGAGTAATTTTCACACATCTTCCTGAGATTGATATTGCTAGTCACACTAAAGAATGCACTTCCAGTTACTTTGACATGGGATGGTCACTAGAGGGGAAATGTATAAATCACCCCTTCAAAATAAGCAAAAAATACTTCTAATAAACGTTTAATATTGAAGGATAAAAATCGACGATTACAACAATTTTTTAAACGTATAATAGAAGAATACTTCGCATAGTTTAAAATACGTCAAAAAGAATGGACCTAATAAACGTTTAAAATTGGTGTAAAAGGACTAGTTTAATATACGTCTAAAATAAGAGATCTAATAAACGTTTATTTTACGCCTAAATAGAATCGGAAAATATATGTATAAAAATTGTGGATAATAAACGTTTAAAATTGATGTAAAAGGAATAGTTTAATATACGTATAAAATAAGAGATCTAATAAACGTTTATTTTACGCCTAAATAGAATCGGATAATATATGTATAAAAATCGTAGATAATAAACGTTTAAAATTGGTGTAAAAGGAATAGTTTAATATACGTCTAAAAGAAAATACCTAAAAAACGTTTATTTTACGCCTAAATAGAAACAGATAATATATGTATAAAAATCGTAGATAATAAACGTTTAATATTGGTATATTAGAAAAACAAATATTTATTAACATCTAATAAACGTTTAATATCTTGGCTCCACAAAACGTTTAAAATTTATAAAATATATCCTATTTTTCGACCTTTAATAAACGTATATTTAAGGTATATTAAAAAATGTCTAAAAATTGCGTAGAAAAAACGAATAATAGTAGAATAATATCCAGAAAAAATTATCTTATCCTTTATTTATACGTTATCCCATTTTTCTACGTTTATTATGCCATAAATTGCTGTCTGGGTATGTACGTTAAGAAAGTTTGACCAGTTGATATCTGACAAACTGAACTATCATAAAATATAAAATTAACGAGAAGTATATAAATATGAAATGCTACTTAAAAGTTTAGTAATGCAAACACGATCAAATATTTAATTTATATGAAGATGAATGTAAAAATTCACATTTTAATTCATAATTTAAAGCACTCTCAAAGTTTAAGAAAGAAAAAAAATTTTGTTTTAAGATTTTTTTGTTCCATCTATATATATGTATATTATTCTTATATTTTTAATTATTCTTACAAATCTAAAAATGAAATGGAAATAAAACAATGCTATAGAAGTAATGATAGAAATTCAAGCTATTCCAAGGAAAGTTTTTTTATTTATTATTATTTATTTTTTTAATACTTTTCACAATTAATACATGTTATACTGTATTATATACACACACACACACACACACACACACACACAACACACAAAAGTTAAGAGTAGCAAAAATAATTTAAAATTAAGCACTAAATGTTGTTTGTTTATGTAAGAACATGGATTAATTACAGTCCCTTGCAGATCTCTACAATCTAATAACGTACACTTTTTATTTCCGCTATTTTCACATGATAGATTCTTTCTGTCGCGTTATATAAAACTTGAAATTTCAAAGTATATGAATTTTTTGTACTAGTTTTATTTGAAATAAAATAGCTTTACATTCAAGCATTATTTGCAAGCAGAAGGTAAATACAAATGTCAATTGCATGAAACTTTATTTTTATCTCCAAGCTACAAAAATACTGACAATTGCTATTTTGTTTTCATGCAAATGTCTTTCACAAAGATATCAGCAATATTACATTTTCTATACGCTTTTTTTTTTTTTTTTTTTTTAATGTCATATTCTTATAAAAGAGATTATGAAGCTTGAAACGTTGTATGAAATTCACATTTAAAAGTAAAGTTATGTAAAAAATATATATATAAATAAATAAATTGTTGAAGTTTTGCGTTTCTTCAGTGTTATGAAGCGATAAATATATTAAAATAAAAACCTTTTTGCCCTCAAAGTATGCAAGTTATTTGCAAAAACAGCAAGAAAAAAAAATGCAATTAAAGTATAGTATAATAAAGTTTATAAAACTACATCACAGGATTTTTTTTCCCTACAAACATGAACAAAAGCTCGTTCTGCAAAGTAAGACTTCCGGTGCAATTTTTGTGTCGATATGTTCCTTTGTTATAACAGCTGATTATGACTTCGTTACCTGTTTACTACGTTTATACATATAGTCTATCATTTTTATTTCTTCGTTTAGAACTTTGAACTTGATAAGAATGAAAGAAACTCCACACAAAAAAGTTCCATGCTCTTCATGTGACTCAATTTTTGTCAATTTTGTTAGCTCAAAAAACAAGATCAACCAATGAATGTGTCGTATTTTGTTGGTCAGCCAATCACTGTTGTTGAGATTCACTTTACTTTACAGAACAAGCTAAAATAAAAATATTATGTATATTCTGAATAAAAAATGAAATCTATGCCATACAACAAGATAAACCGAACAACGTGATTCAGATGAAATGGATTGGTGAATTGTATGCCGAGATACCTCTAACTTGGCGTGAGACATTTATACCAATTTGCACTACCAGGACCGAGAAACATGAATGTCAAAGCCAAACCACATGAATTAATGAGTGAATATACGCCAGCTCAAAAATTGTAATCTTCATGTTTTTCTGCATTTTTTTTTTCTTGTTGCACTAGTATTATATGGCTAAGTTTTATGGCCAAAGTTCTTGTAATATGGTTTAATTAGCCCTAAGAGGGAAATCAGCTACTGCGGTATTTCACTAAAAAGTTTTAAAAAAAAAAAAAAAAAATCTGAAATCTTGCAGTGACACTTTAGGATAAGGTGTCTTCAAGATTTATGTAAAAAAAAAAAAAAAAAAAAAAAAAAAAAGGAAGTCACCATGCTAAATTTCAAATTATGATATTTTTGAAGTTTTATTCCCATAAGAGCCCATACGTTAATTTTAATAATTTTTGTGTCTTATCTCATGGTAACGGGTTCAAAAAAATGTCTCATATATAGCTTATAGTTATACAGTATAATATTAAGCATTAAGTTTCAAATGGCATCATAAAGTTTTGAAGTTTTCTTTTTAGATTTTGAGATACAAAAGTCATCTGATTACAACCCTTGAACATATATTTTACAGTTTTACCTGCGTATCACACTGGCAAGCGCTTGGCACATTAAGCTTATGGACCCTTTAAGGGTTGTTATACCCCTCTTTAATCACTTCTGTGGTCGATTATGTCCCCTAAAGCTATCATAACTGTCCTAAAAGTATCCCCTTAGGCCCTAGGCTGACTATGGCGGGAGCTCTAACTAGTCAATACGACCCTTTAGATACTCAATACATTTTTACATGGAAAGCAAACTGTGTATTCTTTGATTGATATACTATAAGATATACTATGATATAACCTCTACCGATCGCCTCAAACTGAATGCAATGCATTTCTTAAAAAGTTCACGCGTAAGATTTTTTTTTGCACATATTTTTTTCACCACGCGTTATCAGTAAACAACAATGTGTGTGTTAATTGCGCGAATTTCTCTCTCGTTACTTTTATCTCCATTCACTTACTTAAATATTCAGAGTTTTAAGTTGTTGTTTTTTTTTTGGTTGTGGTAGAGACTATAGAAAGAGATCGGTAACCAAGCTCTCTGATAAGAAAGGAGACTACAACAAAAAATTCATTATCATGTTACACAAAGCGAGGGTGGGTTCACTTTCGAAATGCCAATTAACGAACTTTTAAGTTGCGGAAAAAAAAAAAGTACACTCTGTACTTAATTAGAACACTTTTTAGCACAACTTGATTTTTTTAGTGAGTTTTATTCAAATGATTAAGATATGATATATTTTTTTCGTTTATAATTTAAATTCTGTTTTGTGATAATAATTTATTTTCTTTTATTGCATACACATACGCATTTATATATTATAAATACATAAATTTCAAAACTATGAATTGATGCTAATTTTTAATGTATAAATATATGTGTGTATATAATATTATTAATACCACTTCGAAAAGGTATTTTTTCCAAATATATTTCAATTTTTGAAGACTAGAAAACCGAAGTTGGCTGGTGGTTTAGTTATAGTTATATAACATTATAGTTATATCTCAAATCTGTAAGTAAACATTCACATAATTTATTTTTCTCCTCTGTAACTTTTCCGTTCAAAACAATGCTATATAATTATGTTTTTCTGCATTTTGTAAGCCTTATTATGGTGTAAAAAATTTAAAGACTGGATTTTTAGGGTAAAAAGATACGCCTGCAAGTTTCATAGTTAGGCTTTTTGCTTCACAATCTACTGTGTGTTTATAAAACTTAGTACTTCACTGCTACCAAGCTTAGAAATAATAATTTTGTAAACTTACAGTAGGTTGTGATACAGGTAAATAACTTTCTATTTTTGCAGGTGCAACTGCCATCATTTTTACCAATAAAAATCCGATCTCTAAAAATAAATTAGTAAATCTACCTTCCCTGCTAGAAAAGTTTTGATATGAAACTAATGATTATCTTTAGAAATTTGTTCAAAATTCTTAGAAAACTGTTGTTTTTTTTTAAGGTAAAATGACATATTCCTTCCAAGAAGTTCCCAACATAGAAGATATTTAAAAAAATAAGAATATTTACCATAGAAAAAAAAAACTTTTAGAAATTAGAATTACTATTATTTTATATTGACCAATAAAGTACACTGTTGTACGTTGTACATATTATAACAAGCATTAGTATTGTCAAGTTTGTTAACAACCAAACAATAATAGTTAATACTAATAAATACTATAATGTAACAATATAAAAGTCAATAAAACAAAATACACAAGAAAAACTATGAAATATTAAACAAAAGCACTTAGATGTATAAGTGGCTGCAGCCACTTCTATAATGCTCGATATAAAATGCTACGATTTTACAAAAAAAAAAAAATAATAATAATAATAAGCCTCCGTATAGGGTGTGTACGCATAACGTCATTCTGAGTGCTTTTCGATGCTCTTCTTGAGCAATGAATAACATTGTTTAGCATATAGGACAAACGTTGTTTTTTGGCTGTTTTCTTTGAAAAATTAACTATTTTTTGGTCATTATTATTTTTCTTGCTTACTTGAGGTACTAATTCAACCTGCTAACAGCATCAATGCTCTCAAAAAAAAAGTGCGAAGTATTTTTAAACTGGCAAAATGTGCCATTTTCCTATACCGGTCAATGCTATTTAGTACTCACTTATGACGTCGACTTTAACAAGAATGAAACCACCCTATATATAAAAAAAATAAGTAAAATAGGACATTATTATTTTATTGAATCGTTTGTTCCATACAAAATAGATAAAAAAAAAAATCTCGCATGCAAAAAGTTAATAAATCTTTCTTGTATACAAAATGCATATTATGATAATTTTAATTTTATATATTTCCTTGCAGTAATTTACAATCAATAAGAAGATAAAGCTACTTAACATGACTCTAATATGCATTCCCTTTTTTTATTATTATTTACTATCTTGTATATATGTATATAAATTTTTAAGCTACCTTTTATATCAAAAGAACATAAAGAAATCAAATGTTTTAATAAAAAAATAAAATTACGAAATATGCGTAATTGATTATACTTTAAATCATTGCTTTATAACACGTAAATTGAACGGTTAATTTAAATATTTTTTATTATTTATTTCAATGTATTTTATTTGACTGCATTTATTTAATGTAATGTGCTGATGTTATAAGTATAAATTTATGAGGCAAATAAATATTTACTTTCACAAAGACTTTATTTCCAAGTTAGTTAGTATAAAGTTGAGTAATGAAAATTATATACATATTTGCTTGCGTAATAATTATTTTTAAGAGAAACTTTTCATTTTGAAGTAAAAATATGGTTGTAAGAATTATAAAATTACAAAAATATAATTAAAAAAAAAAAAAAAAAAAAAAAAAGTTCGTTGGAAATGTTCAGAAAATTTCAATGTAATAGTAAAAATCAAATCAAATATTAAAATTAAAAAAAATCGAATTTGTAGTTTCTATGCATTTTTGGTCTTTTTCGTATGAATTCGAGATTTGAGAAATATTTTTAATCCGATTACGAAAAAATGCAAAATATGGAATATTAAACTCTAAAAATTATTATAATACTAAAGATAGAAGACTTCTCCAATTAAAGACTTTGAAAATCAGTATTATATAAAATATAAATATATCTAGCTATTTTTGTATCCTGTTCTTTTATGCCCACTCGCTAATATAGGTAAGATTCTATATGTTTACAAACTGCATATCTATAAAAATCACAATATGTTTTTTAAAGGAGTGCCGTATTGAGAAATCAAATTTGACGTCATATACCACTAAAAAAAATCAAAGATATCAATAAGTTACATTTTACAAGAATGATAACCAATGCGATTTATTATAGAATTAAAAATAATAAAAATTTATTTTATATCATAAAAAATCCCTGTAAATTTTTCTTTCTTTCTTTCACAATAATGTACGAAGGTTTTATTATTATAAAAATTACAAAGATCATCTCTTATGGCTACTTGAAAATTTTCTATACACACCTTAATCTGATAATTTTTTTATTTCTTTTTTTCATGAATATTACGTCAATTTAACGACTGTTTTTAGTTTGAAAAAAAAATTATTTTACGTATATAATAACCTTAAATTTTATTTGAAAAACAATTATTTTTTTAATTAATCATGAAATTATCTTATTTAATCTTATTGTATGCGAAAAAAAATAAGTTAAGTACATTCTTATGGGTGTGTCTGTATAGAGAGAGAGAGAGAGAGAGAGAGAGAAGTAAATTTTAGCATAAAGTAGATCGGAATCAATGAGAATAAAAAACAAGCTGCATCTTTTGCCCTGCCTTTACCTTTTTTTTTCCTATATAGCCATGGCCAGCATATATAAATGTGTATTGGCATATTATTGCATATTCATGAGAGCTGACTGCTACTGCACTTTTATATATATTATGCATTTTATATATAGACTACTGCAAGGAGATTTTATAAATATATGCAAAAGCTTACAATTTATTTCTGATTTTATTTATTTTATACTTTCTTTATTTGTGAATAAATAAATATATAAAGGAGCATTCACATATATTTTTTCCTTCATAGTTATGCGCACTAAATCATTATATATATATAGCAATGATTTACATCGGAACAATTACAATACTGCACAAAATTACGGTCAAAATGAATACCTCGGTATGTAAATGCACCGTAGAGAGGTTATACTAATTTTTGGTGTAATTTTTTAATAATATAAATAAAATAGTTTTTCTTATATTTATATACATAATTATATTTTAAATATGGTGATACGTCTATACTCTATAGAACAATATTACCATTTTGTTGTTTCAATAATAGTTTGGATTCATTCATATATTCGTTTATTAGTTCATGTAAATTCATGTACATAGTACAATATACGCTTCTGTTTTTTTTTTTTTTTTTTTTTTTTTTTTTTTTTTTTTTTTTTCCTAAAATAAAGAAAATTTGAAATGGCGAGAATCGGGCTGTACTTTTATATTATAGTAAAAATCATCAATCGCTTTATTTTAAAATTTAAAAAATAATAATATTAATAATAATAAATAAATAAATGCTGCTCTTCCGGTTAGGCTGGCCGTGAAAAATGTGTAAATTTAAATGTACAAAAATTAACTTAAACCTTGCTTACTAATTTTTATCTGTAACTGTGCACACTTTATAATTATTGTGACCCTTTAAATCGTCATTTTTAATTATTTGGTGCACAGTTCAGACTACAAAGAAAAATATTTATGTGAGAGTTCCTTTAGGGTTAAAATGCATTTTGCCTATAAAATAATTAAGAATTGTCAAAAATCTGCTATAAATTGAAGCATGCGGGGAGAAATTTTCAACCATTTAACAGAATTTTAAAAATGGCTCTTTAGCTTCATGATTTTTGTCGCATTTTTATATTTGATTTATAAATATGATTTAATTATGAAAACTTCATACAAAAATAGCAATAAGTTTTTTTTTTTTTTTTTTTTTTTTTGTAGTAATTAATTTGACTACCTCATGCAATTCCATTTAATACGTGTATATGACAATGTCTTCGCGGAGATTTTGAAGAAGGTTTAGAATAACACAATATGGTACACACAAAATAAATCAATAATATTACTGCGTGGGGTGTACATTTAAAAAAGCTCCGTGTAGATCTCTATATGAGAAACATCATAAAGTATACAAGTTTCCTATATACGAGTATGAAGGAGAAGAAGAAAAAAATGGATATATTATGCATGTAATGCAACATTGTCGTTAGTAGTTTATTACATTTATATAATAAGCAATCGAACCTTATTGAAATATTACCTTGCTCTTTTTTTTTTTTTTTTTTTTTTAAGTCGTATTTCCATCTCAAATAATTCTTTAATTTGAATATGAAACAATCACTTGAAAAAGAAAATGTAATAAATTTTATATAATTGTATTTTGTTATCATATGTACAAATCAGATTTTTTTAAAAAATAAAAAACTATTTTCCCCTTAACTACATAATATATTTAAATAATGTAACTAATTATCATTTAAACTGTTATTTTATTTTTTTAATTATTTTTATTTAAATAGCATTGCAAATTCAAATTTTGTTTTTAACACAAAATAAAAATTAATTTAAGATTTGATCTTGATGTTGAAAAGTGTTTCTTATTAACGCTATGGCAGTTACTTTTTTTTTTTTTTTTTTTTTTTTTTTTTTTTTTTTTGAGTCCAATTTAATTTTGTGATTTATTGCCACGTCAGATGTGTTGATAAAAACAATTGATAATTTTTGTATTATTTTAAGAAGTATATTATATTATACTTGCAAGCTTACTCACGGATGTTAAATTTATTTTTATATCATGTTAAATTACGTTTTATGTTCTTTGAGAAGGTGGTAAAAGACTTTATGAAATTATATTTTTTTGTGATTTACTACAGTATACTTTGTTAATTAATTACTGTGTATAAAAAAATAATTAATATATTTATTTTGTAGTTTTATATATTCAATTTCATAATGTTTTTCTTTTAATAAATTTATTATAGTGTACTTTATGCTTTTTTTTTTCATTGCATTGTTTTTAAAAAATTAAAAGTTGTATTTAAACGGAGGAGTATATAAATGTGATGTAATATTAATATTGTATCTTTAAAATTTTCAAATTTTATATATTTATATATAATATGAATATTAAAAATTAGTAGCCATCAAAATTGGAATAGACCAGAAGAAAACATAAGCATTTATATCACAAAACACTTGATAGGACTTACATAAATAACTTTATACTGTCTCAAAACCCAATAACTGTAGCTCCGTATAGCAGTGATCAGAAAATTTCGATTTATGCAACCCGCACAACATTTTTTTACTAATTTTTTCATGTTTCTGTCGACAGAAACATGAATAGTCACGCAAATTGCATACTCAACAGTATTTTTACGCTGTCTCGTGGGGCTACATTAACAAAACTTATCATCAGTTTTGAAGATCCCATTTCGTGATTATTCATTAAAAAGCACATAATATGTTATCTTATGTGGTGTGTGGCTTTAAAGAAAAGTATTGTATATTCTGAGACGGATTTAGTTATTATTAATTAACATGATTCCTTCAACATTCAGCAATTTTACCATATTTTATGTAATACAGATATAATATATTGCATGTTCTATTGACTTATGTATGCAATTCTAATATTTTCTTTAACTTTGATTTCAGGTAAGTGAACGAATACGAAATATTTTCTTCCTATTTGGCTATTTGTACATCGTTATCTGAGTAAGTAATAAGCTCTTTGAGAGTTTTTATGAAACCAAATTTAAGTCATATTTTAGGTCATACAGTATACTATTCAATGATCTTAAATAAAGTCTCAGGGAATAATGCTTTCTATCACTACAGCTGCTGAACAAGTTATACATTCAGATTTTCATTATATTTAAACATTTAAATAAAAATTAAAAAAAAAAAAAAAAACGAGAAAAAACGAGAAAAAACGAGACAAAAATATTGGTTACTTTGTGATACGTTTAGATTTATATTATTTCTTTAAATAAAGTAAAAAAAATGTTGCAGCTTCCTATCTTAAATCAAAGTACATTTATTTTGAATGGCAATATCTGGCAATATCCACGGAAAGAATAAATTACGTAATTTATTCTGCAATTATGTCGTTATAGCATAAATTTTGCTAAATTAGAACAACCTATAAATAATTATGCTGTATAATATTTATGCTATTTAACATTGTTATTATGAAGTATATAGCATAAATTATGTTGTATTGAACAAATTGTGCTGAAAACGAGCTAGCATAATTATTACGGATTTATTTTTATTGGTGCACATATTAACTTAAAGCCCTATTTACACGGAACAATGTTTGCAGATTGCAATAAAATATATATTGCATCTAAATTTTTTAATTTTTGATGAACATTACATATAGAATCATATTTATTACACATAAATGCATCCAAATTTAATGCATTTCTATAGAGATTGCATATACCTAAATTTATTATTGGACATTAAAAATATGGCGCTATGTCAACAAACGAATATAAAGAACATTATGAAATTATTACAATGCTTAGTACGATATATATATATATATATATATATATATATATATATATATATATATATATATATATATATATATATATATATATATATCGAAATCATAAAAATTATTTAAGTCATTAATAATTACTCATTTTTTTTTAACCGGGGTTACAACATTAATAAATATAAAAAATTAGGGCGTATCTTCAATATAGAGAAATGCAATTGTATAATATACTTGGTACATTTTATGCATACATTATATATGTAGGTGTATGCGAGTATTTAATTTTTATTATTAATTATGTAAAATGCAAATGATTTTTAAATAAATGACAATTTAATATTTTTTACTATATAAAAGAGGTGTCAATAAAAGTTATGATACTTCAAGTTAAATTATGGTATGATTATAAAAAATTATGTTTGATAATAAATATATGATTGTATATAATAATATAATAAAATTTACTGCAAAGTTTCGTAAGGTATATAAATTGCATTAAATTAATGTTCTCGTCGTCCGTGCTACTAAAATGCACTTGTGTATGTGTATAGTGTTATGCTAATGTGATTTATGGAGAATATGGTACACTTGAAAAACAAATTGATACCAAAAAAATGTCTTTGAACCTTCATGTTTAGAGAGTATTAATATTATTTAAAATTAAATACCATCAAGAATTCAAACATTACATTAAGGGCATAGAAAATATAAAACAACACGTTCTTTTTAATCATCAAACACAAATTGGGATCTACAAACTGATGATAATTTTTACCAGAATGTTCCACAAGAGAGCGTGAAAATACTGTAAAGTATACAATTTGTGTGAATAGTTCTGTTTATGACGTCAGAAACAGGCAAAAGTTAGTATGAAAATGTTGTGCGGGTTATGAAATTTTCTGATAACTGCTACAGCGGGTTTTGAGACCAATTAATGCTATTTATGTAAGTCCCATCAAGTGTTTTGAGATATAAATGCTAATATTTTCATGTTGTCTATGCCTTTAAGGGGGTGGGGGATAATATACTAATGACAAGTACATAAATCCTGTAAATTGTAATAGGGTGTATATGCAGTAATGTTAAAGTCAACGCCATGTCGGATCACTCAATAACGTGTGCCGGTATAATATATTATAGTGTATAGGAAAATGACTCATTTTGCCAGTTGAAAAACACTACTATAAGCAATGTTCATATATATAGATTGAATTAGTATATCTCAACTATTATTATCTTAACTATTTGAGAAAAATAATAAATTAAACGATTTCCCAAAGATTATAGCCAAAAGCAAAGTTTTTCCTATGCTGGAAGTTTGAAGTGTTAACTTTTCATGCTAGTGAATATAATAATTTAATCTTTTATTTTAGATACTATATACCAGTGCATGGGTTATACTTGTGAAATTGTTTAGGTATAATGTACCTTGTTATCACTAATCACTATCAAACTTATATCGATTACCTCTACCAGTTTAAACATTCAGTGAAAATACACTTCTGCTTTTTAGCACAAATAATTTACATTTCGTTCGTAAAGATATTCTCTAAACATTCATTTCTTTTTTGAGTGTATATGTTTTATGTACCTGATATTTTCAAAGTATAAGATTTTGATCTCATTTAGATTATAGTTTAATCTTAACCAGACTTTGATGCATTGTTTCATGTGTAATTTTTTATTTACAACATTATTTAGTTTAATTTTATACATTGAAAATATTACTTTTTATTTATATTATTGAAATGAAATGAGTTGTAATTATTTATGCCGCTTATATACCAAATAATAAATAACGCTTAAGTGGAATTAAATATACAGAATTAAGCATTATGTATGATTATCGGATAAAATTGTAAAATAATTTAATAAAACTATTCACAAGTTTTGTTTTGATTTCGGTTCTTATTGCAATGGTTCTTACCGGTGATAAGAAAACATTGTCCTTTTTTTTTTTTTTTTTTTTTTTTACGTGAAACGTAAAAGTGTATTTAGCACGCGTCATTTAAACATCTCGTTTCTATTTTTTCTCTCAATAATCACTTAAAAGTTCCATAAATGGCAATGGATAGAAAATTAGTGATCCTCCGCAATTTTAGTGCGAATTTTTGATTAGTTACACATTACCACCGATAAGAAGTATTGGTTAACGTAGAAAACTTTGAAGAAGATTTATTTGAAATTACAATTTAGCTTATTATTATTTATTTATATTTGTTTATTTTTTATTAATAATTATTTTGAAATTATTAGTGTTGTTACTACACGTAAGAAAAAATATATATATGTACGTAATTTATGCTCCATAGAATAATTCCTATATAATATTGTATAGAGCTCAAATGTTGCTATTTAATGATGACATAAGTAATTATGCTGAACATCTTATCCTATATGCAGTATAATCGCTGTGCAATAGTGCAGTAAATTATGTTGTTATATGTATACTTACAAATATTGCTGGATTGAGTTTATTTTTACATACTTAATTTTATTCCGTGTAGGTCAATGGAAAGTTTTGTTAGCTGACTACCAAAGGAATGTATATAGCATCATGATTCATGACATTTATGCATTATTTTTGTACTATAAGAAATATGCTTAAAAGTGGAAATATTATAACTAGAATGTAAACTGTATGAAAAAACTTTAAAAGTTATTAGTATTAAAATTGGCATTTCAAACCATACCGTTTTTGTCTTTGATTTATACAGTTGACATATAAGACAAAAAAAAAAAAACTATACACTCGATAAAGCACGTGTTTCTAAACAAGGAAACAATTATGGATAAAAAAAAAAAAAATTAAAAAAAAAGGGACATTTGAAACAAGGTTTGTTTAAACTTTAAACAGGAAATATCTGCATGACATGGATTGTTCGATAAAAATTACTTTCCTTTTTCTTTACGTAAAATGTTGCGGTTATATTTCATAGAAACAATTGACTGCTGGCTCATTGCATAAAATAACTCTAAATGTATAATGTTTTTTTTTGCTGTAATGTCCAACTCGCATTAACTGCTATATAAAAGAAGGAAAAAAAAAGAGAAGGATAATAATAATCATTACTATTTTTCTGTATAAAAATGTAATTATAATTTTTTCTGCAGTGATCGAAATTGTTAAATATATGAATTATTTGTTTATATAGGTTGCTTCAAATGAATTAGTTAATTAAAAAATATATTCTTTTAAATAAGTGAAAACCTAATTGGTCAAATTTCATGCCATAATATTATTTGTAGGAGTATTGATGTCTATCTGTCTTCCTCCATCTCCTACTTTTGACAGAAAGAGTAGCACATGAGCTTATTTTCATCAATAAAAATTCGACGTCCGGTAAACAAACAAAATATCCTTTTTACATTATTGTAATAAGTTACATCTTTCCGTTTAATAAAATTTTTAGAAGCCGGATCTGGTAACAATGTAAATATATACGTATTTGGAAAATTCACTGTACAAATAAAGTTAATGAAATTAAAAGATAATATTCACCAGGTAAAATATTAAAAAGATTTATTTTATTATGTACAATTTTAATTATTATAATTACAATAATAAATTTAACATTAATTTATAAATCTTAAATAATAAACAATTTTAAATTGATGCATTACAAATTAAATTATTTCTCATGCATGTAATTTTTGTTACAAGCAAGTTTTTTTTCTTTTTACTTTTAGATACTCCATGTAATTAAATCAAGTTAGATGATTATATATTTTTAACAAATTAATTAGCAAAATTAAATAACATTGTTTATATTTAATTATTATTTATAATTTTAATTAATTTTATGACAATATTTGATAATTAGTGACCTTTGCAGTTGTTTTGATATGTATACTGTAATATGTTTATGTAAACAGTTTTATTTTTACTTGCTGCTTTTTATTTTTTTTTATACCATTTAAAATATTAGGATTTGAAATAATATTTTAATGCATATAATTTATTATAAAATATTTTCCAACAAATTAATTAAATGACATTAAAATATAATTTGTTTACAATTTAAAATTTTATTTACATGTATCTATCATACCAGATTTTTATATATTAAATGTATCGTGACCTTTCAAAATATTTCAAATCAAAAACGTAAAATTCATGATATATGGGACCTTCATGATATTTTGTGCCTCAACCCCTTTGTATAGGATGTGTGCGCATGACGTCATTCTGAATGCTTTTCGATGCTCAGCTTAAGCAATGTTTAACATTGCTCAGCATAGGACAAATTTCATTTTTTGCTATTTTCTTTGAAAAATTAGCTCTTTTTTTATTATCATTTTTCTTGCATATACTTAAAATACTAATTCAACCTGTCAACAGCATCAATATGCTCCCAAAAATATTGCGAAGTATTTTTAAACTGGTAAAATGAGTCATTTTACCATACTGGCCCATGTTATTTAACGCTCATTTATGGCATCGACTTTAACATAAATGAAACCACCCTATGCCCTCATTAAACTGTAGTAAAAAAGAAAAGAAATGTTAAGCAGGCAA
This sequence comes from Ecdyonurus torrentis, assembly GCA_949318235.1. NCBI lineage: Eukaryota > Metazoa > Arthropoda > Insecta > Ephemeroptera > Heptageniidae > Ecdyonurus > Ecdyonurus torrentis. The sequence goes on along the minus strand of OX439136.1, from coordinate 22,223,039 downwards.
ATTTAGTCATTCATGACGTCATGAAATACAGGTCTACAATAGAAATTGCAAAGCGGGCTGTCTACTTCACAATTTATCTCCCTAAATTTTAAGGCTAAAGAAGGGTAAAAATGTGTCTAGTATCCCTCAAATAAACGTTTCTGAACTTGATGTAGTAGTTTTCTAAAAGAAAGGTGGAAAAAACACTGTTTAAACAAATAGTCCCCTGACATAAAAATTGGCCCATCAAAACTCTACAAGTGGATTGTTCCGCAATGTTATAAACTATAAAGGATCATGTAGAAATTTGTAGAAGCGTAATACTTTTTTTTCTTTCCAGACTATGTGATTAGCTAGCCGATAACATCTATTAAAAAATACAAAATCAAATAAGACACACAAATTGATACGCTAATTATTTTGAAATATAGTAAGAAAATGTTATAGCGACGTTAGAGAAATAATAATAATAAAAAACAAAAGTTTATATATATTTAGTTTAGACACTTGATGCTTTCGCTGTTGCTTGCTCGAGTGATCATGAAGAGCGCGAGAGATAAATGCTCAGTGTGGCTTCTCTTATTTGTCTTGTTTACTTTTGCTTGCTCGGCGAGCTTGGTTAATTACTGCGCCATCAAGTTAAGTGTGGAAAATAATAGCAATCCATTCGAGTCAGACAAATCTTTGTAACACAAGACACAAGAAAATACTTTTCACTTTAACTTGTTTAATTATCGTTCTCTCTCTCTCTCTCTCTCTCTCTCTCGAGTTTTTTTTCTTTGTGTATTACTTATGTAAGAAATAAAATATCGCTGTTCAATAATATTAACAAAATCAATTAATTTTCTATTTTAATCACAAAAGGAAATACATAAATAAAGTACAATTAATTTTTTGGCTAAATAATTTGTTTTTAACGTTTTACTAAGAAAATATTTAAAAGCTGGTAAGAGAGATTCAAGTCTTTTATAAATAAAATTTTAAAACAGAGACACGATTAGTTGATGATATATGCTTGAGCAGCCTTGTTTGACTTGTATTTTACGTGTCATTTCAATGAGTGACTGAATTATGCGCGGAAAGTAATAAAACAACAAAAATAACAAAATAGATAACGTACTTTATAATAAACGCAATTAATATTTGCTATGTTTGATTTTACAGCTTACATTGTTACTTAAATAAGTTTTTACGGAATAGATAATTTTAGTATTTTTGTACCAAAAAAAAAAGAAAAGATAATATAAGGTATTTAACAAAGAAAAAAAAATATTTAACATAATATAATGTACTTAAAATTTATGCCTCGTAATATTTTAATTTTTATGCTATTTGTTTTATTTATTTTTTAAATGATAGCGTGTTATTTTATTGTAATATGAATTAACATGTTTCATTTATGATCTTTTAGAAGCAAAACAGAATCTTTTTTACTATGCATGGTATATTGTTATTATAGTATTATACAAATAATGAATCATTAAAATTTGAAAAGAACCTAGTCTCACTGCTTCTGGATTTCATGACGTCATAAATTCCAAAGCTGTCTACTTAACTTTGTGTTAACCCTCTAGTTTGTTAGGTTACAAATGTGTTAAAGAATAAATACGGTTTATGAGTGAAGTTCCCTTCTCATGCATTTATCCATTTTAAGACTTTTTATTTTTTTTTTTTTTTTTTTTAAGGAATAAAATACAAAAAACAGGGGTTTGCAGATTTTTATTGATAGAAATAAATAAAAACGCTTTTTTTTTTTTCAAATCTTAATTACAGTATAATAAATGGCTAAAAAATATTTAAAGTTAAATAGTTATGTACAAAGTGATCCAGTTAAAGAGTCGGTGTAAAAGATTATTTTCCTTTCTTTCTCTCTCCAATTCTCTTGATACACTGCTATACATTTATAGATTTACTTATTCCCAGTATTGCATGAATGGAGCCCAAATATCTTCCACATAAATAAATTCTCCGCTCATCAATGTCAACTTAAAGCATAAAACCTCGCGCACGTGTGTTTTATATATTTCAAAGTCTTAAATATTTCAAGTATTTTCTTTAATAACCTGCTTTTGTTTCTTCGCTCCAAGTGTTGCAAATTGTCTCAAACGCTGTCAAACTTAAAAAGACCTAAACAGTATACATGTATATATAAGATTGACGTGCAAAATTTAACGTACACATATTTTTTGGTAAAGTCATCATATAAGTTCCAAGCACTTTATATTTATATTTATATTTATATATATATATATATATATATATATATATATATATATATATATATATATATATATATATATATAATTATCAAAGAGCATGAATTTTTCGTCAGTATACTTATTCTTACTTGGTCCTAAAAATGATACTATGTAATGTTTAGTTTTCTTTATTTTATATTTGTTTTCCTTTGTTTAAGATAAATACAGTGTCAACTGTTTAAGAAATTGGCTACACAAATTTGTATATATTTTTTAAGTTATTTTCATAGGAAGCTTTTTAATGCTTACTGAAAAAAATTACAGAGAAGATTAATGCTAATATAATATGTATTTTTTACGTTTTAGTTCTATTTCTAAAATTAGCATTGCAATATTTTGTCATGTGAATGTTTCGATATATATATTTATATTAAATCTATGAAACTTAAAAATACAATTTATTTTATGTAATAGATGTTCTTTTTTTTTCTGTTGCTTTAATGCGTTTATATATTTTATTAATCAAGGTATATTGATTTATATTACATTATTATCTATTTTTAAAATTATTTAATTCTAAATTTTTGTATTCACAGTAAAATGTACAGACAGAGATAACTTAAATTATATTAATAGAATCTAGAATCAGATATAATATCACATTGTCAAGCGTACATTTTAAGAAAAAACTGCTGAAATCTCATATAAATAGAACATGTTACGTACAAAATAAAATAAAAACAATCATATATTTAAAAAAAAATATACCGTGGGAAAACAATATTATAGTTATTATTTTTCATCAATTGAAAAATCTGCAACTAAAATTACGCGATACAAAAATTAGATTACATAAAAATATATAACACGAAATATAATAAACTTTTTGTTGTTATTATTATTATTATTGAATACGCAAGTTTAAAGCTATCTAACAGGTGGCTTAATGACTTTCGTACTAAAAAAAAATACAATCTAGTTAGTAACGATCAGTATAATACACTCAAAAAATAAATGTTTAAAGAGTTCTTACGAAGTGCTTGTGTACTTCAAAGCAGAGATTATTTTCACTTAATTTAATGAAAAAGCTATAGTGTCGATGCAAGTATAATGAGCGTATATATATAACAAAAATGGGTTTCTCCGTAAACATGTTCGTATACTCGCCACCCATATCACTAATAATATAGACAGTACCCATATGCACTGAAGTGATTATTTATTCACTATATAGTTGGTTTTATAATGCCATTTAGCATACTCTTAATTTTTAGCTTTTTATAAAGCCTACATTGCCACAATCGATTTGAAGTTTTGATTTTTGTTCTTTGGGTTAACGGATTTGGATTTAGGTATTTTCTTCAAAAAAAAATGTCCGTCACTGCGTTAAGAGTAACCGTTTTAAATGCCTAATCTATATTATTGAATTTTGTATAATTCTTAAGGTAATTTTTGTGCATTATAATTTGATGTATAAATATGAATCCTTAGATACATACACAATGCACCAAAAGTGTAATAGTTTTATGAGAGTAGATGACCGACTGATATCTCGCAAACTAGACGGTTGCGAATTATAATATTAACACAAAGTAAAGAAAAAATGGTATTTAAAAGTTTAACTATGTCAAACATGTAAAAACACGATCAAATATTTAAGTTATTCCTCTTTAAAGATTATACATGCAAATGTGGAAATTCAAATTTTTGCGGTAAATTTTAGTCAAATTAGAGACTTTTTTATCACTAAAACTTTTTTTGGAGCAAAAAAAAAAAAAAAAAAAAAAAAAATGTTATAAATTGATTCGAATTCATTTGAAAATTATATTGTTTGTTTTGATGGAAATTAAAGAATGTACAAAAATTATTGTGAAAATATATACTCTCCTCAAAAAGCCTGAGTTACGACCTTTTACGGTATCGCCCAGCCGCCCCACTCTGAAATGGACGCGAGAAATGGGCGATACATTAGTGGTAAAACGATAAATCGCCTGAGGTTTTTTGAGTCGAGTATAGTTTCTCTTTTAACAATTTCTGGTCCAAATCGGTCACTCTCTTCGTTAAACTATATTAGCCTCTACTACTTTGTATTCTCAGTGTATATGGAGAGAGAATAAATAAATAAAAAAAAGTATGTGAAATCGTGTTGTAGGGTCAACTTGAAAGTGTCAAGGACATTATTATAGTGATTAAATAAGTGCATTACAAAAGCTATATATGTTATGTACAATGTGAAATCTCTTTAATTGTACCTGATCTAAATGTCAGTTACGATATTCATTGGTTAAATAATTGTATACTGCATAGTTTACTATTATAAGTTAGAAACGTGATAAAAAGTTGTTAATTATATTTAATGTTGCTTTCAATTACGATATTTTGATATGTTGAAAGATATTTATGTGCTATAAAACAATTATATAAATTAAATAATCGTTATTATTCAAAAACATAGTGGGGAAAAAATATAAGGGCATGATTTAGACCTGACTAAATACATGGTTGGTCCACTCTTACACTAACCCCCAAAATAAAGCATAAATAATAATAATAATAATAAATAAAAGTACATTAATACAATTATGTAAGCTAATATATCAAAAGAGATTAAACCATATTATAATAAAATAATGTTACAGGTGAAATTATAGAAAAAGTATGAAGAGGGCAAAAGTACAAGAGAAATAAGAGATTGAAAAAAATATCATTTATCATTTACTTTTATCAACAAAAAAATATATGTAAATCAATTTTCAAGTTTTTTTTTTTTTTTTTTTTTTTTTTTTTTTTTTTTTTTTTTTTTTTTTTGTTAAAATAAACAATCTCATGCTCAATAAATATATGTAATTAAAATTTTCTATTTAGTTTTAATTGTTACTTTTTTTTATCTCTCTCAAAAATATTTCACAAATAAATTAAAAACAGTTATTCCTTAGCCTGGGGATCATTTATGAAACAGAAATTCAAATGACAAATATTATGAATAATAATAATAATGGCCACTGCATAATAAACATGCATGTTGTATATCATATTATTTCTGATATTTAAAAATAGAAACATTTATGCTATAAATTACTTCAATGCAACATAAATTATATGTACTGTCGGGTTTATTCTTCGATTTATTCTCAAAGTGTACAAATGTTATTCGAGAGTAAGGATTCACTGCGTGTTAATCAATATACATGAGTGTGCTTTCTAAAAAATATATCAAACGAGAGGTTATATCGATGCGTCTGCGTCAAAAACGAGCATCCAGTTTTGCGACAAAACGACTATCCTACACTTTCCGTTGTCGAGCATCTGCAATGTTAGTTAAAGAGCGCTAGTCCAGTTACAGCGCTGCTCGGAAAGTGTATAGATAGTCATTTTGTCTCTAAGCTGGAAGTGTAGATACTCTCTTTTGCCGCGGAAGCATCGATATACCAGTATGATGATTACAAGTGATATTATGCTGGGTACTATATATACCTAAATTTATTTTCTGTACCCATTTCACTTGTAAACAGTACTGTTGCAATTGTAGTGAGAATTCAATAAGGGTAGAGAGAGTAAACATATTATCTCATTATTATAGTATTGAATTTGGTGGGATAGTTTCTGGCACTTGTGCATTATAATTTGGTGTATAAACATGAATGTTTACAGACAATGCATAATGTTTACTGCGTATTCTATATAGATTAAAACTTCTAGCATCTATATTACATAATATACTACTTTGTATTTTCAGACACTTTCATAGAAAATTTTATTCTTTGCCTTTACTGTAAAGCAATCTAGAAGAGAAAAATTTTATATGACAAATTGTGTTTTTATTGACGTCAATGGAGAGAGAGAGAGAGAGAGAGAGAGAGAGAGAGAGAGAGAGAGAGATATTGCAAAATAATTGTAATTTTCTCTTGTAACCTCTTTCTTAAATAATATCAAACAGTTTTTTTCATATTAAAATAAAAACTTTTAGTTAAATTCAAATTTAAAACAATTTTTGTACAACTCAAACTTAATACAACAGCAGAGAAAAGAAAAAAAGTACAAGACATTGAAAAGAATTTTTCTTGACTTTAACTCGCGCTATATATATTTTTATTTCTTCGACACAAAACTTCTTTTTATCATGGATTTCTATCAAACGGTTGCTTACTTGAATTTTTTTTCCAACTAAAAAAAAAAAAAAAAAATGTAAAACAAACGAAATAAAAAAGCCTGGGGCGACAGAAGCAGCAATAACGAGGCTTAAATAAGTGTGTAGCAAAATCCCACTGTGTGGTCCTTTCTTTCTTATATATACTTTGCGATTAAATACTTTGATTGTAGTTCACTTTTGCTATACAAAATATATTTCGGATTCAAATACTTTTTTTTTTTTTTTTTTTTTTTTTTTTTTTTTTTTTTTTTTTTTTAATAATGCAACACCAAATCTTCAATTTAACAATTTATACTTGTATCGCAATAACAACATCGATGTTAAAATAACATTGAAATGAGGTGTATATACTCACATGGTGAAATTTATTTTTAATGTGCTACAAACTTTGATTAATTTCTATCTTCATTTATAAAACCTCATGAATTTTTGTGCAATCAAATTTATTGCTCCGTGTTTAAGATTTTTTTTTCTACATTGTGTTTCTAAATGTGCTACATCTTTATCATATTTTCCTTATTACTTTGTCGTATCGACGTGTACAATAGAAATCACAAACAAGTTACTAAATTCACAGTCCGTCATTCGTCATGACAGATAAGAGAAACCGTGGAAACTCTAGACATGCTGTACTGTGCAATAGCATCCATCATGCATCTCTTGAACGCTGTGCGTCGTCATGGAAGGCATATAAACGCACGCATCGTGCAACGTGTTGTGCTTTCACGCACTTCACATACGCTGTAGCAGTAAAAGAAAAGAAAAAAAAATGCAGTTATTTAATCTGCTTCAATTGCAATACATTATGCATATTCTTTGCACTCGCTGTATCTGCATATTAAATTAAAATTTATTTTAAATCGTAAAAAAATTGTACACAATTTTGCAATGCTTGAATTAAGAATTGTTACAGAATTAACGGTTATGACATTAGCATTAAACGAAAGAAAAAAAAAAAAGGGAGGGGAAGAAAGGAAGGTTTGTAACGACTAACTTTGACGTTTATTTCATTGTGCTTCTAACGCCCGTGACGCCATAACCGTTCATTCTACAATATTTAAAAACATTCTATATGAAACTGAGAGTACAAATATTTTGTGTTTTTTTTAATAAAATTTGTGAGTGCTTATACATATAATGAGATAAAACACGATTTATTTACAGTTAAAAATATTTGTTGTTTAAATGTGTAGTTAGTTAGTTAGTTAGTTAAAGCCCCCGACTAAAATCAAATTATGATAATAACATAGCCGTGTATATACATAACATACAATAAGGCGCTAATTTAAAACTGCCTTCTACTTAAAAATAATTAAAAACAACTATAAATCAAAAGTTAACAACATAAATAAATTATATTTTTTATAATGTGAGTACATGTACGTAAAAAAAAAATTAGCGTAATTTTTAATGTTAAATGAATTCAATTTTAAAATTGCTACAATTCATAATATAATAATTTATTTCTATAAAATATATACCTGTTTGTTTTTATTAAATTATTGTGTGAATATATATATATATATATATATATATATATATATATATATATATATATATATATATATATATATACTGTATTTTTTTTAACAAATTATTTTAATTTTTGTTTAAAATTTGAAGAAGTACTAGGCTATAAATTAAGTTAGAAAAAATGTTAAATGTACATCATTTGAATTAAGGAACTTTAATTAATCGGCTTTCAATGCGCTGCCTGCGTTTTCAAGATAAAAAAAATATTATGTAATGATTAATGTTGGGGTTTGAGGCGCCAACGTGTTTGCTGAACTCGTTGCTCTCAATAATTTTTCTAAAATAAATGTTTCGATTTAACTTTCAAGTGATTGAGAATTGCTATCCTTTACCATGCTATTAATCAAGGTCTATATTGAATTTGACTTTTAATTTTTGGGATATCTTTTTATTTTTTAATAATCCTCATATAACTTTTCGTTTTCTTTTTTTTTTTTTTTTTTTTTTTCTTTTTTCTTTTTTTCTTTTTTCTCCTCCCCCTCCCCCTTTTGTATTACTCTGAAGACTGAAAATAAGGTACTGTGCGGTCAACTGACTTTTGTTAAGATGGAATTTTTTTCAACATACAAAAGATGTTTAAAAAATGGGAGTTTAGTAGTCAATTTGCGAATTTCAAAAATTCCAAAAGTATGAAGATGAAGCCACTTCTTAATTTTGTTTTTTTCCCCTTATCTGACGGTCACTGGTCCTGAAATATTTATCGGAGATATATTTGCCAAACTAATGAATTTTAAAAGACATAACAAAAGAAAGGGAGTTAACTTTTTAATTTCAGAAATATATACCTTCTAGAACTATCTCCAATTAAAATTATATGTAAAAAATAAAAAAAAAATGTAAAAATTTAATGCTATGAAAACATTTTATAATGAATTAATATAAAAAATGTATTGACAGAAGTCAATAAGTATAATAAAATAAACAGATAAATAAGTAAATAGAATAGTAATATTGTTCAATAAGTATAAATAAATACAATTTAAAACCTTATACAAATACAAACATACTCTCTTTCTCTCTCTCTCTCTCTCTCTCTCTCTCTCTCTCTCTCTCTCTCTCTCTCTCTCTCTCGGAAAAATTCCACTCATCAAAGAGTAATGAGATTTTATATTTCATTAATGTTAATGTCATAATAAATAATCAATTAAAATACAAGAATATATAAACTAAAATAGAAATTGTATTAACATTTTAAAATCACAAATATAAGCAAAAACAAATATATACGTTGAAGTAAATAATTCTGGGAACCTCTCTCTCTCTCTCTCTCTCTCTCTCTCTGTGCCGCGTGTTTGATGAAGCCACTGTGATTACTAAAGCACAAGGTAAAGTCACGCATTCTCAGCCGCTATTTACCCACTCACGTTTATCCCTTGGCATTAACTAAACCCAACTCAGTTTGCTTTAATTCATCACGGCATTCTTAGATTAAGCAAATCACCTCTATAATTCACGTATAACTTATAGTACACATTCATATTATATATTATAAAAAAAAAAAAATTAACGACGCGCAAAAATAATTTAATGTTTTACTATAAACGTGGGAGGAAAGCAAATTTGATACGTCATAGTATTTTAGTTGTCAATTTTTGTAGACAGTTTTTTGAAATTGAAGTTTTTTGTTATAAATACTGTATATAATTACTGTAAATGCATGCATATATTTTTAATAATAGAACAGTTTCTTTTTTGTACGATTAAAAATAGACATGATAGACTAATTTTAGCATTTTGATAAAAGCATTATTTTAGCTAAATTCATGAATAAATTGAGCTGCATAATATATAATAAATATATTGTAACATAAATATTTAATATGGAATTCTAAAAGAAAAATACATTTTTAGTTATATTATATTATGCTATGACATACGGTAAATTCTTTTATCCTTATACAGTGATATCATTATTTTACTGTCATGATTTTTCTTATAATAAAAATGAAAGATTCTTAAAAAAAAAAAAAATTAAAAAATGTTAACTTTTACTTTCCTATTCCACGTCAAAACTTGAAGAGGTAATCACTTCTTTGATAGCATCTTCTACTTGTAATTTAAACTAAAGATGACTTCATTTTTAGGCTGACAAAGAGGCGCTGATTTCATTAAAATCTTGCAAAAGAAGATTTTTTTTTTTTTAAGCAATGTTACTATACTATAATACACAGTGTTACTAAAAAAATTATATAACTCCAAAATATGAAAACATTTTTTGAGGCGCAGTGCAACATTTTGTAATTATAATTTTTATTCCTATATATGAGACCCATATTAATTTTAACGTCTCTCTCTCTCTCTCTCTCTCTCTCTCTCTCTCTCTAATATTAGCCCCTGAAGATTGTTATTCGTGCTATTGACTTCAAATTAAATAAGAAGTAGGTTAACTTTTGAATGACTTATATGATATCAACTATACTTGATATAGAATTGAATTCATAAATTGGCAAGAAAATACTCTTGTATAACACATATTTTGTCTCACATTAAAAATGCCAATTAAAAAATCTTCATTTTTCCGTTTGCTATAATTGTACAAAATATATATATTTAAGTCGTCTAAATTTTTCTATATATTTAACTTATTGTATTCAATGTATTATTGTAAAATTTTCACTATTGTGCATGATAAATTAGTAATATATAAACTAATAATCAATTGTATGTTGTTGTTTTTCATATTTTTTGAAACAAGACTTGATGAATATTTTATTTATTTAAAATATATTTATTTATATGTGAAATTAAAAGATATTACAGATAAAACGTAAATTTTCATATACCTCCATACCTTGCATGATATAATTCATAATTTTTTTGTGTAAATACATAGGGGGTAAATAACAATGAAATATATGCGTGGTTGTATTTTGGTTGCCAATTCACAATGTCGCTTTAGCTTAGTTTAATTGTGACACGGATTTCACATGTACACAAACATTTCTGCTTGCGCGAGTTACCTCATTCGTTCGTGTTCACTCGTTTAATTGTGCTTACATTTCTTTTGGCACCCACTACTTTTGTACAACACTACGCAAAATTAATGCTAAATTATTACAAGCATATAGCCATAAGGAGCGTTTGGCAATCATCAGTTGGGTCCTCTTGTATCTCGTGCGGCTATATATTGGGCCCTATTTTGTAACAATAGAAAAAAAAGCAGACAGGGGGCACCGAGACTCCCTTAACTCCTTCTGTGTGTGAGCCCCTTTTACCAGTTGCAAGGTGAGTCCTATATGAAAATGCCAGCCCTCGGCCTTGATTATAAGCTTAATTTTTTTTTTATGTACAGATAAAAACATTTTATAGACAAAGAAATAGTTAAAAGATTAGGAAAAGTTGAGAAATGGGAAAAAGTGTGAGCCAGGGATACATTAGAACAAACACAATTTAAAACTTTGTTGAAAACCTTTTCGTACACAATTTTGATATATCTTATATGTATTGTTCAAAATTAACGGTTATGACGTCACTAACCGTTAAAGGTTTAACGAATAACATGTATCTTGACGTCAAAAGTGTTAAATAGAACATTGATTTGTTTTTAAGTTACTGTAAGGGTAAATCATTTATTTCTTTGTGGCCCTAACACTCGTTACGTCATTCATGTTGACATTACGTTGTCAGCGCTTTGTGACGTCATAATCGTTAATTGTATACAATATTCGCATTTTTTTTTTTTTTTTTTTTTTTTTTTTTTTTTTTTTTTTTGAAGGAATAGTATAAAAGTGAATTTTAGTTTTTAAATGCCGTGAAAAATAATTATTGACCTGATATTTGAAATATTCAAATATTGAATAAAATTATGACTGCTAAACAGAATAACCGCCGTTTATTGACCTGCTTTAAATTGGTTTATAGCTATTATATGATCAGAAATCGTCGTTCCATGTAAATAAGTTTAAAATTACAATTTCCTATAGTTTTATGTCGATGCACGTACACTCGCATTGAGATTTTTTTTTTCTCTCGATAGTGCATGTAAAGCCATTAATTTTAACATAATTGACTGTTGGCCATTTGGAAATGTATTTTAAATCAAGTTCGAAGTTTTGTTGTATAAACGATTGTCAGTATTTATTTGAAAAGATGCATCGTTCAGGAACTTCGTTTTATATATGTGTGACATTACTCGGAGAAGGCAGTTATTTAACAATATAATGTAAGCTTTTTAGTAGGGGAGAAAATTAAAGCATTGCTTCTTCTTATCGATAAAAAAAAAAGTAAATAAATAAATGTAAATTAATGAATTTAAAATTATTTAAGAGTGACTATGGTATGCATAATTTAAATTCCTTTAAAAAAAACTTTTAATTTTTATTGATTTAAAATATTTATACTTCTAAACAAAAATATAAAAAAAAAAAATGACATTTTGATAGTAAATTGGTGTACCATGTAAAATTCCTTAACAGCCTCAAAACATTAAATTAAAAACGTTAAATTCAAAGAATGGGACCATCATACACAAATATTACGTCTCTCACAAACTGGAGTTTACAAAGTGTAGTAGATAACATTATAGTAATCCATGGAGTCATGAAATTTATAGGTCCACAATAGAAATTGTAAAGCAGGTTACCTATTTTATATAAGTTTTCTTCCCAGTTTGTGAGGGTATATGGCAATTATAGTTTCGTTTAGGCACTACTTCGGTACAATTAAAAAAAATTCAAAGTACCATATTTCCCGCCAAAATCGTTTCTGGGCAAAAATATTTTGGGTACTTACTAATACTAAGGTCACCTTGATGTACATTTATAGTAATTTTGAAAAAAAAATCGGTGACCTCGACTTTTTCAGGTGTTGTTATTGGATTCATTTGTTCATAATATATTATATTATTAAAAAAAAAAAAAAAAAAAAAAAAAATTTAAGACCAAAAATCTTTTAAAAAATTATTTTTCGTATAGTCCTGGAATTTGCTAAAGAATAGAACATTTAAATCCACTGCCGTTTTCCCGCGCGGTTTCATTAATTAAATATTACTGTATACTGGTAACGAACGTTTATAAAATTGCGATTATGCTGTAATGGATTTATTTATTTATTTATTTATTTTTTTTTAATCTCTCGCTATATCTTTGCTTTTATGAAACTTGAAAAAAAAAAAAAAAAAAAAAAAAGAAGCAACATGCTGTAAAAAGGTACATAAATGTCAAAAATCCAACCATTGTTTAACATTATTACCCTATTAAAATTTACTCTTTTTATCAAAGTTATGATTTCAAATAGTTATAAATTTAATTAAATGTAGGCTCTTAAAGGCGTTGTTATATTATACTGGGTGTTTTATGATTGATTTAAATTACAAATTCTTGTTGTTTGTTTGTTTTGAGAAATATAAATATCTAAACCATGGATCGCACAATCCCAATTATATTCACCAACTGCATACATTTGTCCTTCTTTCTACGCCTTTCAATGTTACATTTTTGTGTCCAAGGTAATGTTGTCACAGGTAATTCTATATCTGTCTGTGTCTGTATACTTGCAAGTACACGGGAAAAAGAAACTAAAGAGTTAGTATTTAGACTTTTTTTATAATAACTTTGTTAGATAAAATATACAAAGTTTTTTAAGATCTAAAGTACTTACTATTGACTAATAAAGGAACAACTGTTTTGAGTCTTTGAGGCTGACTTAAAGCAATTTCGCTCACATCCGCTTTCGTTTCTACTTGCTACGCATGCGCAGTACGTTGAAACGGAAGCTGATGTAAGCGAAATCGCTTAAAGTTGGCCTCAAAACAGTTGTTCCTTTATTAGTCAATTTACAGTTGAAGAAATAACGTTTATACTAACGAGTTACTGTTTAAACTTTTTTTTCAATAAATTTATTGGTTTGCACTGAATAAGAGTTACATAAATATATATGTAACTGAACATTATCTCAACTCTATGTTTTTCGTGTAATTTAAACTACTAAAATTAGTATAAACATGAAAATAAGAAATTATACGTAACAATTTTCTATTGCAAACTTGAATTTCATGACGTCATGAATTCCTACAGTTGCCTGCTTTACAATTTTTTCAACCCCAGTTTGTGAGACTATACAGAAAGGTTGAGGGACATAATATAGTTGTATAATGGTCCCATCTCATGAATTTAACGTTTTTAATGTAATTGAAGCCATGAGGTTCCTTTTAAAACATTATGAATTTGCGTACAAGATTTTTTAACACTTGGTGTTTAAATTATGTAAATCCAAATTGAAAACATTTTTCTCATTAAAATTTCTTATAGTATAATATATATAATGACAATGTTGCAGTTACGAAGTGGTATATAAAGGTTGAGTCCAATTATCCATAAGATTTGTCAGTGCTATACGTATAGCAGCCAATGTAGACAAGTCGAAACTTGAGGTTATTTATTACCAAGGTGGTTTTCACACCGTTGTATAGTATAGTCAATAATCTCAAATGCAGGTTTACTGTTATATTAGTTAGACCATACAATACATACATCAAAGTAAACTTTACCATATTTAGATATGTTGAAGTGCAATTTTATAATAAATTATTTTATAGAAACAGATGTTCAAAATGTAAATTTTAGAACTTTCAAATAAATATACTGAAAAAATATGCCACTCCCTTTTTTTCATTTAAATATCCATCTGGTTATAGTATTTTTATAAATAATAATTGCATACAAATAAAGTAAACAATAATGGATAGTAAATATCTTATCGTATGCTTTCAACTATTTTTGTTGCTTCCGGTTCAAAAAAAAAAAATATGAAGTTTATACGTAGTGTTATATTGATGAAAAATTATCGTACAAACGAATGTGATACTTTTGAAGTACTCGCGATAAATTTGCAATGTCATTCTTATGAGAAAATCCCGTGTTGAATTTAAATGGTAAAAAATATTAGCTTAATCGTTTGCACATCAAACTTAATTAGCTTAAAATTAGCTTAATTTTTTACTAATTCATTATTATTGTTTAAAAACAAAAATAATGCACTGGAAGTAATTTTAATTATTTTTGTTTTTAAGTTACGACGAGAGGTGATAAAAATCCAATGCCAATAATTATACTATATAAATATATAGTCATAAACCAACATGATATGCAAAATACATTATAAAATTAAAAATATCGTTTCTAAAAAACTGGGAAATATATCTTTAAATTATTTTAAAATTAAACTATATATCAGAACTAGCAATATTTTTTTAAGGACTAATCAATTTTTTAGAAGCATAATACTTTGTTTTAATTCTCTCTCTCTCTCTCTCTCTCTCTCTCTCTCTCTCTCTCTCTCTCTCTCTCTCTCTCTCTCTCACTCATACACACACACACATACAGAGTTACAGTATTTCATACTTTTTCCCGCACTAAAAACAATAATAAAACACGTTGTTTCATGTAATGTGTATATATATATATATATATATATATATATATATATATATATATATATATATATATATATATATATATATATATATATATATTTCCAAATGAACTCAATTTTATGTTAACGACTATACATTACATTTTTATTTTATTTTACTTTTTATTTGTCCTGCTGTATAATATACTATTTTACAGCGAGTCTTAAAAATCAGATCATTTACAGCTTGCAATCAAAAGTAAATCATAAACTTTTTTTATGTTTTCAAGTTAAAAAAAAAAACAAAAAGAAAAACAAAAAAGAAAAACTCTGACGAGAAAGACTTTGTCTGTCTGTCTCTCTATCTGTCTGCTGAGTGGTATATGTGGTGTATCTCTTTTTCTCACAATATTGATATTGCAAAAAAATATAATTTCACATAAAATATTTCAACCTCAAACTAATACAAGAGTAGGCGTCCTTATATACATAATCAAAGTTAAATAAACAACAAGTTTGTTTTTGCAAAATTGAGTCTATATATTTTGTCAAATTATGCGGCAAATACAAATGACATAAGAAATTATATGTTGTGTTGTTTTATGTATTATATTTAGTTATAATTTGGTTTCAGATACCGCATCACTAATTACTATCGTTTCTTTGCAGGTTTATTATTATGTTAGCTCTGTGGAAGGATGTTTAATTTTATGTTATGTATATATACTAAACATTTTGGTTTATATACTTATACTATTTATATGTAAATAATATAATATTTCTCTATGATGGTTTCATAATCAAAGCTGAAAATGCGTACGCTATATCTTTATTAAAAAAAAGGAAAGAATAATTTCAGTTTCTTTTTATATAATACAAATATGGTTAACATATATGTTTTTATTGTTATTAGTATTGAAATCCTATAACTTCAAAATGTGAATTCAAAAAAAAAAAGTAAAAACAATGAGATTTTTATACATATTTTATCCCTAAACCCTCTTAAAGTAAGGGTAAAGTACTGTAAAAGGTATGTCTTCTAGTCTTGCTTTCTATATAATTATATATTAGTCTTTGCCAGTTATTGAGAATATCAGTGCTACCCCTGAAAATACAAATTCGTACCGACATATAAATTTTATTTTATACAATATAATTTTTTCTTTATTCCCAAGAAATAAATTATATGTAAATACGAAAATTTTAGGATTCATGTTTTCAAATAACGTTAAAGCCATAGACCACATAAGACTTCATGTGCTTTTTAATGAATAAACACGAAATGGGATCTTCAAAACTAATGACAATTTTTACAAAATTTTATATATATATATATATATATATATATATATATATATATATATATATATATATATATATATGTGTGTGTGTGTGTGTGTGTGTGTGTGTATATATATATGTATATATATATATAAATATATATATATATATATATATATATATATATATATATATATATATATATATATATATATATATATATATATATATATATATATATATATTAGAATGTAACGTTACGATATCCAGGTCTACAATTAAGAAAATAAAAACCAGGTTGCCTACTTTACAATTTTTCTCCCTATACTGTAAAACAGTTGGGTTAAATTGAGAGGTTGTATGCATGATTTCGCCCAATAAAAGCCGTTAATTATTATTATTATACTTTGTGCGTCCCAGATAGTCATTATTTATCATTCAAGGACAAAAATAAATACGTAATAATTATGCTAGCTCATTTTCAGCACAATTTGTTTAATACGACATAATTTATGCTATATTGAACAATAATTGTGTTATATAGCATACATTTTAAGTTAGACCGCATTATATTTGTCTTGTTCTAATTTAACATAAATTATGCTATAATAACATAATTGCAGCTTAAATTACGTATTTTTCTTCTATCCGTGTTGAGGGGAAATTTATTCCTGACTAGAATCTCTTTAAGGTAAAGTAGATGACCAGTTGATTACAATACTGAACGGTCAAGAAATATAAATTTAACTTAGGGTAAACTATAATCATGCGGAAAAACTAAAATAACGTATTTTATGCTGAATTTATGTCATTGTAGCATAAATGATGCTAAACTGATGGAACAAATTAAGTATTTATGATATACGGCCTAATATTTATGATATGTATAAAATTATTTTGCAGTATAGCATAAATTATGTTTTAGTGCAAAAATTCTGCTATGAAAATGAAATTATGTAATTGCACCGACCAGCCTGCCTATAGACGTTTCCACGGTTTCTCTAGGCTGTCATGGCAAATGCCGGCCTGTGTTCTTAGGCCGTGGCCGGCCCGTGTGTGCTTTTCCATTCATTGGAAAGTCCTTACCTGTCGATAAGACAATGTCTTGACTGGACTGGGATTGGAGTATAGCACAATAACACAATATGGCAAGCAAAAAAAAAAAAAAAATGTAATTATTTGTTGTTGTTTTTCCGTGATATAATTTTTAACCTCTTCCGCCCTTAATAACATTCGTAAATAAAGCACGCAATAAAGCTTATTTTAATATATATTGACCTATAATTTTAAACCTTCGTATATCAATAGTTATAGTAATGCAATTTTATCTTTTAAAATACTGCGTCCAATTAACACAATGCATTTACGTATAATTGAACCTACAGTAAGGTCTAATTTCATAATATTTTCTACATAATTTTTACTCTTCTTGCATGTTATATATAAATTGTATGAAGTGTGCGGTTTTAAATTAATGTCGAGATTATCGCCTCGTAATTTGATGACACGTTGAGTGGTTTGTTTATGATTTCATTGTTACATCACATTGTGTATAATAATATATATTGTGACATTGTATATAACAATCAAATCATTATAATAGAATACATACAGACAAAATAAAAATTAATTTAATTTTATTATTTATAGTATTTGTATGTAATTGCATTTATTATGCATTAGCATTAAAAATGTATGTGTGTTTGTGTATACATTGTCTATTCAAAATCGTAAAAAAAAAAAATTTAAAAAATTAAAAAAAAAAGTGGTGGTGGTGTTACGTTTAACGGTCAAAAGATTTGAAAAATATAATTCAAAAATTTGTAATTCGTAAAGAAATTCAGTATACTCAAAGCAAATTCATAGCTAAGTGATTTTATATCATATTATACTTATTATTTCCCTTAACCCTTTTGCATACCTACAAACTGAGGTAAAAAAAAATGGTAATGTATACAATGACGTCAGAAAATCCAGGTCTACGATAAAATTGTAAAGTGGGTTGCTTACTTTACAAGTTTTATCGGCCAGTTTGTAGCTGTACTACTGTATATGCGTATATAATAGTCACATCTTGAGATTTACCGATGAGTTTATTGTTAGAAACAATATCTCTTAAAAATTCAATATATTCATGTGTTTTGGAACTTATATACATATGTACACTCCTCCCGAATAAATCTGACCGCTTGCGTAAAATTTCCACATATATTTAACATTTGAAGAGATTAACGCTTCGGTCAGATTTATTCGGGAGGAGTGTACTGTATAATACCAAAGACCATACACACATGTATATGGTCTTTGATAATACATATTATATTTTAAGAGTTGTATTTACATGGCTTATCACAGTAGATATCATCTACTGTGATGGCTTATATATCTCAAAATATAAATAGAAAACTAAAGAAACTTTATGATGCAATTTGTAAGTTAATAGTAACAGCTATGATAAAATTTTCAGAGCCCGCGCGTGACCATCAGATAAGAGAAAACATGGTTATTGGAATTAACATGGGCTCTTACGGGAGTAAAACTTACAAAAAATATAATTTAAAAACTTAGCATTTAATTTTTGATGGTATCCTAATGTAGCACTGTGCTAAATTTCAATTTTTTATTTTTATTTACAACTTTTTAGTCAAATCCCGCTACCTAATTTTCCCGCCTTAAACATATAGAATACAAGGAGCGTTTTCACCATACTTATGTCATGGCGATTATTTATATTTTCTAATTAAGTTTAGATTTTAAATTTGACTTTATCTCGTGCAATACAATTCAAATAATTCCTTCATGTGTTATAAATATGCCAAAAGCTTTTGTGATTCCTATCATTTTTTAATTATCTATACTCTGATTTATGACAAATTGCCAATTGAAATTATTATTATTATTTTCTACAATATGTATTCCATTACTTACGTATAAAGGTAAATCTTACCTTTGGTTTTCAAAAACGGACACAGTAAAATTAAATGCTTTATTTTTTTTTCTATAAGTCCACGTATTTTAAATATTGCATATTTTTGTTATTATATTTAATCGTGTATATAAATTTTTAAGAATGATTCTATTGTCATTCTTATCCGTGTTTTTTAGTATAGGCCGTTGTTATTATTATTTTTTAAATCTAATAATTTTAGATAAACTTCTTTATTTTTAAATTCACTATTTAAAATAAGCGTTAAAAACTTTGCGTATGCACATTTTTGTAGTGTTTTAAGTAGGTATTGTACAATTAACGACTATGACGTCATTAACGTGAGCGTTGAAATAACGTAAATGGCGTCAGAAGCGTTGAAGGACCACTAAGAAATAAACGTCAAACTTGACCATTGCTAATCAATGTTATTTTACATCTGATCCTAACGCTTTTGTAAAATCACCATCTCATCTTTTTTTGGCTATGGTTTAAAGGTATTAAAGTATTAGTGAAGAAATTTTTAAAGTTTTCAGTATTATACAATTTGGGAGGAGGGGGGATAATTTAATATCCATGACCATATGCCGCTCTCTCTCTCTCTCTCTCTCTCTCTCTCTCTCTCTCTCTCTCTCTCTCTCTCTCTCTCTCTCTCTCTCTCTCTCTCTCAGCACCCAGCAGTTACAATTGTATATCTCGTTAAACGTAATAAGCTAAAAACTGCCGCGCGCCAAAACTAATTAATGTACATCTGGAAATAATTTGCAACTCAGAGAAAGAAACAGAGAGAGAGAGATTTAATTAAAATTAATCAGATTGTAAAATTATCTGGATTATTTTCTTTGACAATTCCTAGAAATTGATAAGATTTAAGTAGAGCTCTTGCTCTTGCTCTTTTTTTTTTTTTTTTTTTTTTTTCAATTCTATATATATATATATATATATATATATATATATATATATATATATATATATATATATATATATATATATAACAAACGATTTAAATTGCTAAATGGTCACGACTTTTTATTTTATATTTATTGCTCAACATACAAAGAATTTAATGCAAAACTGTTTTCCTTGCATAACTTTAATCTTTATTTTTATTTACTTATTTACCCCTTACCATGGATTATTTTGTAAGATATAATTTATTAATTGCTTTATAGTATAGGACTGTATTTTTGTTCTCTCTATTGTAAAATCAACCTAGATTAATTTTTTGTATCATTCCAATCATAATCAAATCAAATATAATTCATAATTTATAAAATCATGAAAAAATAATAATCTTCGTTACAAAAAAACCCTTTTTTTCCAGACGAATATCAATTAATATTGTTATTTGTATAGTATATTATTTATTTTATATCAATTCCAACATTTTTAAACTGTTGTATATTATATTTATTATAAAATGTTTGATATCGGTGGTGACGTGTAACCGATCAAAAGTGCGTATTTTGCATAATGTGTAAAGGTAAAAAAAAAAAAAAAAAAAAAAAAAAAAAAAAAAAAAAAAAAGTATTCTTTATTTTTAATGGGTGCTTACGTAAAGGTATAAAAAACGGAAACGGAAGTGCCTGACGAAGAAATTATTTCGTTTTAAAAAGAGTCTTAGTCCAATCTTGCTGCAGGTACGAAATTTTCTGCCACTTGAACTGTTATTTGATTTCTGTTTCTCGCACTTCTTTTATCCAGTTTTTGTATATTATACTTTTAAATAAGCACTCGATATATAGCTTTGCGCGGCGGAACCAACGCTTTAGCAACTTATAAATTCTTTAAATCTAATGCAATATTTTTTTTCCCATTATAAGTATACTGTAATTTATTATTTTTCTTAATTTTATTTCCTAAAATATTTGGTGCACACATAAAATAAATGATGTAATTTGTCCTGAATTTATGTCCCATATACCCTAAACCCTAAATCATATAATATGAGATTATGATCTACCTCATATTTGTCAAGTTCTGCAAAAAAGTTATAATTTTCTTTAGAATATATTAAGTTGTCATGAAAAAATGGTACCAAAATCGGGTTAGTAAAACTATTACGTAATTATTTTTATCCGTTTTTTTTTTTTTTTTTTTTTTTTTTTATAAATTTTTTCATATTATTTATTCACACTTGATAAATATTAAAATAATGGTGGCTAGTTAAGCGCTTAGTCTATAAGTAAGTATGAAAATTGCTATTAGGTGTATACCAAGTGTTTATGTATTTAAAAAAAAATTCTGAAGTGTCGGCACTACATATATCTAATGTAAATAACAAATTACGCAAAGTTGAGTATATTTTTCACTAAAAAAAACTGACAAAAAAATATTTTTTGGAAGTAAAGAACTTGTATATAGCCTATCATTAAACTTAATAAATCATGTTAGAAAAATTCTTATTTGTAGATTATTTATTTATGAATTATTGAAAAATATTTTAAAAACAATTTTTTTTGTACATGTTATAATGTTAATTTACACAATTAATTTTTAAAATATGTGTTAATGTGAACGTATACACGAAAGATCAAACTTTTCTCTCTCTCTCTCTCTCTCTCTCTCTCTCTCTCTCTCGAGCGTGTTAGTATTACACATAATAAACGTTTAACAAAAATATCAAAAAAGTACAAAAGCTAGGTTAAAAAAAATATCCTTATACCAAATAAAAATGCCAGTTATATAGAAAACAATGAATCAGATACTTTATATTAATATCATTTTCATGAAATACAACATTTTTTAACAAGCATGATTAAATTAAAATTTATGCAAATAAATTTTTTTTTTTTTTTAACAAAATTGAATTAAAAAATAATTACTGAAAATTTTAATATATCAAAGAGTCACACAGAGTAAAAAAAAAAAATTAAAATTAAAAAAAAAAAAATCTCTTTTATATTTTAAATTGAACACCGAGTTTAGCCGATATAGAATATAACATTTCATTTTGTTTGTTTTAAATAAAATAAATTTTAAAAAGTAATGTATATAAATGTATATCATTGGTAAATTAAAGCATTTTGTTGTTAATGAGTAATCAAAAACATTATGAATCTATTATTATGTGTGTATATATTATATTATTTATTATTATCAGTGTAAAGTTATTTATTATAATCTGCCAATCAATACTGAGAAGTCAGAATAATTAGTTTCAAAATCTGTTAAAGGAATATGGACCATGCAGAGAAAAACATAAGCATTTATATCTCAAAATATATAGCATAGGAAAATGACTCATTTTGCCCATTTAAAAATACATTGAGTGCATTGATGCTGTTATTAGGTTGAATTAGTATCTGAAGTATGTGAGAAAAATAACAATATCAAAACATTAACTGACTTCCAAAAAAAATAGCCAAAAACAAAGTTTATCCTATGCTGAGCAATGCTATTCATTACTCCAGTATGGCATCCAAGCGCATTAAATCTGATGTCATGAGGATACACCCTATATAGAATCTCAAAACATATGAATGATTGAACAAAATGAAAAGATAATTTGCAGTATTTTTCAGTAATTCACAGTTTAAGTTTTCCTTGATAATGTGTGACTAATTTATCTAACTGTTGGGAAAAAATTTCATTGTTTATTGCGGTACTTGATAAATTTTGTTTCAATTATTTCCATCTTTATTATTTATCTATACAGTTAAAATATTCTTTACCTACTAACCTTTTGACAAACGTGAAAGATTAATATGTTTTTTTTTTTTTTCTGTAATATAAATTTGTTGCATTTATTGCGCTTTTTATTTATATGAGATCTTTTAATAAATTTCCTTTTTTTCCTTTTCCTTTTTTTTTTTTTTTTTTTTTTTTTTTTTTTTTTTTTTTTTAATACAAAAATACAAAAACTAAAGAAGTGTTTAACCATGTTGTCTCCAAAGAAGTAAAAGTAAAACAAAAATATACTTTTTCATACTATAAATTTTTAGTACAAAAACGCCCAATTTTATAACTTTTAACTCAAAAATCAAATAAATTGAATCTAACTCACAAATGTTTACAGAATACCTAAGAAATATGCTTACAAAAATTGTAACATCAAAGCACACCAGTAAATTTTTACTAAATATTGAATCTAGTATAAAATATAGACTACGTGTCGATGCAAGTATATAATATAAGTATACTGTACTGTACAAATAATACATGGGTTCTCCATAAACATTAAAGTATAATTTTCTCTCTCTCTCTCTCTCTCTCTCTCTCTCTCTCTCTCTCTCTCTCTCTCTCTCTCTCTCTCTACCCATTACAGTAGTATACCTATGCACTATTGCTAGGAAAAAAATTGCAAATGTGCATGCAATTTAGTATGCAATTTGGTAAAACCGAGTTTTTTAAATGGAGTTTTGCATCAAACAAAAACAAAAGGTCTCGCCTTTCTAATGAGAGAGTATAAACCAAGGACCGGAACCGCTGCCAATTTTTGCTGTTCTTAAGAACCGGTTCTTGGAAGCTGTTCTTAAGAACCGTTTTTTAAGAACCGGTTCTAAAAAGCGGTTCTTGAGAACCGGTTCTTGGCGGTTCCAAGAACCGGAACCGGTTCCGGTCCCTGGTATAAACATTCACTACTGTAAATGTTTTTAAATGTTCAATCTCTAGTATTGAATTTTGTATTACTTTAGGTATACTCAATGCTTTAGAATTTGATGTATAAGCATAAATGTTTAGGATCCATGTTTAGTGAGTATCAGTTTTAAAACTAGCCTACTCTTCTATTTTCTATTCTCCGCTGTTTTAATGCATACAGACTTTCAAAAATAGTTTTATGTTGCAGAAGTGAAGTGCAATGCTGCAATAGCACAATTAATGATTTTTTTTTTCGTAAAACTAAAATGTTTATTAAATTATAATAAACTTATTATAACTTGTTCATTATTATAATTATATAATAATTATTAGTAGATTTTTTAAAAATCTGCTTATCATTCGCTTATTGTGAATATATAATCAAAAGTATGCCACAAGCGTTTATAGTGCAATTATGTTGCAATTGCATTCCGTCCACTTTCTATGTGTTTATTTACTGTATTTTCTGTTCTCATCTATATTGACAAACGTAACAATATTCGTCATATCCATACATTTTTAAATATTAAATTTAGTAAAAATAAGTTATAAATGGATTATTGCATTAATCAAAAGGTCTCTTTTCTATAATGTATAAGGTATAGTGCCATATAGAATTCAATTCAATTCAAAAGCGTCTTTATTAAGGCGAAGGGTAAGGCAAGATTGCCTTTTTTATCCTTAACCTTTAAAATAATGAGATACATAAAATTTTACATACATATAGGTGAAAAATACATGAAAAATAATTAAACTTCAGGTTGTCCAATCCATGATTGTTCAGAATGAATGAATGAATGAATGAATGAATGAATGAATGAATGAATGAATGAATGAATGAATGAATGAATGAATGAATGAATGAATGAATGAATGAATGAATGAATGAATGAATGAATGAATGAATGAATGAATGAATGAATGAATGAATGAATGAATGAATGAATGAATGAATGAATGAATGAATAGTTGAATAGTTGAATAAATCAACAAGGAAATAAATAAATAATAATTAAATAAATAAAATCAATGCTTGTGCTACTGTTTTTCCTCACAGAAATATACATAAAAAGAAGGACGCATGATTTAACATAATATAATATGTGTATAACCTTGGTATATCTAACTACTTTGGTAAGTTGATGGTCCATGCAGCATCCAGCATGGCAAAGATACTTCTTGCTCGTGGCGGGTGATCACACAAACACACACGGAGTTAATAGGATAAAAAAAAAAAAAAAAAAAAAAAAAAAAAAACTCACCTGTCCAACGTTGCCATATCAGTCTATGTGGATTTTTCTACACTTTTTTTATCGTCTTATTTTAATTATATGGTCTAATCTTATATTTTACTACTCAGCGATATAGTTAACGAAATTTTATATTATATACTTTGCTAAATATAAACTAGACAGGCGCCTTGTTATATAGAATGAAAATTGGTGGCTGAATATATAGGGAAGGATGGCAACTAAATTGTGTATCATCATTTTGGAAGTGTTTTGCATGTTTATAAAAATTGTTTATTTATTTATTTATTATTTATTTATGCGTTGTTGTTTTTTTATTTATCTATCAATTCATCTATTTTTAATTTTTGTTTAATTATTAAATTTTTCAATTGTTTTTTATTTGCTCATGTAAAGTAAGGACTGCAAATTTAATATTGTACAACAAAGTAACTTTTTATCACTAAATATAATTAAAGCTCCATTGCAAGATCACATATAGTATAAAGCAGTTGACTTCCAACATGAAATATTATTTTGTACAAGTGAATAAGTATGTTCAAGTGTAGAGCATAATTTGTGATTTTATTTTTTTATTTTTTTTTAGTGACCTTATAAGCCGTTTTTATTTATTCTTTCTATAGAGTTCAAATTCACATTTTTTTTATGTTATACGATAAGTAAATTCAGTGGTCCATTCATTTATTATTCCTTTAAATCGTTACAATAAATTATTTTGCAATACTGATATATAAAAACTTAATAGTGTCCTTTTTTTATATAAAATTGGTCTTGATTTTTTTTTTTTTTTTTTTTTTTTTTTTTTTTGCCACAAAACTGGATAGATAAAAAACAAGTTAGTTACACCAAAACCCACTACAAGTTATCTTTTATAACATAGGCTTGTGTCTACTTTCGTATAAAAATCTATTTCTTTTCTACTATTTTTTTTTGTCGTCCCCATCATCTAATTAACATAATTATCTTAATTTTTCTTTGTAAAGATAATATTTAGAATTAAAAAATATATATATATTGACGTATTTAAAATTTAAATCAATGAAATAATAATAAAAGTTATTAAGTCATTATTAAAAGATAATAAATTAATAGCGATTTTTGTTTGTAATAACCAGGACTAAATTTGCATATTATAAAGCCTTTCATCAGTAAAAAGCTGATCAATCAATATTAACTGTCAATTACATTTCACTCAGAAAGAGAAGCAAGTTCATACTATAATATTATATGTGGGTTTTGTTGGTAGTTTTATTTAAAAAAAAAATGTATAAAGTTGTATACTTTAATTTTGTTGTTACACCCCTTTCCACCCACATAATCTCATTGCTTGTTCTTATTTTATCTTAATATATTTGTGGCTTTTTTATTAACATTTTATATAAAATAAGTTTATATATTATTATACAAGGTAGTTTAATAATAAATTGGTATATACAGAGAGAGAGAGAGAGAGAGAGAGAGAGAGAGAGAGAGAGAGAGAGAGAGAGAGAGAGAGGTTACAAATATGAGCAAATCTGTTCTTTTGAGTAATGTTTATAGTTTTTTATTAGAATTTTCAAATTAAAAGGAAAATCATTTCTTTCATAATTTTTTTACGACTTACATTTTATAATTATTATTTTCCCGCTGAGGCATTATGATTTTTTTGTTTCTTCTTTTTTCATAAGAAAATCATTTTGAGTAAAAATAATTGATAACAAAGTCTGTAACAATGAAATTTTTTCTATGCAAGTAGACAATTTCAACAATTTGTGCGGTTTTATCAATACACTCTTTTTTTTCTCTCTTATTGTAGAAAACTGAAAGATAATCGAGAGAGAGAGAGAAAGAGAGAGAGAGAGAATCTATAAAACTATAATATATCAACTTAAATTCTTTATATATGGACTTTTAATTTAATTTCAAACGAAAATAATAATGCTTTCAAAATCCTATAATGTAACTTTCCAAAAAAAAAGGAAAAAAAAAAACTAATCCATTTAATGCATTTCAAATTTAAGATTTTTTCTTTCTCACTCCCTACTTCATTCAGTACAACAGACTAAAATTTTGCAACTAATGGATGTAGTCCATAATGCTCTTAAAAGTTTATATAATAATACTTTTTTTTCCCCACAAGCCTAAAAGTAAACGTGAAATTTTAATACTATTAGCCTAAAAATGAATTTCAGTTATTCATCTTTTTTATAATGGATTTTTTTTCTATTTTATACAGTTATATAGAACATTACTTAAATTAGAATTTAAAAAATAGTAAATCTATAAGTAGATTGCAAAAATTTATAACATTTCAAATTAAGACTAATATAGTATTTTTTTATAGTAGTATTCTATATTATTATATTCTATTGATAATACAAAGTATATATAGTATGGAGGCTAGTAGTTAAAAAAAATTATTCTAAACATTTCGTGCATTGTCATGAAATAAAATGTTTAAACGCATGTATGATTGATTGTTCATATTCGCATACATCAAACTCAAATGCTTAAAGGAATAGACCAGAGAAAAATATTAGTATTTATATCACAAAACACTAGATGGGATTTACATAAATAACATTAGTTTGTCTCAAAACCCAACATTAGCCCCGTAGCAGTGATTAGAAAATTCGATTTATGCAACCCGCACAACATTTTCATATTAATTTTTGCATGTTTCTGACGTCATAAAAATGAATTTTTACGCAAATTGCATACTTTACAGTATTTTCACGCTCTCTCATGGGGCTACATTAACATTCTGGTAAAAATTGTCATCAGTTTTGAAAATCCCAGTTTATTCATTAAAAAGCAGGTGTTGTTTTATGTGGTCTATGGCTTTATGCGATTTACATCGATTTGCATCGATTTTCTAAGATTGAAAATTAGTGAATTATACTCGTGTTCATAGGCGCACAATTATTTCATGCATTTCGTAACATATAGCTATATAATTAGCTGCTCTAAACATTTGTGCATTGTGAATAAACATTTGTTTTTTAAGTGTACAATAAATATGCAATCAATTGTAGATTTAAATCAACATTAAAAATTTTATAGTAGCCAAAAAAAAAATATATAAATTATTTTTATTGTGTATTAAAGAGATCTCAATAGTGACATAAATTAAGAAATAACTCATGTTTAAAAAGAGTTTTATTAAGCGAAAAATATTCTTTCTTTTTTCTTTCTGCTTTTAAGTGAGCGAGCTGTGCGAAGCTTATCTAAAAAGCACTCAAAAACATTTTCAACTTTTTTTTTTTATCATTTTAACTTTGAGGACTCAATGTATTACATTATTTTAATGCTTTATCTTTATTTTTATAAATTGGCAACTACTAAAAACTTCACTTTTCATGTCTCTTGCTATGATATATGTCTCTTTCCTATTTATATATATACTGTATATAATATATATATACAAATAATATGAGTGCAGTAACCAAAACAAAAACGCAATAATTATGATAAATCATTTTTAGCATATTAATTTGTTCACTACAGCATAATTTATGCTGTTTTGCATAAACTATGTTATAGCAAAAATATTATGTTGTTTAGCATAATTATTTATGTTCTTCTAGTTCAGCATAATTTATGTTGTAATGCCATAAATGCCATAAATTACATATAATCTATTCTTTCCGTGTCTGTGTGTGTGTGTGTGTGTGTGTGTCGGTGGGTGGTTGGGGTGTAGGTGTATATGTATATACATAAAATCCTTAATTAATAAATATTTTCTAATTAAATAGCAATAATACTAATTAATAAACAAATATTGATTGTTTTTTTGTATATTAAAATAATATCCCCGCGTTGCTATAAGTTATATAAATAGGAAAGTAAATAATGATGATTTGATGTAGGCAGAGCAGAGCATTATATAACTGAATGAGCAAGCAAGTAGAAAAAAAGATGAGAAATAGTCAAGTCAGAAGGTTATGTTAGTTATGATAATTTGAAAATACAGTTATATAGCCTCCAGGGGGGGGCATACATAAAGTTTATATAAACTCTCTGTCAATCACTATAACAGCTAGTTATATTATGTATAAGAAGTGTGTGAGGGTTGAGGGTTTTTATATACATATATACAACAATCGATGTATTATACACCCACTGAGAGGATGTAACAATGAGATTGCGTTTTCTATAATAGTATTCTTGTTTTCTGTAATCTCTCTTGTGACTTTTTTTTTTAATATATGAGCTAAATATAATATGGTGGTTAGGAAATTGTCATGAATGTTCTTTTAGATTAAAAATTACCTTATTCATTTAAGGCTGGTTTTATACATAAGCGTATACGTTTGGGTATAAACGTGAAATATATACATGTTTTTTGTACATATAATATATATGCACATATTCATTCGACTTTTGCATTTCTTTGTTTCTGGTAAAATAAATTATTATTAGTTCTAGCCAATTTACAAGCAGAAATATATAATCTGCAATAAATATAATTCAAAAATAATTTCTTAATTGAAATCATTTTACCGGTGTTGACGTATAAATCATGTCATGGATGCAGGAAAATGCCAATAAAAAATACCCTAATTGTATTTCTATATATTATTATTATTAGCATCGTAAGAGCATTATTTTTAGAGAAAAATACTGCAGATATGGAACGTAGATATATTTAAAAGTTACGCATATTTCATCCATGGAATTTTTTTTTCTTAATATATTAAGGGGGGGGGGGTCTTTTTAATGGTTAAGAAGCATTGACTCTTTAAACTCTCTTCATTTCTTTTTTTATATGATTAATCTTAAAATTCACATATATTTCTCAATGTTCCAAGAATTAATTCACTTTTTTTTCTCTCTTTTAATATTATGAATATTAAAATTAAAAACATTATATATTTTATCCCATCATTCTTGTATAATACAGTCCCAGTATACTGTAATTCAAATGAAAATTTATTACGATAAAGAAAGCAAATATGTAATTCATATAATAACAATGACAATAACGGGAAAGTATAAACTTATAAAATATATTTTATAATGTGATATATTTAATTGAATCGAGCAATAAATTTTGTGACATGAAAAAAAAAAATTGTATTTGGACAGTCGTGAAATTATCGTAAATGTTCCAAATTTCATTTAGCGTTGGTAACAATAGCTTCATCAGCTATACCATTGTTGTAATGCGTAAATATTGAGTAAATTTTTTATCTTTTTTTTTTTTTTTTTTTTTTTTTTTTTTTTGGTACTATAATATATATAGGCTATTTAGGTTGTAGAGGTATTAAATGAATTCTTGTTTGTAGGTTGTTACTTGAAATGAAACTGTAATACACTTGGCTTTCAAAATTAAACTTTTTAAAATTTAAACACACACAAAAAACATTGTTATATTATTTTATCATAAACTCTAAATGTCTTTTGCAATATTGTGATAATCTCAAAATATTTTTTATTTTAATTTTAAATTTTATAACAGCCACCCACAATGCTTTTTAAATTGTTTAGATGGGAAAAAAAGTACCTCAAAATTTGCTCAAAATACAATTGACTTTACAGTGGAAACGTTTTTTCCAGGCGATTGGCTGTTTATAAATTCGTTACGTAATTCCGCATTTTTGATTGGTCGTTATTAGAGAACCTTAACAGAGAAGCGACAACCTCATGTTTTAGGCAGACCTGCAATACATCTGTTTTGAAAGACCCTCTTAAAGTACCCAAACTATTAAGCTAAAAATGATTGGCTACCCACAAAATTGGAGAATTCTCATTGGCTAAGAGTATTTCGACTGTCATTTAAGTTTGGGTACTTTTAGCGGGACTTTCAAAACAAATATATTGCAGGTCAGCCTTAAACATGAGGTTGTCGCTTCTCTGTTAAGGTTTTTTAGTCGTAAACATCACGCAACGCCGCCTGCGAACGTAGGCAACCCTTTCAAACCCTTACAAAGCTTTGTTATGCAGGAAGCTTAATTTTGTGGGAACGCGTTTCTCTCTTTAAAACCCTCAAGAAAACCTTATATATATTATACATACATTATGAATTATAAGCATATAGTTATAGGAATTTTGAGGAATTTAAATAATATTGCCTTAATGCTGTTCGTAAACCCTGTTCTTTGCTCCTAAAATGACAATCAGCTATGGTTAATCAAATGGAATGCGCATTTTTTGGTGCAAGAGAACAGGGTTTACGAACAGCATTCTTGTTCAACACTCTATTCGCACATATCAACAATTAATTCAAATAAAATAAAGTAAAAAAATATTTCATAGACTATTAAAATAAAATTAATCAAAAATTATATTATATAAAAAAATATTGCTGTAATAATAATTGCTAGACAAAATATTACACATCAAAAATAAAAACTTTTAAATTTATGATGTAAATAAAACACAAGCTTATAATATATATTGATATTTATTTTTGACTAAACTAATATTGATAAATGATTGAAATAGTTAATTTTATTTGACAAGAGAAGCTATGATGTCATACAACTAAAAATATTTAACTAATAAAAAATATGTATACATATACATACATATATATATATATATATATATATATATATATATATATATATATATATATATATATATATATATATATATATATATTATACTGTGGTTGATATATTAGTTATATTTGAAAAGTATACAATGTTTTTCACGCCCTGACTTTAGAGTATATAAAATTTTTTGTCGCAATAAATTAATATTTATTTTATGTATGTATATAATATATAAAAAATATATATTTATATATACATAGAATTTATATAAGATAGTTATATTAAATTTATGATGAGTATATATAAAAAAAAAACGATACATAGTGAAGTTGGTTTATAACACTCGTTTTGCTGCTTGCAAAAGTATATAGAGTCGTATTTTTAATACCAATTTAGGCAAATATTTCCAAGGTAGTATTATTTCTAGAGGTACTTCGTTAAATTGAAGTTGCAGTTTGTTTTTAGCTTTCCTTTAAAATGTGAATAGCAATACTATTTGATATACTATTGGATATTTTATCTTAGTTTTTTGTTGATGCACCGTAAAAATAACATTATGCTGCATTGAAGAATTCCTTTACTGTAGAGCATAAATGTTGCTATTTAATCAGAATATCATATTATATTAGACTCACTATAATGCAATATATAGCATACATTATGTTGTTATATGCATAACATAAAATGTTTTTGCATTGAGCTAGCATAATTATTACGTGTTTATTTTTGTCCATGTGTATTGTAATACACAAACACTCACATTCAGAGAGAGAGAGAGAGAGAGAGAGAGAGAGAGAGAGAGAGAGAGAGAGAGAGAGAGAGAGAGAGAGAGAGAGAGAGAGAGAGAGAGAGAGAGAGAGAGAGATTTCTCATAAGACGTGATGCTCATACATATCGACTTTTACTACTTTTTTTTAATGAATAATTTGTCCAATAATATATTACTCAAGTAATTTTACATGTTTTTGAATTTAAATTACTCGATACAATAATAAATATTTCGTTTAATATTAATAATTAGGTACTTTATCATTTTTATTATTATTATTTTGGTATATAAAAGAACCACTGAATTTTTAATTGCTGCAAGAGGTAAAAAAAATTGCTTACCATGCTTATAATAGCTTATAGGCAAAATATATTACATTTTTTTGAAGCATAATATTTTCAAAAAAACTTTATAAACAAAATTTAAAAGAATAAAGCTATTAAAAAAAAATTAGATACAGCATAAAAAAATATATAATATTTGTAAAGATCTAAAGAAAGTTTTTTTTTTTTTTTTTTTTTTTTTTTTTTTTTTTTTTTCATGTTTTTATATGATATTTTGAGCATGCTACCTTGCACTATATAAAAAATAACATGATATTTAAATTGTTATAGAAAAAGTTTATGATCCTTTCTTTTTATAGTCTAGCTAGCATCAGCAAAAATTTCAAATATTAAAACAAAAACATGGAAAATAAAGAAGTCAATATTAAACGACATAATTTTTGATATCTCGTGCATGCTTGGCGAATAAACTTCGGCTTTAGCAGTTCATAAATCTTTGACTGCGGGATTTCACGCTTCTGAGTCTGGCCTCAAGTATATTGCAAGTCATCATTATAGTCAGTGACGTCATAGTCTTTACGATTCAACTTTAAGAGTTAATTATGAAATTAATACTTTTTTGTTTTTTAAAGTACTGATACGTACTTTATTTTAACTAATTGTAAATTTTTATTATTCAATAGTTAATAACTTTATACATTCATAAGGTGAAAATCATAACTATAAAATATTTATATTTTTACCCAAAATAAAAATCAATATGATAATTTTCTAATTATTTCATCGTTATTTAAACCCAAACTAGTTAATGTATTTCTCTTGTGTTGCAGGTAAGAAAATTATCTTTAATTTCTCATTGCTGATGTAAGTTGTAAGTACAAAATTACTATACACACTTTAAAAAAAAAAAAACTGAAAATCTGAAAAGCTTGTAAACTGTATTGCAATGTTTTAAGTTTTGTAGAATTAACGGTTATGACGTCACTAAGCGTTGAATTTATAATAATAAAAAACGCTAACTGTAAGAACGTTACAATCACGATACAATAAACGACAATGTTTTCCTTGTAAACCAATGTTGTTGTTGTTTTTCTCCCCAATACCAATAAGGTTCTAACGTTTGTGAAGCCACTAACGTTTTTATCGTTAAAATTTTTAGTGACGTTATAACCGATAATATTACAATGTTGTGAACATTGCAAAACTAAGTACAGTCTTTTTCATAAAATATTGAATTATTAGCATATAGAAATAACATGTATTTAAATGGAGTTTCGCGTCAGCTGAAATCTCATCTGATGGCCTTAAGCCGTTAAAGAATCTAATTTTTTATTTTACATACTGTACACTATGCTTTTAAATGTTTATTTTTTAGATATAATATTAAATTAGTATAATATTATACTCTTTTTATTTCGCCTCCGTTACCATGGAAATTTTAAACATTCGTTTTCGTGTATATATGATTTTCTTGTTTTAAATAACACTGCCAAAAAATTTAATTCGTACATTATTTCCACCTTTTTTTTTTTTTTTTTTTCTATTAAATATTTATAATAAATAGTTTCACATTATAAGCCAAGATGATGGTAATTAGGTATAGGGCAAGATCAGCCACATTATAATATACAGGTTTTGTTAAATATATTTTAACCATTATAAATAAAAAAGAGTTCCTTATAGAAATTTGATTAATGATATTTTAATTGCCAACGTGCATGGGATTTCAAGATATTTTGATATGATTTTGATGCCTTTCAAACATTTTTTTTTTTTTAGTAAGAAATAGTAATCATTTTATAATATAAATATATTTTTAATTTTGAACAGCCTAGATCGTATAAATGCTATTAGAGTTTTTTTTTTTTTTTTAATAAATTAAAACTATTTTAACATATGAAAAAAAAAAAAAAGTATAACTATATACTGTGATCACGTATCACAAAATGATAACGCGATTATCTCATTATTTAAATAGACCCTGTACTTAAAAAAAATCAGTGGTTATTAAATGACATTATATATCTACACATACATATTATAGTTTACCCTTCTGTATAGCCTTAAAAACTGGGGGAGGGGGGAACAACAATTTATAAAGTAAACAATCTGCTTTATAGTCTCTATTGTGTGTGTGTGTGTGTGTGTGTGTGTGTGTGTGTGTATATATATATATATATATATATATAAAAAATATATAGACCTGCGGGATTTCGTGACGACATGAATTAAAAAAATTCCATAAGTTCAATTTTTTTAACCCTAGTTTGTGAGGGTACAAAAGGGTTAAGGAACATGATATAGGTATGTGATGGTCCCATCTTATGATTTATTGTTGTTGTTTTTGCTGTTTTTTTAATTTTTTTTTTTAGGACAAGATCTCTTTAAAGAAGAAATTAGAAATAATAATTGGTTCCTTTTTTTTTTTTTTTTTTTTTTAATATGAATACATGATTATGATATTTACCATATGAATTTGAGTATAATAATACCAAAAAATACCAAAAAATATATCGTATTTCTGCAGAAGTGCGTAATATAATAAATAAAAGCAAAACACGGTGCATACTAAAATCCGGTTATAGACATTCCAAATAAATATTTAAATTTCTATATCAAACCTCAAGCCGAGATTTTTATTATGTCCAATATTTTCTGTCTTAATTTGTAAGAAAGAATATTATATATATGTGTATATATATGTCAAGTTTTACAATGGACCATTTTCAAACTGAAAAATTGGTGTAAGTTACCACGGGGTGTCCATTATCTTTAATATCTTATGAAATTGCCGTTAAATATTTCTTTTTTTATTCAAAATATAAGGCATTTTAAAATATAATTTATTAAACTTTTTGTATTTTTTGAAACATTAAATTATTTTTAAATTACACTTTTTATAAATATGATGTCAACTTTTGAATTTTTAAAATTTATTTGTTGATTTAGTTTCATTATTATTATTTTAAATGGTACATTAAATGGTATTCTATAATTTTAGTATGTATAATACTTATACTGTAGTAAAATATTTCTGACAATTGTGTTAAAAATTAGGGTAATTTAAGGTTATCGATCAGGCGTGCGGGAAAAGCTTCCCCCTATTTTCATATAATTTTTATAATAGCATCGCAAAAAGTTTTTTTTTTTTTTTTTTATTGTAAAAATTACTGCACTGATGCCTACAGGAACAATACAGACACATTTAAATGTGTTTTAAGCTAATAGAAACCTTATAAAATAGAATTATTTTAAATATAATATATATCGTATATTTGAATATAACTGCATGCGATACCACAGTTTCCCAAAAATGAATACATCGAAAGACTAAATTACGTATTTTATACTGCATTTTTGTCATTATATTATACTACAGCTTCAATGATGCTAAATTACCACAAAATAAGTAAATATGATTTGCAGTACAGTCACAATGTACACGATAATATTATGCTAAATGTGACATAAGTTATTGTGAAGTACATATTAAAAAATTGTGTATTCTGTAGTAAATATTGAACAGATTGTGCTAAAAATGAGACTTCATACTACTTACGTACATTTACCTATTGTCCCGTGAATTATAGGGTTACGATATTATAGGTTATAGGGACATCAAAGCACTTAAGATACACTGTTAGAAATCGTAAAATAGGTTGTTGTTTTTTAAGGATATAGTAGTCCTTGGAATTTTTAATCCTTAAAGGAGAAATTCGGGGTTTTACAACACTGTTTTTTCAATGTTAGCTAATGAGATAAAGACATCATAAACTCATATAGTATAATGACCCGAAGCTATTCTGTAGCCCCGAAAATTCGTGATAATCCTGCGATAACCAGCCCCTTATGTTTTATGACATAGATACGGCTTTACTATTATATATATAAAAAAATGTTGAAGTGGGTTGCATATCTTGCAGAAATAACGTGAGTTTCCGAAGCTATGGAAGGACTTTGAGGCATCATAATATGTGAGTGCAGCATGAAAACTTCATCTCGATTGAAGAAATAAGCAAACCCTGAACTTCACCTTTTAAGGACCTAAGGTTTTCGATAAATCGCACCTTTAGTTTCTAAAATATCTTAGCTTCCGGCTTAATACGACCTCATATACTCCGGACGTGTGTGTCAACTCTATACTCAAAGAAAAAACTAAACAGATTAAAATAAAAATGATTTATTATCGAAAATTAAATCTTTTATATTTTTTTATCTCCGGGAATTAAATTGTGACAAAAATTAATTTTTATAAATTTTTTTATATCGCTTTCATCTCAAAATACATTATTTTATTTATTTTATGTTGTTTTTTTAAACTTGTTTATTTTTTTAATGCTTATAAATTAAATTAAATTAATCATGAGTTAATTTTTAAAAGAACAAATTGTCATTATTAAATACCGTTATAAATTTATAAAGAAATTTATATATTTTATTTTTTTGAATGATATAATAAAATTATATTTTTTATTATTTTGTTGTCATCGTGGAATTCGATTTGCATTTAATGCTCCAAGTATAAAAGTTTATTCAACTTTATATTTTTGGAATGCTGATGTAATTTAAGTGGTTTTTTTTTTTTATTTGAGTATAGTGAATCTTTAGTGAGCTGTAATTTATCTAATTTAAGTAATATGAGGCACTGAATACAATTAAATATGTTATTTTAATCGGAACTTAAATCAGTGGTGGTATAATTAAAGGCATCATGCTGTATACTTTAAGAAAAAAAAGTCCTTCTTGATAAATCACAGGATGGGTCCTCACACATGGACAAAAATAAATACATAATAATTATGCTATAATGTTATGCTATTATGTTATAATTATTTTTAGTAAAATTTGTTCATTGCAACATAATTTATGCTATATTGCAAAATTACTATGTTTCAAATAGCGGAAATATTATTTTGTACAGCATAATGATTTATGGTGTTGTAAGTTAACATCATTTATGCTATAATGACAAATGCAGCATAAATTAGGTATTTTATTTTTTAAGTGCAAATTATATCTCTTAGCCATTGTAACTTGTAAACATGGAAAGAATAAATTACGTTATTTATGCTGCATTTATGTTACTATATAGCATAAATAATGCTAAATTAGAATAACATAAATAATTATGCTGTACAACATAATTATTATGCAATATAGCATAAATTATGCTGTATTGAACAATTTGTGCTGAAAATGAGCTATAGCATAATTAACGTATGTCCGTGAAGAAGATATCCTAATTTACTATTTCTATATTGCATAAGCCTGGATTTTGTGATATCATGAATTCTTAAATTTTAGTTTACAATTTTGTTATTTTTGTTGTTATAGTTAGTAACATTATGCTAAATAACAATAATGCATCATAAATATAACTTCTTTTTTTTTCTTCTTCTTCTTTTTTTTTTTTTTTTTTTTTTCTATCTTGTATGAGCTTTTTTATATCGCTACAAATAATGTTGAAAATTGATCAATATTATGAGAGATTTTGAATAACTCAATGTAATCCTATAAGGGGAAAAGGAATTAAGGTAATTTTAAACTCTTATTTCAGTAATTTTATATTTGCACAAATTAAATGTTAAAAACATCAAAATATTCCTCGTCTTTGTGTTTTTAATCTAAAATAAAGCCATCAACATTTTTATTATTATTATTATTTGTTCTAGCAAGAAATTTGGAAAAAAGTCCATTCTTATATATTTCTCAAAATTAAATTATATAAAAAAACTTTATATATTTGTTCTTTTATCTTTTGTCAAAAAAAATTTTCTTTGAAGTTTTTTCCATTATATTCTAAAACAGTTTTTTCTAGGGAAAAAAATCGATTCATGTTTTAATAAAAAGAAATGGATGTTACCTATATGCTATATTATGTTATGATAAGATAAAGTTAAAAAATGAAGATGATGTAAAAATTTAAGCACAATATTGTCAATAACATTAAGAACAAAGAAATATATGAAAGCTTTATTTTTTATCATAAAATCAAATTTGAGTAAATAATAATAAGAAAAAGGAAACATCAAAACCACATAAATTGAGTGTATATGTTTGTTTTTATCTCAAATTTAAATTCAATTTTCGAATGAAAAACACAATTTAAATTTGTTGTAAAGTATACTGTATTAAAAATTTGAGTCACTATGCGCAAAAATGGAAATTTTACTAATAATATAATAATAATAAAACAAATGAATTATAACATACTGTATATGCTTGTATATGCTATGATTAATATACTCATGGTTTTATAGCAATATAATACCAAAAATAGATTACATTAACTGTATCGTGCGTAGTTAAATTATGGCTTTTTGAACGATGAACAGAAATTTTGAAAAGTAAAAAAAAAAAAAAAATGCTGCATGGACTTCATTTTGTCAAAGTATGTTTTCTCGAGCGAATATAATAGTGTAAAAGAAAATATAATAATAAGAAAGATAAAAAAAAAAGCGTCCACAAAAGTTTTTAAATGGAAAAAATATTATAGGGGAAAAATTAGATCACAAGACCAGAAAATTACATTTTTTTTTTACAAAAGGCGATTTTTAAGATAAGAAAAAAATAACGACTGTCAACCTTAAGTAAAAATTAATGTGTGGCATTTTCAGGACTATTATTATGTGGTATATATTATGATGTGTACATGTTGTAAAGAAATTGTATATTATATAGACACTCCGTAAACAAATGTGTGTTCTCATCTCAAATATCAACACACAAATGCTTTGATTAAATACGTCAAAGCGTGGATGTATTTTAATTAAATATTCAATCTTATATAGAGGCTATATAGTATGTCGATGCAAGAATGATGTGATAAATTCAAAATGAGTTCTCCGTAAACATTATTGAGTCTCTATGCTCATTTCACTATAGTATAGACAAATTACCTATGCACAGTAACGTTGACTGATAGAGAGTAAACATTTTTTTCAATACTAATAATCTCTCTATATCATATTTAGGTACATCTATGCATTAGAAATTGAATACCGAGCTGGTATGGCCGAGTGGTGAAAGTAGCTGACTCGCAACTCTGTACTCCTCACTGAGTATATTATATAGGTTCGAGCCACTGCTGGGTGCGTACGTGAAGTGTGAGAGCACAACACGTTGCACGATGCATGTTTACATAATATGCATTCCATGATGACGCACAGTATTCGAGAGGTGCATGATTGATGTGATTGCACCGACCAGCCTGCCTAGATGTTTCCACGGTTTCTCTATAGGCTGTCATGGCAAATGCCGAGCTGTGTACTTAGGCCGTGGCTTGCCCGTATGTGCTTTTCCATTAATTGGAAATTCCTTACCTGTCGATAAGACAATGTCATGACTGGGACTGGGATTATGGTGTATAACACGATAACACAATATGGCAAGCAAAAAAAAAAAAAAAAATGTATATAAACGCATATAAACGTGATTAGACAATGCACGAAATGTTTAGCGAGTTCAAGTTTTAATATCCTCTAAACTTCTTTATATTCTTAATGTAGCATTTTTACCTGCATTATAACGTATTATTGTATTAATGTATACAAATGCCTGTTTAATATTTAACTATAATGAATTTTAAAGGATTTATTTATACCGTCATAATACTGAGCATAAGAATAATAATTAATAAGTGTGCTGCTGTGTTACTTTTTTTTTTTTTTTTTTTTTTTTATGAACTGTTATATCTTATATGAATTTAAAGTATGAGTTCTAAACTAAGTTTTTGTTTTAATTGTAATTTTATATTGTTTAAATATAGAAACAACAGCAAATAGACGCAATTAAGAATGTAACAGAAGCACACAAATATAGAATACGTCCCTTTTTTGTAATAAAATGTATACATTATGACTGTATTATAATGTAATTAATTTAATGTAAAAAAGTGTATACAGAGAGCGTATAATATACAATGTTTACTATTCTATATAAATATGATAAAGTTATATCATACATAAAGTTTTATTATTACAATTTTTTTTCCTTTCTTATAACAATGTGCTTGAAAACTATAACAAAACAAAAAGTTGTTCCGCACTTTTTGTTCACAATATTTGAGAATCTATTTCATGAAATAATGACAATTTTATTTGATAATATACTTGTTTCTAACCTTTAAAGAACTCATTTCTGTGTTATACTAGTCTCTTTATAACTTGTATATTTTTAGCCACGTAGTTCTTCAGTATTAAAGATGAAGTATATAATACCATATTGAAAATTGTAATAGGCTGTCTTCTTCTTTTCTTTACAAAACAAACAACAACAAAAAACATATGTTTTTCCAAGTAACAAGTGAGTTCTGATATTGGGAAAGTTAAATACTTTGTCAAACTGTATTGGCAAATCTGATATTTTGTAATACAAGAAATGTGTTTTAAAAATTGCTTTTTAAAATTTTATATAGTAAGTAAATGTTTTATTAATGAAACAGAATAATTATTTTTGAAAAATGTAAGCCTATGGTAACCAAGGGAAAATATAAACAAGATCATCTCTCTCTCTCTATCTCTATATCTCTCTCTCTATCTCTATCTTTTGTACTTTATTTTAATCCCTTCACTATGGAGTAATTAATGCTGCCTATAGACAATATTGTAGAGCACAAATAATGTTGACTATTGTGTATAATATCATACAAGTAATTATGCTAAACATCTTAATTCTTAATGATCGATATGTGTATAATTGCTATATTATACAACACGAGCAAAAATTAAAACGTAATAATTATGGATGTCTATATTAATATTATTCTAAATGAATATAAGTATTTTGTAATACTAATAATAATATATTATTACAATATTAATTTAAAACTCTATAATGTAATATGTATACTTTTATATAGAATAGAATAATTTTTTTATATACTTTTAATAAAATTAAAATTTATATTGTTATTACGCATAAATAGTTATAGCATGGTACACGAAAAAGTAAATATATTATATTGCTCTATACAATGAAAATATACAAAGTAGAGGCTAGTAGTTCAAAACTGGATGCTAGATTTTAAATTATGATTTTTTGAAGCTTTAGTCCCATAAGAGCCCATGTTAATTTCAATAATTATTTTCTCGCTTATGTGACGGTCATGGGTTCTGAAAATTTTATCATAGGTACAACTGTTACAATTAACTCTCAAATGACATCATTAACTTCAGAAGTTTTTTTTTTTTT
This sequence comes from Ecdyonurus torrentis, assembly GCA_949318235.1. Taxonomy (NCBI): domain Eukaryota; kingdom Metazoa; phylum Arthropoda; class Insecta; order Ephemeroptera; family Heptageniidae; genus Ecdyonurus; species Ecdyonurus torrentis. The sequence goes on along the minus strand of OX439136.1, from coordinate 22,181,067 downwards.
TTTTTTTTTTTTTTTTTTTTTTTTAAGATACAAGCCATCTATAGACCGGTTGCTCTCATATTTAAGAGCCGCCATTTCACTGGTCAGGAATACATAGGCTAGCATAGGAAAAACGTCATTTTTTTTAATAGCAAAAGAAGCTTCACAGCTCAATCAAAGACTTATTTATACCTTCTAATAAGCTCAAAGAATATGAGAAAAATTTGTTCAGGAAATAAACTTTTTTTATGTAAAAATTTTGGAGAAATGATGTTTCCCCTATATGCTGGACAATGCATTAGGCACTATAAACATGGCGACAAAGCGCAAGGATGTGAAAAGGGTCTATATACAACCCTTAAGTACTTACTGTTGTACTCTCAAAACATTTTTGCATTGGAAGTTCTCTGAGTGGTGAAAAAAATGTAAATAGGACTTAATATCAAAATGAATATAAAATATATCATGAAAGGGCTTCATTTTTCACGAATTCAGTTGAAAATAATAATGAGGAATTTTTTTTTATTATAAATTTTATAAAGTAGTATATTGTATGCATTACGATTATTATTTTGTAATAACATATACATGATTCTGCATATTATCTACATAACGAATAAAATTATCATATCTATAATATGAATTTGTTTATAATAATAGAATGCGATTGCAATTACACATAAAAGTCAACACCATATGTGAACACTTTATAACATGGGCTGGTGTGGAAAAATTACTCAATTTGCCTGTTTAAAAGTGCTTAGCAATATTTCTGAGTCAATGTTGTTAAAGTCGTAGAACACTTTGAACAAAAAACGTGTCTAATATCCTAACATATACCTATAAATATCAACGTTGATTTGGCCGGAGTCATTGATTTTCAATTTATTTTCCTTTTACAAAATGACAGCTGCGGGTTTGTGAATGGAATTTTGTCATTTTGTAAATGGAAAATAAATTAGAAATCAATGACTCCGGCCAAATCAACGTTAATATGTAGGTATGTTGGGATATTAGACAAGTTTTGTATTCAAGGTTCAAAGTGTTCTACGCCTTTAATAATTTAAATTTATTTTTCATATACGTGAGAAAAAATTACACAAAAGAAAATGACTTAAAACGATGTATGTTCTGCTGAGCAATATGTTGTTCATTTTTGCTCCAGTATGGCGTCAAAGCACATTTTCGTGCAGACTCTCTATTGATATCAAAGCAAAGCGTTATAAATTCAGCCCTGAATATAATAAACAATTTTGACTTTCCTCTTTTAAATTCAAAATTCATAGAGTACATTACCTGTAACAACCCCTGCTGATTATGTGACCAATCTGTTCCAATATAATCGAGGTACAATTGCTCTATTATATTTACTAACATTTTACATAGTTAATAATAATAACAATAACCTCTATGGCGTGTTACTTTATAATCACTATTAACTACAACTATAGGTGCGGTCCAACCTTTTTTCGTTCAATTTATATCCTAAAATCTCAAAAAAAAAAAAAAGTAAAATTTTGTGTCGCAGTTAATTTTATATTAAAATTATTATTATTATTTTTTTTTTTTAATTTTATTGACTTGTGCATTGTTTCCTAGAGAGAGTAATTTTATTCGTTTCTATAGGGTGTATGCATTTATGTTAAAGTCATCCCATGTTGGATCACTCAATAACATGGGTCGCATATAGAAAAATAACTCATTTTTGACAAGTTAAAAAACACTGTAAGTAATATTTTTGAGGGCATTGATGCTGGTTAAATTAGTGTATCAAGTTGAGAAAAATAATAATAACAAATTAACCCCAAAAAAAAGCAAAAAAGATATTATTTGTCCTACGCTGAGCAACGTTATTCATTACTCCAGTATGGCGTCCAAGTGTATTAAATATGACGTCTTGCGCATACACCCTATAAATATAACCCGAGAGTCAGAAGACATGTAAGGAACATTGTAACTTAGTAGTAATTCTGTAAGTTTGTAATTAAGTGCATATTTTCCACTGGTAAAAGTTTGAAAAGCATTAAGCTTTCGTATATATTCGTTTTTATTATTATTTATTCAAAAAATGGGCAGACCTTCACTTTAATTTTATTATAATCGAAGCAAGCAGTCTCTGTGTACAACAATGCTACAAGTATTGAGGCGTGCATCTATCGCACCACAGGGGGAGTTTGTGGTTTGTGTCCCGCTGTGCAGCCAGACCACATGCACTCTCTCGATATGTGACACGACGTGTGAGAGAGAGAGAGAGAGAGAGAGAGAGAGAGAGAGAGAGAGAGAGAGAGAGAGAGAGAGAGAGAGAGAGAGAAATAAGTATAGGACACCTCGGGGAGGCGTGCCCAGGCTTCACAATAAGTCAAAACTTTGACAAAAATTCTCCTCACGTCACATTCATCCATGATAACAATCTCAGGCAATATTGATTGATTTTTTTTGTTACCTTGTTAAAAATAAAGTCGAAGTCAATTAATGTTATTTTCTTGTAAATATGTTGTGGAACCATACATCTATATTTTATTTTTTAATATATATATATTTTTTAATGTTAACTTTATTTTTATGTACTGTATATATGGGCGTTATAATACTGTAGTATGTATATTTTAATTTTATTTATTTATTAAAATATTTACTTTTGTGTACTTGTTTTCTTTTTTAATTAAACTCTGTAATGTCATAGGACCACGCTAGTGGGCTTATTCCTTTTGTGGCCTCTTAATAAAAACAATTTTATTATTATTATTAAATTCAGATTTTTCTTTCGGTAACAATTGTTATAATGTATAAGCAAATATAATAATAAAAACGCACAATCTCTCCAGTAAATAAGTTTCGCTCTTAATGCCGTGTAGTTTTGTCAAAACAATATAATATGACACATATGATCATATATACGAGCAGTGAATGATATTAAAAAGGAAGGAGTCTCGGTATAGCGAAATGGTTCACGCAGTGATCTGGGAAACCAAAATATCCTAGTTCGAGTCCCGGTCTATGCGAGTTACTTTTCAATTTATACTGCTTATAATATCACAGTGTAACACGAAAACCAACCCCTTTCATAACAATATCAGTAAATAATTCTTTTTATTAAAAAAATATATTTTTATATTAATAATAATAATAATATAGGACGAGATTCAGGTCAGGCTTACTTTTACACTTTAAGGTTGTTTGAGTTAGTATACCACTACCTTGTTTTTTTACCCATTTATAATAATTATTGTGAAAATCTTAATTCCAAAACCAGTCTAAAAAAATTCAGTATATCTCAAAAAATATGATAACTGTAAAGATTTACAATAATAAGTTAGTGAAATATGCGGGGTGGCAATATCACCTCATAGGACTAAAGTCATCTCTTACGATATATATAAACCCAATAGCAACACCAAAACACAATAAACTAAATAAATAAAAAAAAAAATATTGAATTTTCACTCATTTCTATCCCATATACACCATGCACTAGAAAGTCCTATTTTGAAAGCCTATTAAATTGTACATTTTTCGTTGAAAAGAAGACGATTTGAAGTTGACACAAGACAGATAATATAAAGAAAGTTAGAATATTTTAAGAAGTATTCGTTATAGAAAAGAAATCTTAATTTTTATGTTTATGAATTTAAAAAAAGAAAAATACGATATGTTTTGATACTCATAACATAATAATGTTTTTTAACTGCATTACTATAGCAAATAATAAATAAGTGTATTTAAAAGAGAGAGAGAGAGAGAGAGAGAGAGAGAGAGAGAGAGAGAGAGAGAGAGAGAGAGAGAGAGAGAGAGAGAGAGAGAGAGAGAGAGAGAGAGAGAGAGAGAGTTTAGGATTTTGATGTTTTCAAGTTGTTATAATTCTTTACTTTCAAGAATAATTTGAAAAATAATAAATGTAGTTTTTTTTTTTTTTAAATTGACCATCTTTTAGTCATATTTAACCTAATATATAATTCAAAGAAGTTAAAGTATAGTTAATGCATATTATCGCAACTTAAATATTCAATCATACACCATTATCAAATAATAAACTCAACGTTATTTTAGCTATAAAGTATTTCGTAATAGAATGTCAATTTTAATGAATTTATAATATTTAATATTAAAAACAAACAAATGGAATATTATATAATATTTATCAGGAAATTAGGATTTCTAAATGATTAGAAATTTCAATCTTGATCGAGTGTATCGATCCTCCCCTCCTCCCTCAATATATTTACAAAAATGATGCACTGCTAAAAAGTAAACTATTACAGAAAATATAATGTTGCTACATGAATCTACCCTGAAAGACAAAATGTTTTCTGAGTAAATAATATATAAATATTGAAATCAATGATTTTATTTTGTATGTTTTCATAAACGAAAAATGTAAAATTGTAAAACTATAATTTATTAAAGCCATAGACCGCATAAAACCACAAGTGCTTTTTAATGAATAAATACGAAATGGGATCTTCAAAACTGATGACAATTTTTACCAGAATGTTAATGTAGCCCCACGAGAGAGCGTGAAAATACTGTAAAGTATGCAATTTGCATAAAAATTCATGTTTATGACGTCAGAAACATGCAAAAATTAGTATAAAAATGTTGTGCGGGTTGCATAAATCGAATTTTCTGATCTCTGCTACGGGGCTACAGTTCGGTTTTCAGACAAACTAACGTTATTTTTGTAAATCCCATCAAGTATTTTGTGATATAAGTGCTTATGTTTTTCTCCGGTCTATTCCTTTAATGTCTAATTAAAAATGAATTATCACTATTTTATATTATATTATATAAAATATATAGAATATATTATAAACTTTCACCTTTTATAGAATTTCATTATAAATTAAATTTAAAATGTAAATAAAATTACTTAATATTAAAAAGCAATAAGCAGCTTGTCATTTTTTTTATCTTAAATTAATAATCGTAGAATTAATTAGCGTGTTTTTTTTTTCTTTTTGTATGCCACATTTTAATTGAAATTGTTTTTATGACAGGCAAGTTTTGAGATAAAATGACAGGTGAGAGTTTGATTGACAAATTTGAACCACTTTCTTGAAGTAACAAAATCATCGACTTCCGTTATCTGCTGGTATATAATTCATGCATAATATTTGAATATTAATTAGTTTTAAAAAATAAAGTTGTAGTTATAATTAAAAAATTATATGAATTGTCTATATAATTACTTACATATCATTATTTATTTAAATATTTATTTACGAACGTATTTCATTGATTGATTTATTTTTTAACGTATTTATTTATTGAGATTAAATTGATATAATCTACCTTTTTACTTATTATATTTATTTATCATTAAAGGCATAGAACACCTTGAACAAAAACATGTCTAGTATCCCAAAATACTTAAATATCAACGTTGATTTGGCCGGAGTCATTGATTTCTAATTTATTTTACATTCACAAAATGTCAGCTGTAGTCTTATGACGTCACAACTCGTTAGTTACTGCGCGGGGGACCAGGCAAGCTGTGACGTCATAAACCTACATCTGACATTTTGTAAATGGAAAATAAATTAGAAATCAACGACTCCGGTCAAATTAACGTTGATGTTTAGGTATTTTAGGATATTAGACATGTTTTTTGTTCAATGTGTTCCATTCCTTGAAATAATGATTCCAAAAAAATTCAAAGATACATTAGGGCGGGAATGTTGTAACAAAGAAAATAACTACAATATAAATAATGTAATATAATGTAATATACTAGTGTTGTTCGTAAACCCTGTTTTCTTGCACCAAAAAATGCGCATTCCATTTGATTAACCATAGCCGATTGTCATTTTAGTAGCAGAAAACAGGGTTTACGAACAGCATTACTGAGTTGCATTTTGTACTTTGAAATTTTAAATCATTCAAAGTTTTATTCATTTCAAATTCATATGACATTGAATTTAGGAGAAAAGAACAATTATGAATATTTATGTACTGTAATATTTTTTTAATGTACTTTATTTCTGTAATAACTATTTAGCACTGCATTATTCAACTTTTTTTTTAAAGTAATGCATATTAATGTATGAAAAAAGCAATTTTATGAATTATTATAATAAAATATAAGTACCAGTATGTACATAATATAGTAAATATAAAAATGAAAAACGCACAGATGGTTCCGTTCAACTATTTGTTATAACGTATAATAAAAATTACATCACGTATACTTTAGTGTAATATGTGACGATAATTTGCATTTTTCAAAATTATTTATTAGACTTTTTTTATAATATACTTTTTTACATCTTTATAAAGAATTTTTTTCCTGTTTGTTTGTTTTTTTTCCTGCTTTTGAGAATGAAGGATTAATAATGATTTCCAAATTATTTTTAAAGACAAACACAAAGTATTGTTATATGGAAAATTAAATGATTTTATTATAGGAGCAGTATATGATATTTTAAAAGAATAACGTGTCCGCCAGTCAAAATCTATATATTATATCGCTTACTTTTTTTCTACAAGATTAAAAAAAAAAAATCTAAATAATTTGATTTTATATTAAAATGTACATACATTATGCGATTTTTTGAGGTGTGATTTTTATTTTTTTCAATAGGTTAAGATGTGGAAAGGGATTTAAAAAAAATCTCGAGCCAATCGCGTGATATGAGTGTATAGACAGTAATATACGCTATAGTAGTTTATTGGAAAACATTTTACATATTTAATATCAATTTTTGGATGATTTTAGGTATACTCTCAATGCATTAGAATTTGAAGTATAAACTTAGAGACAATGCATGAAATGTTTAGAAAGTATCAATTTAAACTACTCCTCTACTAAACTTTGTATTCTTAGAGTATATTTATTATACTATGATATATTTTTCAAATATGGTCACAGGTATTAGTACAAACTATAATCTGTCTAAGGATCCGTGTATATTTCTTAACACTTCTATATAACTTTAACAGGATTATTTCTTCAGTTTCAAATTCTAGATAAACATAAAAAAATATATATACATAATATTAATGCGCTTATATTTTCTATATAGTCTTATAGTCATCAAAATTATCATCTTAAAGTCTTAGAACAGAATATTATATACATTGAGAGAACGCACCTATATATACCGTGTGTGTAAAAATTTGAAGAGGACGCCGAAAAAAATTAATACTTAAGGGAGTAGGGTACCGACCTTATATGATCTCAAAAACTAGAAGTGTTTTGGGTCTAAATTTGGTGTCATTGTGTAGGTAAGGGTCACACCTAGCCGTGATAAAAATTTCAAGACGTTTGACCGTCCCGAAAAAAAATTTAAATTAACATTGCATGGGTCTTATGGGCTTCAAATTTCAAAAAATCATATAAAATTAATTTACACGGTGATCCCCCAAAATTGTTATATATTTGAAATTGTCTCAAGCTGAAGTATCATTGTGCAAAATTTCAGATTTTTTTGACGAGAAAATTTTGAGTCTAATGGCCGACGTCGGTCTCGTATTCCCTATAATCGGGCAAGTATTAAATCCTGTGAATGCAATATGTAGACATAAACCCAGAACATAGGTAATACCTAATGCAGGTGTGCAATATGCTACAATAAAGGTGTGACTCACTTAGTTTAAGTGGTATTGTAGTTTATAACTACCTGTTCCAAATTAGAGTGTACCTATATATTGCAAAATACAGGATTCATATGTGCCTGCCATTGACTAATAAAGGAACAACTGTTTTGAAGTTGATTTTGCTTACATCCGCTTCTGTTTCGACGTAATTCGCATGCGTTTAACTTCCACTTTTCGAGTATAATAGCAGAGGGGAAAAACTTTAGTATTTATGAATAATATCTTCTTCATTTATCACTTTCAATATTTCTTCGAAAAAGAAAGAGAAAAAAAATGAATAAACTTTTTAAAAAATAAATAAAATAATTCTGATACTTTTCATTTTAATTTATTTAAAACCAACGTTGGCTGTTTCTTAAAAATTAAAAATGACATTTTATTATGATAATTCTTGTCACAGATTATTCTCACATTTTACTGTCATGGATATAGTTTTATTGTAGCTTATACAACATACACTATTTGAAAAACTAATCGTTTTATTCGATAATCGTAAATTTCCATTTGTTATGCTATATTAATATTCGATTGTTATAATCGATGTTTTGTAAAATCTACTTAAAATTTGAGTTAGAGAGGGGGTAAAGGAAAAGTGTGTAGTCATGCGAAAGTATCAAAAATACTTAGGATTATTGCGTTGGGATGTGGAATTAACTTTTTATGTTTGGTTACACAATTTTTTTTTTTTTTTTTTTTTTTAGAATATATATGAACATACCAGAATGAAATAGTGAGTGAGGATTGAAAGAGTTATAGCTTTAAAAAAAAAAGAAAAAAAAAAAAAAAAAAAAAAAAGGTAAATAAATAAATAAAAAATTATACGAAAAAAGAAGTATAATAAAATTATACCATTAGTGCATAAATGCAGTAAATTTTATGCATAATAATATAATTTATATGCATTACAAGGGATTATTACTAAATAGCATACAATCTAAGATGTTTAACATAATTACTTATGTTGTTCCAAAATATCAATATTTGTATTCTATGGTATAGTTATTATTCAGTGCAGCTTAAATTACGTATTTTTATTTCCTTTCAAACAAATAATTTAATTAATAAATAAATGTACACTTGTTATCCATCTAGTTCAAAAATTTGAAATTCCTCTCTCTCTCTCTCTCTCTCTTCAAATAGTTTTAAAAATGATTGACATTTTAAACGTTTTTGACAAAGATCGTTTATTTATTTTTTAAATGAAAAATTTATAGCATCCTTCTAAACAGTATAATTTAATAATACAGATAAAAAAAATAACATATTTAAATAAGAAAATAAAACTATTTTTTTGCGATTTGAATATGAAAAAATACACGCATAATAATTAGTCCCCCCCCCCCCCCCCCCCCCCCCTCCTTCATGTAGAGCTAGTTTCGTCGACAATTTACGGCAAGACCGGAGGCAATTTTTACAAAAGACTAATTCATTTTTATGTAGCATGACGATCAACTTTTTTTTTTCTTTTTTTTTTTTTTTTTTTACTGTCGTCAAAATGTAAATAAAATGTTAATTTTTTTTGTTCATCTGAAAACGAGTTCTCAAAGCTCAAGATTACAATTTTAATAATTATTGTGATGACTTTTAATTATTAGTTTCTGTATAGCTTTATATATATATTATATATATATATATATATATATATATAATATATGCATTATATTTTTTGTCATTTTTTTTAATAGAGCTTACTTGCTAGCCAATCGGAGCAGGTATATATATATATAACAGCAGTTCCTTATGCTGTAGCATTAACAGGCATGGGTTATGATTTGTTTTGTTGTTGTTTTCAAAATTTACATTGCTGATAACAACATCCATGCGGTGATGAAATAATAAAAATCTTCAATATGTGTCTTTAAAATATTAAAATTCAGCAAATACAAATAATTAATTATTTACGTTTTGCTTAAAAATTCAAACAATTCGATTTAATATTTTCTTACATAAAGTTAATGAGTGAATTTCCTGCAACTCTTGCAAGTACCGTATAATACAAGAAAATTATTGTGATCAAATTTGGACTGAAATTTTGCATATCGTATAGTACATCCATATATAATTATAACAGTAATACAAATATATTCCAGTTATAGTATTTAATTCAATTCTTATCTCTCTCTCTCTCTCTCTCTCTCTCTCTCTCTCTCTCTCTCTTTCTCTCTCTCTCTCATTCACACACACACTCACTCATACAAATCATAAATAATAAAATGATTATGCTAAAACACTTGAACTAAGAAAAAAAAGTAATAATATTTAGTAATAAGTAATTTGAAAATATTATTATTGCTAATAATTATTATTTAAATATTTCAAATTTCTCAAATAAATTATATTTTACACGTCTTTTTGAATTTTATGAATTAGCTCATTAGCATAAATAATGCATTTTATCATTATATGTAAGTTATTCTTCGTGTATTTTAATTGTTCAAATTAGACTTGGTTATAAATATAACATTGTATTAATTCACTGCCTTTATAGTTTTCTTTGTCAATTTGCGTCTCATTATCTAACGTATTATTAATTTACATAATTTTATCTTACTCTGAAATTTAAACGTATAAAATTATAATATTTATTATATTAATTTATATATTAAAATATAATTTTAACTTAATAATATTTTATGTTATTTTTAGTAGTAAAAAAAAGCCAATAACTATAATAGTAAGCATATAAATGATGATAAATAAGACCAGCATAAATAATTATGCTATACAATATAATATTTATGGTTTGTAACATATTTATTATGAAGCATTAATAATGTTGTATTAAGGGTTGTAGTCATATGGCTTGCATCTCAAAATCTAAAATAAAAACTTCTAAACTTTATGATGTCATTTGAAAGTTAATAGTAACTGCTACCTATGATAAAAATTTTAGAACTCATGGCCATCAGATAAGATAGAAAATAATTAATGAAATTAATATAGGCTTTTATGGTACTAAAATTTCAATTTAAAATCTAGCATGGTGACCCCCCCCCCCCCCCCCCAAATTTTTATATTTTTGAAGATATGCTATATCCTAATGTATCACTGCAAAATTTCAGATTTTTCTTTCTTTACAACTTTTTAGTCAAATCCCGTATAGTACCTAATTTCCCGCCTTAAACCAATGTTGCTGCGAATAAGCTATACGTATTTATTTTTGTCCGTGTAAATTAAAATTTTCTTCAAATGAGTATTAAATAAAGTATCATATTAAAATTTATTAATTTGATTACCTATTATAAAATGTTCTCGTTTTTTTAACCTATTTGTGAAGTAAAAAATAAGCAGGGGTTCGGACCCGTCAAAAAAATTGTGGGGTCCGCGGACCCGGGTCCGGGACCCGCCCAAAAAAACTCGGGTCCGAAGACCCGGGTCCGGACCCGTCAAAAATCTTCATCGGGTCCGGGTGCGGGTTTTCAATTAATTAATTTTTTATTAAATAAGTTCAATAAGTAAAGCCCATTTTTTTTTTTTTTTTTTTAAATAGAATTTAAAAAAGTACTTTTTATAAAACATTTCCTTTGACTTATACTATTTTAATAAAGTAAATTGACTAAGTTATTGAAGCCGACATTCCTTAGGATAAGACACAAATTACCGCACATGCATATAAGATTTTATAAACTTGTGTGGTCAGTATACATACTATTATAGTTTTCAAAGTTATAATAAAAGACATTCTTTGCCGTATAAACCACATTTTGATGTGACTTTATATGTGCATAACGACTCGTCAAAATATTTTCTTATTTGAATCTAGTTCATGCCATTTTTGTGATCCACAACTTACTTTTATGAGACATTAATTTTGAAGCAACGCGGTATCTTTTTCTACTTGAAAGCTTTTTATGTTAATTTTATATACTTTTACATGGGGGTATTTAAATTTTAATTGTAATAGTTTTTCTTTTATTGTATTTTAATGTTGTAAAGGAAATTTTTATTTTGCTTCTATGTCTCTCCTCTCTCTCTCTCTCTCTCTCTCTCTCTCTCTCTCTCTCTCTCTCTCTCTCTCTCTCTCTCTCTCTCTCTCTCTCTCTCTCTCTCTCTTACTCTCCCTATATAATTTCTGTTTAAAGAATAGATCAATAGTTCAAAGTTCAAGTCAACTTTTTTAAAAAAGCATGCTCTTAAAGCCATAGACCACATAAAACATGATGTGCTTTTTAATGAATAAACACGAAATGGAATCTTAAAAACTGATGACAATTTTTAACCAGAATGTTAATGTAACCCCACGAGAGAGCTTGAAAATACTGTAAAGTATGAAATTTGCGTGACTATTCATGTTTCTGACATCAGAAACATGCAAAAATTAGAAAAAAAATATTGTGCGGTTTGCATAAATCTAGATTTTCTGATCACTATTACGGAGCCTATTTTGAATTGAATTGAATTGAGCTACACAGTATATAATGTACTGTATATTATACAGTTGGGTTTTGAGACAACCTAAAGCTATTTATGTACTGTACGTCCCATAAAGTATTTTGTGATATAAATGCTTATGTTTTCTTCTGGTCTATTCCTTTAAAGGGATCCTGGCCTCAAGGATAAAGTCCCCATCATGATAAATCACAAGGGGACTATTTTACAATATATTATGTCACTTAACCCTTCTACACCCTGCAAACTATAAAGAATACTTGTAAAGTAGGCAACCCGTGCTACAATTATAGTTAATGTGTGTAAAATTTAAATTCTAGTGGATTCAATTAAGAGAGATGAGTTGATTTGTATGAAATCGGAAATTAAGGGGCTAACTTTTAATTTCTGACGATGACCCTTTATAATTTAAAAAATTTTAATGAATGACGATCACTTTTTTTTTGTTTTTTTTTCTTAATTGCATATTCATTGGTTAACTTTTTTCCCTGCAATTTATTTTGTTGCTTTAGTTTGAGAAGCCCTGTAAATCGTAACATCTAAAAGTTGAGCCCTTAATATATATATACAACTCAAATAACAATACCGATCTTTAAAAATGGGGAGAGATATGTGACTATCAAATAAGGAAAGAGAAAATTATTGAAATTTTATTTAACATAATGGCCTTTATTGACTTCAAATTAAAAAAAGAAAATGTTAGTTTAAAAATTTGCATCACTGAACAAAACAAAGAGTTAACATGCCTAAGTCCTCGCAGGCTTTTTTTTTTTTTTTTTTTTTTTTTTTTTTTTTTTTTTGTTTTTTGTTTAAAAATGTATACTAGCAAAAATTATAACATGTAAATTTTAACCCCCTCTGCATTTAATTTAAGGATGTAAAAATTTTGATCAGGATTTACGCATATAAGCTCATAATATAACGTACAAAAAAAATTGAAATCTAATTTTCTATTCAAAAAAGAAGGAAGAAAAGCCCTTTCGTATTAAAGAAAGAAAAGAAAAAGAGGCTATTTTGGTATCGTTTTTTACTAAAACTTTTGACCGTTTCACTGATTTTTCTATACATAAAATTAAAGATTTGGAGTATTATACGTTAGAAAATAAAAAGCTTTTTGTTTTTGAAAATTCATTTCGCAAACGTTTGGCATGTTGGGAAAAAAAATACCTTCAAAGCAAAATTTTATATACAACACAACTTAAAGTTTTATTTCGAAATTTTCTCCTCTTCAAGTTGGTTGTTCACTTTTGAAAAAGAAATTTGTTATAAAAGGTCTTTTTTTTTTTTTTTAACTTGTGGTTACGCTACGCTTTTTTGTAAAGTTAATTAAGATTTTTTTTAATCACTTTGTAAAAGTTTTCTCTCTTTCTTTTAGTTTTAAAAGTATAAAGATATTCTTTGTGAAAATATTCTCAATAATCAATCGATTGAGATGGATGCTCAAATAATCCCTTTTTTTATAGGGGAAAAATTATCAAAGTGCGTGGAAGTTGTAAAAGTTATTTAAAAGGAAAGCTATGTATGAATTTTGTATTTTGAGTTTCTATATATAATTAATGTCTGAGTGCAATATGTGCAGAAAAATTTTTACTTAAAAATTTAATTAAAAAAAATATATAATAATAATCTTTTTTTTTTTTTTTTTTTTTTTCCCCCTGAGCATTACCGACAAAATTAAATACTTATACACGGACTAAAATAAATACGTATTAGTTACACTACAGCTCAATTTCCGCTCAATTTGTTTAATACAGCATAATCTATACTATACTGCATACTAGCTCTACTATGTAGCTCTACTTTGTATAATAAAAATTAAAAAAATAAAAAAATAAAAAAAAAGAAGAAGAAGTTGACAAAGTCAGGGCCCTAGAGTGAGCCCACAGGTATGTTTTTATTTATGTTATATGTTTTTATTGATTTAATATAAATATGAATAATGTAAAAGTAGCACCAATTGTGCATATAGTATGTAAGTGTTTTGACTTTTTCGGTCTGTTAATTAACATTGACGAATACGATGTATTTTGTATACGATTGAAGGAAAGAGAGAAATAAAGAAATTTTGATTTTAAATTTGATGTTACAACGAATATAAAATTATATCAGACAGCATAATTATGTATGTTCTAATGTAGCATCATTATTTATGCTATAATGACATAAATGCAGCATAAATTACGTACTTCTTTTTTTTCATGTAATAATTATGCTATAGTTCATTTTCATTTATTTATCTTAGCATAAATTATGCTATATTGCATAGTTATTATTTTACATAACATTATGTTACAATCAAATTATTTATGCTATACCAATTCAACAACATTTATGCTATAATGATATAAATACAACATAAATTGTAAATATTTTTCCTTTTCCATGTTCGTATTTTATATCTAATTTTGATTAATTATAGTTTTTTTTACTTAAAAATAAAATAGCTTTTAAATTTTTGTATCCAAGATAAAATTATTTAATAAGAATTTATTTAGATAATTTTTGTATTAAATAAATTTTAATTTTTGAACAGTAACAACTGAAGCATTGTCATATACTTTGAATTCAATAAATGTTATTTAAAGACAATACAAGAATTTTAAAATCCATAACAGTTAATCTTAAAAAGCAATATTATAGTATATAAATTAAATTTTACTTTCATATATAATTTATGCATGATTCAAATGTGATTTAAAAAAAATTTTCATATGAAAGGAAAATAATAATACGTAACACACTACAAAACATGCTCAGTTTTGCAATGTTTACAGAATTAACGGTTATGACGTCATTAAACGTTGAAAATTTCATGAAAAAAACGTCAGTGACGTCATAACGTTAGAAAAGAATTGGAAACAATATAGGTTTATACAAGGCTAACTTTGATGTAATTGTGATTATGTAACGCTTGTGTTACGTATTATGTTTTACATTAAAATTTCAGTGGTTAGTGACGTCATAACCGTTAATTCTCCAATATTTGAAATATTTCAAAACTGTGTATATACTGTATAGAAAATTTTCCATGCTTAATTTTAGAGTGTTAAAGGTTTATAGTCTTAAAAAGATAACGAGTGCATTTTACCTGGAATTCAAATAGACCCTCCTCCGCGTACATATACAAGACACAGTAAATAAAAAAAAAGTAAAAAATTTGATTTAAATTAAAATCTTTACGACTTCCTATTTTTTATTATTACTTTATTTATATACTTCTTATCACTGCACAAATAATGACTTTTTTTTTTTTTTTTTAATGATTTTTTTTTTACGTCACAAAAATCCATATAATCTACATTAAAAGATTTTTATTGTGGTCACTTTAAATTGCATTACCGAAAGAAAGAAAAAGAAAAGGTGGATTTTTTACGACAAAATAGGCGCCTCATGCATTGTAATTTTATAGTGCAAGAAGCTATAAAATTTAGGGGAGAAATGGACACGAAAATAAAGTTAACACTTATGCCGCTTATTTTCTATATAGATATAACCTCTAGTATGAATTATTACACTGAAAGAATGATGCATTTTATATCATCATAGCATAAATATTGCTAAATTAGATCAGCATAAATAATTACGCTGTATAATATTAATATATAATATTTATGCTAAATACACGTAAACGTTGTAAAGAAGCCATACGAAACAACATGTGCTTTTTAATGATTCAAAAATGACATCTCTGACAATTTTAACCAAAAATGTACATAAATGTGGCCCCACAAGAGAGCATAAAAATACTGCAAAGTATGCTATTAATTGGCATGACAATTCCGGTTTCTGACGTCAGAAACAGGCAAAAAAAAATAGCATAAACATGTTGTATGGGTTGCATAAATCAAAATTTTCTGATCACTGCTACTGTGTTTTGAGACAAATTTTATTTATGCAAATTCTACCAAGCGTTTCTTCTGGTTTATTCCTATATAATTATGCTATAGCCTAATGGTGAAAAATTTATGCAATACAGCATAATTTATGCTATATTGTATAATGATTATAATATCATATTTAAAGGCATAGAAAATATGAAATAACATGTTCTAAACACAAAATGGGATCTACAAAACTGATGATAATTTTTACCAGAATGTGAATGTGGCCCCACAAAAGAGTTTGAAAAAAATGTAAAGTATGCAATATTCCTGTATATGACGTCATAAACAGGCAAAAACTAGTATCAAAATGTTGTGTGGATTGCATAAATCGAAATTTTCTGATCACTGCTATGGAGCTACAGTTGGGCTTTGAGACCAACTAACGTTATTTATGTAAGTCCCATTATGTGTTTTGTGGTATAAATGCATAATATATGTTTGCATGTTGTCTATGCCTTTAAGATGCTCAGCGCATAATTACTTGTACGTTATTCCAAAATAGAAACATTTGTGCTCTACAATAAAGGAATTATTCAATGCAGCATTATTTGATTTATTTTTTCCGTGTGTAACATAGGATGCAATATAGCATAAATTTTATTGAAATGAATAAATGTGTCTAAAAATGGGCTATAGTATAGTATAATTAAATAACGTGTTTTTTTTTCGTATATGGAGGTATACATTATAGCATTTTGTTTTATTATTATTCATTTATTTTATAAAATTCTGCAATTATTTAAAATTGGGTGAGTCCAAAGAAAAAAGTAAAAATATTCGAACGTCTACAATAAATCTATCTGTAGAAAAATAAATATATAAAAGTAAATTCTATCTTAACTTCGATCACAAATAAATAATTATTTATCGTGTCTCTTTTTTCAACGTTATAATAATGTCGTTTTTCTCACCTATTTTATAATAATTTATTTTTCCCTTTTTTTAGTGAAGATCTAAAATTATTAACATCTTGAATGGGATATTTATTTCGCTCTAAATATCAGAGGGTGAGTGTGATTTTAAAGTGAGTTTTTTTAATGAAATGAAATGAAATGAAATAAAGGAAAAAGTATCGTGAATAAAAATTTAAAGTTTGGAGCAATGTAATTAAAAATGATAATAAAGGGGCGCTTTTTGTCCTTCTTTTTCTGCGTTATTGTCTGTTTTTCGCGTTTTTGTCTTATATTGTTTTAATTATAGTCTTTTTTTTGTATATAGAATTAAAAATTCTACTCTTTTAAATATTCAGTATCATAATTTCTTTTTCTTTTAACGCACTCCTATATACTCTCAAAGAATAGTCTTAAACGTATACAATAAAGAAAGAATAAATTATGCTACATTTATGTCATTACATAGTATAAATATTGCTAAATTAGAACAACCTATAAGTAACTATGCTGTACAACATAATTTTTATGCTTTGTAACATAAAGTATAGCATATAGATAATGCTGCAAAACAAACTTGTGCTGAAACTGATCCCAACATAATTATTACAGTTATTTTGTACGTGTAAATGTTTTGCACAGCAAAGTTAATTTTCAAAACTATAAAGAAACATAAGTTCCGGTGCAACGTCACTCTAATTTAACATTACAAATAAAGTAAAGCCAGTAACAGCAAAATATTCTGTTGTATATAATATATATATAAATAAATATGCATTAAACATAATTTGCGATATGTTATTTTTCCATGTACAAATTTCTTATATTCCTTTAGTATTTACATAAAGAAATATAATGCTTATATTTACGCTTATATATTTTATATTTACGTAAGCTAAATAAAAAGAAAGAAAGAAAAAACATAGCCAAAAAAAAAATCACTGTTGACATGTCAACAGTTTTTTTTTTTTTTTTTTTTTTTTTTTTTGCACTTTTTAGTGCTCTTATTTACTTATTGTTTAATAATTTCGTGTCATTTATGAACTTATTTTTTTATTTTTTTTCTCTCTTTCCTATAAATTTAAAATTATACACGGACTTTAACAATTTAATTCTGCTACATTTTTTTTACAAACAAAAAAAAAAAAAAAAAAAAAGTTAAATTTTTTTAATAACATATCTTTGTATATATTTTGTTACACATAATATGTAAAATAAATTTTAAAAAGAAAGAAAAAGAAGTGTTATTTTCTTCTCCAATTAATCGTACATGTGTATAGTATTTTAAATTTCAACCTCAATGCAATAGAAATAACTCACATGTAATCTGAATTAAAGATCTCCGCCACAGAAAAAAAAAACGTGTGTACTTTGTGTATGGCTTAAATTATCCTGCTAATTATACGTTTTCAAACACTATGCCTGTCCTCACTTTATTTTTTAAATAAAACTAGCTAAAATTTATTCTATATAATATATTTATACAATTTATTTTAATATAAAGTAACATTTTTATAGTTTAACTTTTCTGTATAATTTTTTTTTTATATATATTATGTGTGAAAAATTCTTTAAAAAGATATATTATAGTTTTTATATTTCAATAGTGAATAAATTTTATAGTATATATAATAATAAAGGTAAATTCATAGAGGGTATAAAGCTATTGATGTAACAATTTTGCATTACATTTTTTTAATGATTTTTTTTTTAGCTAAATTTTATATCTTCGTGTGAACTATAGACTTGAAAGGATCCTGTATGCTTTAAAAAAAATGCTGATTGATAAATTTCAAGATGGGAATTTTATACACATATACATGTATAACATGGCTCTTAACTCTTAACCCTTCTGTAGCTTCTCAAACTGGGGAGAAAACTGATAAAGATGTAAACCTGCTTTATACAATTTCTATTGTAGATCTAGATTTCATGACACCATGATTTCCAAACGTTGCAACCTATATAACTTTAGAATTTTTTAACCCCAGTTTTTGAATGTTAAGTGATTTAATAGATGTATAAGATGGTCCCATCTTATCTGTTTATGTTTATTTTGAGTATACTGATTTATAAGAATTTATAAGATTGTTATTCTTTCATTGATATTCACATAATAGTGGAAAATTTTTGAAACAAAAAAATATAGAAAATAAAATATGTATGTTTGGTCTTCATTTAATCAATTCATCATATAATTTAGCAATATTTTAAGTGTTAACATGGGCTTTAAAAAAAAAAAATCTGAATTTTGCACAAGGACCCGTCATTTTTTTATAACTTGTCTTGTCCGCATAGGTGAGAGAGAGAGAGAGAAAGGAAACTCATGTCTTCAACTTTTATAGAGACAAAGAGCTATCTATTAACAGTATATACCTCACTTTTAAAAATAAATATATTTATTGCAAATACAGCCTGTTATAGTCTATAATAAATAGTTTACAATTTTCATTATTCATAATTTTTAATAGTAAATAATTCTTTTTTTATATTATTATTATTATTTCACGTATAATTACAAATTTTGACAGCTAAAATATTTATAAGACAGCAGTGCACGTTCGTCTATTGATGTTAAGTTTTATAATAAGCAGCAAGTCGGCGAGGAGATGTTACAATCTGTAATACACAAGGTGTGTGTTATGCCGAGCATGAGGTGGGGGGAGGGGGGGGGGGGGGTAATAAAAATGAAGGGGGGAAGAGGGCCACAAATCACGTTCTTGTTTGTAAAACTTGATCCGACTTTTTTTTATAATTTTCTCTCCCTCTCTCTGTGTGTCGGCTTTTTTCACTTCATATAAAATAAATATATAAAAAAATCTCATAGCTATAGACTGATAACGATGCATTTTTACTACGTTTTATTATTATTCTGTATTATTGCTCCGCCATTGTGGACGGCAAGTTTTTTTTTTTTTTTTCTTTTTCTTCTTTTTCTTCTTCTTCTTTTTCTTTTTCTTTTTTATATAGACTTGATACTTAACACAGAAAAATGAAAATTCACAAATTACGCTGTATAGGGCAAAGAGCTTACATTATGAGAGATATTACATAATAATAACTATGGTATAGGGTGTATCCGTGAGACGTTATATACTGAATGCGCTTTGACGCCATATTGGATCAATGAACAATATTGCTCGATCAGTATAAGAGAAACTTTGTTTATGGCTATTTTCTTTGGGAAATCAGTTAGTTTTTTGTTATTATTTTTCTCACATACTTATATAATATACTATATTAATTCAACCTATATTAACAGCATAAAAATCAATGCTCTCAAAATATTGCTAATTATTTTTAAACGGTCAAAATGAATCATTTTCCTATACCAGCCCATGTTATTGAGTGATCCAACGTGGCATTAATTTTAATATGAATGCATACACCCTATAAGATATACCTATACACTTGTTTACTGTACAGAATACAATGTTGAACGTGTCTATAATGCTTCTATGCTATAATGCTATGACTTATGGCAGAGGAGTTTATTTATGTATGAATATAGTGGTAAAAATTAAATTTGCGTTTGTTTGTTATTGTTTTGTTCCCGTTTGGCAAATATTTACTGTAAACATTATTTTTTTGAATGCTATTTATGCTGAAACAGTTAAATGTTTATTTAAGTTTATTATTATTATTATAAGTTCTTTTCTTTTTTCTTCTTCTAACACCAACACTGGAATCCTACTTGATTCAAGGTGAAGGTGAGAATATTAGAAACTGCAGGTAATAAATAATATTGCAAATAATATTGGTGTACAGTATACTGCATGCCTTTATATATAATAATATCTTTGCAATTTATTCATTAATTGTTTATCCTGCTATCATCTCTACATCAATGTAGCTATCGATAATAATAAAAAAACTACTAAAAACGTATTTTGTTGCTTTTTTTTTTTTTTTTTTTTTTTTTTTTTATTTATTTTTTGCATATTTGAACTCTGCATTTTTTTCTGCTTATTTTTTTCTTCCTTTCTTTTTATTTAATCATTGTGATTGCGGGCGATTATTTTTCCTTTTGGCAATTGGGATGAAAAATGTGTTTTTGTTATTTGCATTATATTATCTCAAGTCAAGCTAAACATTGCTTTTCCTATAAAGTATAAACAGTTATTAAAATAAACAAATAAAATCAAACACATTCTTATACTGCACATATAAATATAAAATCAAATACACTCATACAAAGTTAAAACTTGAAATAATGTATAGAAACAATAAATCACGATATAAGAATGTAGAGATATGATAAATTTCGATCACAAGGTACATGATATCTATATATATATTTTATATAGTATTATATACATACATACGACGTATATAATAAAGATGATTAAAACATCGAGTGCATGCAGCATTGTGTATATATGAAGGTGACTTTATCAGGCGATATATGACAACAGATGTGTTACTTTGGATGCAACGTCTTGGCAAACGATCTTTTTTTCTCTTATATGCATTTACCGTATAGGAGAAAATAAAAATCCCAATCTAAAAATGTGATCACTAAATCGTGACCCGTAGAGACGTCTTTATAAAATATATAATAACATTGGCCGTGCACCCCTTTGTTCTCTCTCTCTCTCTCTCTCTCTCTCTCTTCTCTCTATATCTCTCTCGCTCTCTCTTTTTCTCATCTCGCACTGATTTTACTTGGATCTCTCTCTCTCTCTCTCTCTCTCTCTCTCTCTCTCTCTCTCTCTCTCTCTCTCTCTCTCTCTCTCTCTCTCTCTCTCTCTACATATATTTAGATACGATATTTATATATCAGATATAATAAAAAGTACACTGACCTTGCACAATATTTTTCCAACCCAGCACTTGTTGTTTATTATTTTCATTATTATTTATAATTATCTCACATAATAATGTTTTGTTATATATATATATACTGTACATATATGTGTATTATAAGCTATTTTATTTCATGTAGTAATATACTTAAGATAATTTATTTTATATATATGAGCAAACTTGTAAATTGGAATTATTGCGGGGGAGGCAAGCTTTTGTGCTTTATTTGACTTCTTCAACTTCATAATTCATAAAGGAAAATAATGTTAAAAGTGCGGACGTATATTTACTCAAGAATTTTTAAGCAAGAAAAATTTCTAAAAAAAAAAAATTGCAATGAATCACCAAAAAGGAAAAGAAATGCTTTTAGAAATTGTATATATATATTAAAATAATAAGGTAATTTTTTATTGCATTCTTCTATAATGCATATACACGTAAAGTATAAATCAAGTAATTTATGCAGCATTTACGTCATTATAGCATAAATTATGCTAAATTATAGAACAGAATAAGCAATTATGCTGTATAACTAAATATATGTATAATATGCTTTATAACATATTTATTTTGCAGTAGGATAGATTATGCTGTATTGAAAAAATTGTGCTAAAAATGAGCTATAATTATTACGTTATTTTATTTTATTATTTTTTTTTATTTTTTTTTTTCTCTTAAGTCATTTGATAGTTATTGATAATCGGGCTTATTTGCGTTAGTATGCTTATATACTTAAATTTAGCACATCATTTTTTTTCCGTGTAGGACATAAACGCAGCAAGAATTAAGTAATTTATCCATTAAAAATTCAACAAATTACACATTCAAAGTAAATTTTTATTCTGTAACTATATATTTCATACATATTACTAAGTATAACACCAGTTCTGTCGATGTTATCTCTTAAAAGCTTAATGAGAACTTACAATTATAATATAATATTATGGACATTAATAGTTATAAAAGTAACAATGCAAAAGTCGTATTTGACATAGCATTCTACTGTCATATACGACATATTTTCAGATTCATAATTGATTATTTAATATTTAAATATGAAAAACTCGTTATTGAATCAGTAATTTAATGTGAGGTACGACTATTTTATAGTTTCGCTTTGAAGTCCCGCGTTCTTTGTATGGATTTGACCATTATTACTGTAGAGCTTGACATTTTCCATTTTTTTCAAATTTATCATCTACTATACGTCCTTTGTTGTACCATATAGAGTGAGTGTGTGTGTGTGTGAGAGAGAGAGAGAGAGAGAGAGAGAGAGAGAGAGAGAGAGAGAGAGAGAGAGAGAGAGAGAGAGAGAGGAGAATTAAATCCTTCACTTCTTTATTATCTTTTACATGACATATAATGTCATAATTATTTTTATTCTCTCTGTCTATCTCCCATTCTCCTCTTTTTCCCTCCATCACTCATTTTGAAACATTATTCCACACATTATTATGAAGAAATAATATGGTTGGAAATTGTTGTGAAATATATATAGGTATAGACCAGAAGAAAACAAGCGTATCACAAAACACTTGACGGGAGTTTCATATTATATAAAATTAATTTGCGTCTTAATTGTAGCGCCGTAGTATTGATAAGAAATTTTCGATTTATGCAACCCGCACAAGATTTTATATTAATTTTTACTTTTTTCTGACGTCAGAAACTGGAATTGTCACGAAAATTGCTTACTTCACAGTATTTTCACATCCTCTTGTGGGGCCACATTTACATTCTGCAGGTAAAAATTGTCATCAGTTTTAGAAATTTCCATTTAATCTTTAGCACATGTTGTTTTATGTAGTCATGATTTTAATGAACTGCAAAAACAGCATGAGACTTTTCAGTCAAAAATATGCTAACCTGTCGTTCGTATGAACAAAATTTAGAAATTTGTCAAATTAAAGTTAACAAAATGACGTAAACACTCGGAATGCTAGCGCCCAGGTAATAACAAAGATTTGTGGATCAGTAAGTTACTCTATGGATATTCCGTTGTTATCAGTACAGTACATATACCCATCAACGGTCGTCAAAAATGACTCAAATTTGAATTATATAAATAACTTGCATTGACGTAATTTAAAGATTTTATAAAGTCATGTCGCTTTTTATATTTGCCTTTTTTTATTATACTGTATGTTATTATATGCAGCACACAATACTCAACTAACATATTTACGAAAGAAAATAATTTAATGAGACATTTTTTTAAAAGAATTAAAAAGTATCACAGAGAGAGAGAAAAAAAGTTACAATGCAGTATTTTTCTCTCTACCTTTTTATGGCATTGAATAACTTTTTTTTTTTTTTTTAATAACGCCCTTTTTTTTCATTCTTTGAATCTTGATTATATTCACATATTTATGTTGTAACAAACAAACAAAACATTCGAAAGAAAGAGAAGCATCTTTTGTATTCATATATGCAATAACTAACTATGCATTCTTTAACAATGCACATGCATATATACAATGCTGTCTTATAATGCACTTCCAATGTTGCTATTATCTTTTTATTGAATTTATACTTTGCTATTTTACATTATTTTCATAAAAAATAAAAAGATGTGACAAAAATACTTTAAATTCCACCATATAATGACATTTACTTTGAAATTTTATGGTAATGTCTAAAGACATAATGACATTCTTTTATCCTATTGTAACTTGACATTAAAAAAATATATTTATATATTAAAAAAAAAATTCATTGAGATTGTTTAATTAAAATATAATTTTATAAAGTAAATGAATTAAAATTTTAATTATTTTGGTTAATATTATAATTATTGGTGTTAGTTTAATGAATGTTTTAATTTTATTATTCTCTTTTTAATTGTAAAACATTAAAAAGCTATAATAGTGTCAAATATATTATTAAATTAATAAATTAGTATCATAATTGTATGTATAATACAATTTATTTTTTTATATAAAATTATGGTATATTATATTAAATAAAAAAGTTATTAAAAATAATTAGTTTTTTCATTTTGGAAAAAAAAAATTTTTCTTTGGTAATTTTTTAAATATTGAAATACACTATTGTCACTATAATGAATAATCATTTCAAATTCACTTGTAAATTATATTTGTATTACTTCGCTCCAATAAAAAATTGGTAGTCTAAATTTTGTTATAAAATTTGTTTAAAATTTGTAAAAAAAAAAAAAAAAAAAAAAAATTAAATTTCTTGGTTGTAACTGCAAACTGCAGTATAGTTTTCTTTTTCTCCAAAATTGTTGAAGGGATGATACTGCACTGTTATAAAAACTAAAAAACTAAAAAAAAAAAAAAAAAAAAAAAAAAAAAAAAAAAAAAGACTAGAAATCTCCCACAGATTTCCAGTTCGCTTTTGATTATGCAATACTTGCACTCACAAAGACCACACCTTTTCTCTGTATGTGTATAGTAGAAAGGGTACATAACACAATTAATTTTGATGTGACATGAATTGTTTTTTGAGAAACCGTTGATATTTTACTATGCATATAATGTTCGCTGCTTAGTGCTTACTGCGTATAACTCAACTGTACTTACAATAAAATAATAATAAATACTTATGAGCAGGAAATACTGATGAATCACAACTTTTGCAAACAGATTTCGACAACAATATATAGTTTTACATTTCTTGTCTACAAAATTCTGCTGATTGAATGCGAAGACTTTTAATAATTGCAATAGCTTAAATTTTTTTCTTTTTTAATTTTTTTTAAATATTGGGTTATGTTTGACATATCGATGAAATAAAATGGGATACGTTTAATCGATATTTCACCTTTGT
The DNA here is from genome assembly GCA_949318235.1 of Ecdyonurus torrentis. Taxonomy (NCBI): domain Eukaryota; kingdom Metazoa; phylum Arthropoda; class Insecta; order Ephemeroptera; family Heptageniidae; genus Ecdyonurus; species Ecdyonurus torrentis. The sequence continues at coordinate 22,155,734 of OX439136.1, read as the reverse complement.
GTCGCATTTAATTGTCGCTCATATTTCTTAATTGCGTTATCGTTAAATTTTCACTCAGGTATAAACATCTCTTTTCTCATCTTTTGTAAAATGTATCCGCATGACGTCGTACTGAATGCGCTTCGACGCCATACTGAAGCAATAAATAACATTACTCAGCAAAATCATCATAGTGTGGTTTTAGGCTATTTTGTTAGGAAAATTAGTTTATTTTTATTTTGCTCTCATACTTAAAAACTTAATTCAACCTGTATAATATATTATCATTATATGTATTATTATTATTGTGCTCTAAAAAATACTGTTAAAAGTTGAAAAATGTGTCATTTTCCCATATCAGCCCATGATATTTATAATGCTTGCATAAGTTATCTACTTTTATACGAATGCACACACAAATACCACCCTATCATGAAATAAATTATTTGGCAAAAAATTTTATATAATTTAATTGTGTTAAAATTGTTGATTTTTGCCCTGCATCCAGTAATAATATTCCCATTGTTAATGTGTTTCAGTACGTAATGGATATTCCTGCGTGCCCGTATCTCTATCCGAGGGTCTGGACATCAAACTATCCACTGCAGTACGTCAGATAAGATACTCAGCTCATGGAGTAGAGGTGGTCACCAGTAATGCTCGTAACCATGGCAACCAGGTTACTTACAAAGGTAATATATCACCTTTAATTATTATTCGGTACAACGGATAAACATAAACGATTCCTTAATGTTTGTAATTCAAAATTTCCCCACAGCAATAATGTAAAGCAGAGCCACTAACAGTGAAATTTAAGTTGGGTTGGTAGTGAGGGTAAAAAAGGGTTAAAAAACAGAATAGGTACAATGTATTATGATGGTCTATATTTAAAAAATAATAATAATAATAATAAAGGATTTTTTTTAATTCATTACGCCATGTATATTTATTTATATAGTATTTTGCTTTAATATAATTTAATTATTAAACTTTTACCTATAATAGATTTTAATGAGTAAAAAAATAACGTATGGTTTTTAATTTTTTTTTTTTTTTTTTTTTTTTTTTTTTTTTTTTTTTTTTTGCTGAGTTACTTCTCAGTCACCATATGCAAAAACTGAAAGAGAGAGAAGAAAAAAAATGGAATTAAATTAAATGTGTATATATATATATATATATATATATATATATATATATATATATATATATATATATATATATATATTGCTACAGAAATCATATGAAATACTCTATTCCAGACAGTTAATTTAATATAGTTAAAGCTAAAAATATATATATTTTTTTCTCGATGCTACTTGTTTTCTCTCACTGATTTCACTAAGAGATTGAAGTGCGGTGTACGTAATCATGTCACTGCATAATGGCCAAGCTTGATGTGATCTTATATATATATACATCGTCATACTATATATATACCGACATCATGTTAACTCACTATGCTCACACAGATATAAAATACTTAATTAAAATAACGTTTTCATCATCATCATCATCATATATGGTTTACTTGACATACTATCCAGAGCACTCCAACATTTTTTTTTAAACTCATACACCATAGGGAGTTTTATAAACCGTAAACCGCGTATATTTTTTTTTTTTTACGTATATTGATGTAAATTACTGTGATGTTTATTATTATTATTATTTTATTCATTCATTTATACTATTTTGTACATGTTCACTCTAAAAATTGGTGCATTACTTTAGTTACGCATATTAACTTTTAATCACTTTTAAGTTATTATGAGTAGCTAAAGTCATGCATTTTAGCAAATTATTAAAAATAGCTTATTTTACTTAAAATAGCTTTAAAAATCCTTCAAAAAAACTCAAAACAAGTTAAATTAGCTATTTTTAATAACTTGCTAAAATGCATTATTTTAGCTACTCATAATAACTTATAAGTGTATATCTTAAACAAGTTAGTATTCGTAACTAAAGTAATGCACCAATTTTTATAGTGTTTTACGTTTTATATATTTTTTGAAATAATGTTTTTATTTTTTTATTTTTTTTATTTTTTATTTTTTTTTTTTTTGATAATATGTAAGCTTTTTTCTTTCTAGTATTTTTAAAAGAATGGTAATTAGAAAATAAAACATCGTGGTTAGTTATGATAAATTTGAAAGAAAATTATATTTTTGAGAAACCAGCCAGGGCCTTACCAAATATAGTGAATAAGAGAGCTCTGAAAATAAACTTAGTCTTATCTCTGTGGTATATATAGCAAAAAAGTTTACCATCCTATGGGACTCTCTTCACTTGCTCGTTTCTCTCCTATCCTATTAACTTTATTTTATAATAATGGAATCAAGCTTAAAAAATAAGATTTTTAATAAGAGCGTTAATTTTGTTTTCAGCTGATGTAGTACTGTGTACATTACCCCTTGGAGTACTCAAGCAGTCCACTTTACCCCAGGCGCACGCACTACCCAATACCGTACAGTTCAACCCCCCACTACCTGAGTGGAAAGTCTCCGCCATTCAACGTCTTGGATTTGGAAATCTCAATAAGGTAAAATTTGACTCTTATTGTCGTACGTACATTCAAGGCATGTATAGAAGTGCAAAAATAAATACGTAATAATTATGCTATTTTAGTGTTAAATTTTATTTAGTATAATAACTATAAAATTCAGCATTAAAGTAATACTATGGGATAAATAACATGCCTTCTTCAAAGTTAAATATTAGTATGAAGACCCCATAAATTCATTTATTACGTCCCTTAACTCTTCCGTAGCCCCGTAAACTCTTCCGTAGCCCCGTAAACTCGCGATAATCCTGTAAAGTAGGCAACCCGCGCCGTAGATTTCTATTGTTGTGCGGCATCTCTGACGTCAGAGATGCCGCACAACAATAGAAAGCTACGGCGCGGGTTGCCTACTTTACAGGATTATCGCGAGTTTACGGGGCTACGGAAGAGTTAAGGGACGTAATAAATGCATTTATGGGGACTTCATAACAATATCTAACTTTGAAGAAGGCATGTTATTTACCCCAACGCATTGAGCTAGCATAATTATAACGTGTTTAAATTTGACCGAAAAACTAAAAGAGCAGAAAAAAAAGTTCATATGTTTACCTAAAATTATATTTTTTATTTTATTTATACTTAAAACAGGTCTATAGATAAATGTTATATATTACCGCTCTATATAGTAAATTTACAATATATATTTTGACCCACTATATATATTAAACATTAAAACAAGAGGGTGAAAATGAATGGTGTAAATATTTGAGTTTATGTCCACAGGTTGTTTTATGTTTTGAGCGAGCATTCTGGGACCACAACGCAAATCTCTTTGGTCACGTGGGTAGTACTACTGCCAGCAGGGGTAAGTACAAACAACCCTTATTAGTGTCTTCCCCTTAGGTAGAAACAAGAGAAATAATGATGATAATATCTATTTGAGATCGTAGGAAATAATAATGCAAAGAAAAAAAGTTGCTAATGCAAGGGACATAATGTTCTATAAATAGATAATAATACATATAGGTGATAATATTAAAGGTAATCCTATAAATCTGTATTAACCTCTTTTAAACTCAGAAAACAAATGTCTAGCGAGAACCTTGTATAAAAAAATGCATTGAATCAATTGAATACGTCAAAGCACGAGTATTTTCACTAAATATTCAAACAATATTCAAAGATGTAAGTATAATTGTTATGATAAGTGCCAGTGATAAATATATATTTTATGTTAAAGTTGATAATTTCACTAAAACCCATGCTAGAGTGGATATAAACATTCACTGCACGGAAAGAATAAATTATACGTAATTTATGCTGCATTTATAGCATAAATAATGCTAAAATAGAACAGTATAATAAACAATCATAATGTAAAACATATTATTTATGCTATGTAACATATTTATTATGAAATATAGCATAGATTTTGATGTATTGAAAGAATTGTGCTGAAAAAGAGCTAGCATAATTATTGCGTATTTATTTTTGTTCGTGCGTGCATTAGTCGGCTTTGCAGTATATCAATATTTGCTGCAGATTAATCTTTACCTATTGCAATTTGCAATATTTATTTTTTATGTACCTGCCATTGTAAGTTGAGAGAGAGAGAGAGAGAGAGAGAGATTTATCCCTACAATAAAAGCTCATATATGATAAGTATTTTGATAAATCCGTATTACAACAACTTAGAAAAATAATAGAAAATTTTAAAATACTACAATTTTTAAACTTAATCTAAAAAAGGGGGGAGAAGATAAAAAAATCATTTAATTTCATCATTAACGCTTGAGCTATACTTTAAAAAAATGCAATTTCAATGCTAATAATATATGCATGCAAAATTTTAATTAAAAAAAATAATCAAGTATTCTAGTTTGTTATTTATGCCATGTGAAAAAAATAAATTAATAAATAATTAAACCGTTTTAATGAATTTGAACGCTAATATTAAATAATTAAAATTCTTTTCGTTTTTTAGAAGAAATAGTTTAGTTTAGAGAAACATATAATTAATAGTAATTCATTATTTACTCGATGAAAGATAACAATTTTAAAATGCACTTTGCTACTCTCTCTCTTTCTCTTTCTCTCTCAAAATTAATGCATTAGTTTTCCTTCAAGCAAAAAATCATGAATTAATTAAAACTGTCATTAAAATTAATTAAAAAAATGTACATAATATTTAAATATTTAATTTTTTATTTATTTAAGTACCGTGTTTTTACGGTTTTTTCATTGTTTAATATATAATATAAAAAAAAAAGGTTAACGATTGTTGTTAATTTTTACTGTTCTGTATAAGAGAAGTTTTAAGTAATGGCGTAGTTTAAAAACATTTAAAACAAAAGAATCCTTTACTGTGTTTACTTTTAGCTTTCTTTATTGCGTGTTTTTTTATTATTTTTATTTTTTACATATAACGAAGAAAATGTAAAAAAAAAAAGAGTATTAATTTTATTTGCTACTTCTTTAAATTTAATTGTTGAACTTTTATTATTAAATTTAATCGTCTTTTTTTTTTCTCTAATACAGTGTTAAGAAGATTTTTTTTTTTTTTTTTTTTTTTGTTCTACTCTCTCCCCTTTTTTTACACTTTGAAAATAAATGTTCACTTACAACGTACAAACGTTAAGTACTTATATACGAAATGCTTTTTGATTGTGCGTCAAAGTGCGAGTGTATTTTTACTAAATATTCAGGTGTATCCGCATGACGTCGTATTTTATGCGTTTGGAGGCCATACTGTAATGAATAACATTGACCAGAATAGAATAGGACAAACTTCGTTTTTGTCTATTTTCTTTGGAAAAGCGGTTAATTTTTTGTTATTATTATTTTTGTCACATACTTGAGAGACTTATACTCAACGTATTAACAACATCAATGCTCTCAAATTGGTTATTATTTTAAAAGTAACAAAATGAGTTATTTGCCTATGCGGCCCATGTTATTGAGTGATCCATCATGGCGTTGACATAAATGCATACACTCTATTGGAGGCTAGTGTCGATGCAAGTATGATGAGCGTACGAAAGATACATGGGTTATCCGTAAACACTATATATTTCTACCCATCTCACTATATATAGTGCACTAATATAGTCACTAATATAGTAGACAGTACTTATATAGCACTTAAAGCGAGTTACCATGCATTCACAGGTAGGCAGTAAACATTTTCAATGTCTAGTCTCTAGTTTTGAATTTTGTATAATTATATTGTATATATGCATTCATATTAAAGTCAACGCCATGTTGGATCACTCAATAACGTGGGCCGCATATGAAAATGACTTATTTTGGTAGTTTAAAAATACTAAGCAATATTTTTGAAAGCATTGATGCTATTAATAGGTTAAATTAGTATCTCAAGTATGTAAGAAAAATTATAATAACAAAAAAGTGACCAATATAAAAAAAAAAGTCCTATACTGAGCAATGTTATTCATTACTCCAGTATGGCGTCCAATCGCATTAAATATGACACCATATGTGCATACAACCTATAGTTTTAGGTATTCCCTATATGCATTAGTATTTGATGTATTTAGGCATGAATATTTAGAGCCAATGTTAGCTGAGTTTCAGATTTAAGCTACTAGTCTCTACTACTTTGTATTCTAAGTGTAATTATTTCTAATGTAAAGATAGATTCAAGCTGAGCCTTTAAAATTCTGCATTTTAATTACTTATTTAAATATTATTTATTGATCCAGGCAGTTCATATAGTAGCATTTATGTTACAACAAGCGTTGGCCATATGTTAAAACATATGTTTATAAAAATACATAAATTGTCGATAAATCGTTCAAAAACAAAAGAAACTGAATATACTGAGTGAAAATAAAATGTATATACAATAACAAAAATATATTAACCCGAAAAATGGGACAAAATTATAGTACATTTACAGTACAGAATTTATTAAGTAAATTAGGTAACATAAAATTATTTAGGCAACTTTTCTTTAAAACCCCTTAAAGGATCAATTTTACGTAAAAAAAAAAAAAAAAAAAAAAAAATGACATAAAATTGTATAAGGATATTATACTATTACTATTTAATTTAAATTGCCATATTATTGTTCCAGGTGAGCTGTTCCTATTCTGGAACTTGTACAAGGCACCAGTGTTACTAGCTCTCGTGGCGGGAGAAGCAGCAGCCATTATGGAGAACGTGAGTGATGACGTCATTGTAGGCAGGTGTATCGCGGTGCTCAAGGGGATCTTTGGAAACAACGCAGTACCACAGGTAAGACATACCCATAGTTTTAGTCACAGAATCTTTTCGCTAGAGATATAAACATTTTATTAAATTTTTTTTCTACCTCAAAATTAAAAAAAATTGTATATATAGTTTTACGATGTTTAAATTATTGTAGAATTAGTGATTAAGAAGTCACTAAGCGTCGACAATAGTGTTGTTCATAAACCCTGTTTTCTTGCAACAATAAATGCGAAATACATTTGAATAACCATAGTTGATCGTCATTTTATTATAGCAGTAAACAAGGTTTACGAACAGAATTCTTGTAACGATAAAATGTAAATGACGTCAAAAGCGTTAAAAAGTTTAAAAGACACACGTTTGGAACTTTTTTTCATAAACACTTTTGACGTCAGTAACGTTTCGGTTATAAGTGACGTCGTAACCGTTTATTTTCAATTAATTATATTATTGCTAAAAGGAAAAAAAATATTAAAATTATCAAATCAACGTTTCAGATCATGCAATATCGATCAATGCAGTAATCAAATGAAAGAGAGCGATGTACACTCCTCCCAGATAAATCTGACCGTTTACGTTAAATATATTTAACATTTAAAGAGATTAACACTTCGGTCAGATTTATTCGGAAGGAGTGTACACTCAAATTTGGAACATACATTGTAGTGGTTAAATTCCGATTTTGTTTGACTTGCGCGGTTAAGATAAGTCTATTGAAAATTATTTTAAAATACATATTTGTGTGTGTGTGTGTGTATATATATATATATATATACATATATATATATATATATATATATATATATATATATATATATATATATATATATATATATATATATATAGTAAATATTGTCTAGACCAACGCTTGTTGTTACTTCATACAGTATGAACTGTCTGGGTCAATATAGGTTTCTTATTTCTATATAAATAATGTCACAACTTCTAGTTAGCCAGGAGTGTGTTTTACTTACAAATTACGAGATAATTGGATATATTTGAATGTTTGCAATTGTTGTTATGTTGATTTAGTATTATTACAAATACTTAAAAAGTTGTGAAAAAAGTTAAGTGTAAAATGTAAAAGTTTTTTTACTTACACAACAGTTGAATTTATTTCCATTTAAAAGTTGTTTTTTCCCTTCGTGATAAGTTCACGAACTAGTATACGTTATAGCTTGACAGAATGGTGATACATCAATATACTTTACGCATACAATTTGCATTTCTCTTTTATGTCCCCTGAAAGTTAGATAACTTTTTCAGCAGGTCAGTTAAACATGTAGCCTAACCTTTAGGCGTCGAAGGAGATTTTTTTTATCATAGTTTTTAGTTTTAGAGATATTTTATTTAATTATATTTATTTTGTCTCTATCATGGAAAAAGGTACTTCTACAATCATTACGAAGCTCACCCGTGTGCCAAATGAAGTTGTCAAGAGTTCGGGTGAATTTTTCAAATTTATTTTAAACACTTAAAAAGTTAAATATTTTTTAACTTCGCCTAATAGTATATTTTATTTCTGACTGACTCTCTCTCTCTCTCTCTCTCTCTCTCTCTCTCTCTCTCTCTCTCTCTCTCTCTCTCTCTCTCTCTGCAGTAATGATTTATGAAGGTTATATTATAAAAGTAAGAAAGGATTACAGCAGCATATATAAAGTTTGTCCCAACTCGTGAGATACATTTGGTGGGCTTCGATATGCAGAATAAACCTTTTTTCCGCGATAAAGATGATTATACTTATTGGTACCAATACCAATGGGTGTTATCGGGGAAAATTGTTTCTTCAAACTTTTTTATTTGATATCATCACTTGTAAGAGTATGTCTACAAACCTCCTTTAAAATTTTCTGACGTCGTTGCAGTAGTTAAAAAAATGTGGTTTTCAATGCTAAAGAATATGAGAATAGTGTCATCGCCTGTGACGTCATTTAAGCTTTTATCGTTAGATTTTCAGCTTTTACTAACGTCATAACTGTTAAATAAATTCAAAATTATTATTCAAAATAGCAAAAGTTCAGTATTTCTAAATACATTTTTGAGTGGGAGTTTTACTGTTGTAAAATAGAGTGGCCTTTATTTCTTTGAATTCGGAAAGTAATTATGCTGTACAACATAGTTATAACATTGTCAGCTCTTCAAAATGTTCACATGTCATTTTTAATTTTTATTGTAATAAAAAAGGAACAAAAATACGTGAAATGTAACGACGTTTCAAACAAAAATTATTATACTCAATCTCTTTTATTGTAGTATCAGTTGGCAGCCTATTGTCAAATTTTACCCATTTTTATCAATATCCAATCAATATTTTTCGTACCAAGTAAAAGTTTAGCTTTAAAAAAGGAGAAAAAAAATCTTTTTTTATTATTAAAATTGTCAAGAGTGACCTATGTATAATGTCCATACAGAATTTAGAACTTTAGATTTAAACATATTACTATAGGTTCTCTTTGTGATAGTGGATTTTATTACGAGACAAAGTATTCTTTTTAT